>OX352296.1:38499100-39070780 GCA_947086415.1 Pammene aurita | reverse complement strand
CTGGCAAACTAAGCTATATGCCTACAATCGATCATACAACATTTCTATATAAAAGTACTGGGGCGGCTGTCTTCACGCATATGATACTGGCCAAACTATAAGGATATCAGCATAACTGGCCACATAAACCGATAAGACGAGGTGTTTCATTGTTTGTTCAGGTATTTTGGACGTAAGGACCCATATGCTTTGGGTAGAAAAAAATAATTTCGAAAACTTTTCCAGTCGCTATGTATAAACATTTAAAACTGAAGTTTCTTTTTATTTGCATTTCCGCCACCCTGGATCTGAGCAGGCGCCATTCATATATTAATAAAGATTATATTTGCCACTACCTATTTCATTTCCCTTCCTTTTTGTTTCCGGTATCAATAAGAGGCTTAATTGGGTAGAAATCCCAGTTTACGCATTTTCACATAGGTAAGACCAGTATTTCGTACAGAAGGTCCTACTCATAGTTTTGTGTTCCTGCTGATGAGTAAGGTTGACAAAGAGCTCTAAAGAGGACCCAGTGTGTTGACGATGAGGGACCCCTATCGTTCCTTTAGCCGTCAACACAGTGAATCCTCCTTTTTTTAAAGGGTCGGCACGCTCATGTGACACATTTGGAGTTGCATGCTACGGTAGCTGCTTAACATCAGGCGGGTCGTATGCTTGTTTGCCACCGACATGGTATAAAAAAAAAACAGGTCGTCTTCCCTACAAAATCAGCGTTTGACAGAACTTTGACAGATGAACGGTGACACATGACGTCTCCTCGATTTATTTCCATTGATTTATTCAAATTTATTACCTTATTTGTCCAATCTAATTATTATTTTATTACAAAACTACTATAGGCCAAGCAAATAAGATCTATAAAAAGTGTTTTGAGGAATTAATTCCCAGCAGGCTGGAAATCGCTTTAATACCTTCATGTGGTCCTAAATGCATGTGATCCGAGTTTGCCCAATCCCACGAGGTGTGCACAACTTTTTAGCGAAATTTTTGTTCTTTGTCAGGTTTTTGCTCGAAAACGATACGTCCGACGGAAAATCTCATTCATTTCAATATTAAAGAGGGTTAAATTCTGCGTCGATTGAGCAACTTATCTTTTAGTTCTGTTCAGCGGTACAGCCGAAATCAAAAGTTATAAACCGGGAAAATGTCTCAGTTAATTGAAAAACTCATATTTTGACTTCCATACCACATAGCTTTGAAACAGATTACTCCTGTTGAAAAACCTATAGAATAAAAGTTGTAGAGAATATAATTTCACGTTATATCGATATCTCAATTCTCAAAAACAGTAATTTTGAAAGACTAAATTTGGCATGAATTCAAAATCAGTTTTTTATAAATTCTTATGAGTTGCATATTTTCCATAAAATATGATGTGTGCCCTACATTTGATGCATCGTTACAACTAAGAATATTTCAGTGCAAATTTCTAAAACGTACCCAAATCGGAAAAGTGTTTTATTTATTTCTAAATTCCAAGGGTATATTCCTGAGCTTAAGTATATTACTTAAAGACGCCAGTGTCCTAATTTGCTCCAGTTCTGTGGTAATCGATATTTCTTTTTTGTCTTTCCGATTGTGTAAACCTACATTTAATTATTCTTTTAGTCTGAGAACCCGCTATAAAATCATGTAACTGTGTGTTAAGTCACTACAATATGGTTCCTTTGTATCTCGGATTGTTAATGTTCGAAATTTCATTGACATGTCACAATGCTCAATTGTTTGGTTGAGTTAATATACCTTATTTACATTAGGGGATTGGGGAATCAATCAATAACTGCTGAACCTATTTAGATGAAACTTAGTAAAGAAATAGTAATCCACTCCCCTTTTTACTTGACTTCTAAGATAAAAACTATTTTATTTCCTTTTCCAGAACTTAAACTATCTCCATACCACATTTTACCAATGGACTTAAATCAGTTCGGTGGATATTGATTCCCCATACAAATAACTTTTGCCCCCTTTTCACACCCTTCAGGAATATTTTCTAGGATAAAAACTCCCCAGAACTCAAACTATTTTCATAGGTACCAAATTTCATCTAAATCGGTTTAACTATATTAATAACTCTTCATACTAACTTCTTACCCACTTTTCAGCCCCTTAAGAGTTGGTATTTTGGGATGAAAACTACTTTTTATGTACTTTTTACGGACTCAAACTGTCTCAATCTCTATACAAAGTTTTATTTAAGTAAGTAGGTTCAGCAGTTACTGATTGATTCCTCAATCGGTCCCTAAACCAAACAATTGAAAACTAGACATGTCAATGTAATTCCATATCAAACATTAACAGCCTGAGATACACAGGAAGCATATTGTATTGACTTAACACACAGGTGCATCATTTTGTAGCGGGTGCTCAGAGCAAAAAATTTTATTTAATGTAGGTTTACACAATTAGAAAGACATAACTGAAATATCGATTACCTCAGAACTGGAGCGAATTCTGACACTTGCGTCTTTGAGAAATAAACTTAAGTTAAGCTCAGAAATATACCCTTGAAATTACCGGAAATAAAAAACACGGTGTATAAATAGTTTTCTCATTCTGATTGGGTACGTTATAGAAATTTGCACTTAAATGTTCTTAGTTGTAACAATGCATTACACATCATATTTATAGAAAATATGCAACTTAGAAGGATTTAGAAAATAAACCATTTTAAATTCATGCCAAATTTAGCCTTTCAAAGTTACTGAATTTGAAAATTGAGATGTCTATATATCGTGAAATTGTATTCTCTTCAACTTTTATTCTATAGGTTTTTCAACAGAAGTCATCTGGTTCAAAGGTATGGAAGTCAAAATATTAGTTTTGCAAATAAATGAGATATTTTCAGGATTTATAATTTTTCATTTTGGCTGTACCGCTGAACTGGAGTATAAGTTAACCATCTTTAATATTGATATACGTGATATTTTCCTACAGACGTACCGTTTTTGAGCTAGAAGCAAAATACTGACAAAGAGCAAAAATTTCGCTAAAAAATTATGCACACCTCCTGGGATTGGGCAAACTCAGATCACATGCATTTAGGACCACTTGAAGGTATTATAACGATTTCAAGCCTGCTGGAAATTAATTCTTCAAAAAAATCTAATTTTCTTAGCCTACTACTATAAACTACTCAAATATTTTTTCTACTCGTCGACTGTAATGCTTGAATTGTGATTGTGTAGACCGAACTACTAGCGCATACTTTCCGATAGAGCTTTTATGGTCGCATATTGTGACATCGCCAACGATGGTACAAAGGATTTTCATACAATATTGTAACACTGTTGCCCGAGCCCGCGCGGCCACGCCGCCGTCGCCGCGCGGGCTCGGGCACGATCTTCCGGGAGATTTAACTTACTCTATTGTATAGAGGCAGCAGGTCGCGGCGTTAAACTCAATTCTTACCGGCTTGCCTATATTGAGCACTCGTAGAAAAAATATTGTATACAATAGTGACATAATCAAGTTTTTCAATCTCTTACCTTACTTAGGCCACTCAGCAAGTTTCGTGGCCTAAACACGGTACTCGACTGAAAAGCTCTTAATTATGTCACGATTGTATAAAATACTATTATCTTATCTGTGGTCATGCCACAAATAAACGAAATATTTTGACAACCCTGAAAACTTATCCGATACGTTTCAAGGCCGTAGCTGTCACTTCGTGGAGATGGACACCCTTGGCATTTTCACAAACTAGGGTCAGTTGATTTTTGCTATGTTGGACTGGACTAGGACACGCTCATTTGAAATAGAATATCTAAATATATAAAAGAAGAAACTGACTGACTGACTGACTGACTGACTGACTGACGGACTGACATATCAACGCACAGCCCAAACCGCTGGTTCTAGAGATTCCAAATTTGGCACGTAGGTTCCTTATAAGGTCTAGGAATGCACTAAGAAAGGATTTTTCAAAATTCACCCCCTAAGGGGGTAAAATGGGGGTCCAAAATTTGTATGGCGAATCAAGATTTGTTAGACTATTTCATTCGAAACTTCACAGGAGTATTCCCAACGATAAAGGGGTAAACACGTGTTTCAGGTTTTTTTTAAATTCAACCCCTAAAAGGGGCAAATGTGGTCACAAAGTCTGAAAATCAACATGGGTATCGTATCCTTTTTGAGTACTTATAGTACGCGGGCGAAGCCGCGGGAAAAGGCTAGTATTGAATAAAAGGTTTCAATGATAGCCATATCTATATAAACAATATGAACTTTCATAGACTTGGCCTCATGCGTTTCCTCCAGAAATGAGCGAGGAATGTGTTTTTTTTTTAAGAACCAATCCTAGAGCTGCGCTGTGCGAAGAAACAAATGAAGTGATTCTGTTGGTGCTTAACAAACACAATCCTCGCTCATCTCTGGTGGAAACACAGCCTTAGGATACCAGGTATAAACCGTTCAAGGTAATAATACACAGACCGAACGGGATGGTCTTGTCGCCAAGTCGAACAAAACAAACAAAAAAGGCACGACCGTACCATCCTTTTCTCGAAGCCACTTAGCCCATTTTCGACCCCCCTACCGACTGTTTAGCTTTATCTACAACTCTGTTGTGGATAAAGCTAGACGTCTAAAATGTCAGTGAACAAGAGGCCATAACACAAGAAAGATATATTCCCAATATCATTCAATTTTAACTTATACTTTAATAGTTATTGCAAGGCAAAGTTTCTTATTTTTGACACTGACTGACTGATCAACATAATTCTAAGGTACTTCTAGCTAACCCACAAGCTCCAAATTGTAAACACATCTAGTATTAGGGCTAAAAGCCACTGAAAACTTAAACATACCACAATATCAGTCGGGTTGTCTGGTTTTACAAACCACACGGGTAACAATGCAATCCTTTTAGTTACCTAATCATTGAGTAACAGAAGACGACATCCCTAAGAAATTATTTGTACCATGAGTTGTAGTGAAAATCACTAAAAGTCTGACATTGGCTGCTGGACCACTGACATGATACCATGCAAATGTCAAAAAAATTTAAAAATCAAATACTGCACGTAATGACTTCGCGCGTGATAATAAATTGTAAAAATAATCCTAACAATAGTAAACAAAGCCACCGAATTACATTCCATATGTAAGTAAGTGCAAAGTTTGGTCTTAAGGTGCGTAGGTAGGTACACACCGGCGTGCCAACGAACGCGAAGCACTTATACGGTAGCTATTTGTTAGAATGAGATAGATAGCTCTTCGTTGGCCCGGTGTGTACGCACCATTACACTAATTTGAAAGAATGAGGGTTTCCGCGATTGAGATTTTCACTAGATGGCAGCACCGTGACGACAGGTCTTTTTGGCAGTAGCTGTCAAAATCTACCAATCAAAAAATATATGGTTAAACATGATTGGTGGATTGTGACAGCTAGACCTGTCGCCACGGTGCTGCCATCTAGTGAAAAACTCGAGAGCGGAAACCCTCATTGTGTTGGCGGTGCACCGCCATTTTCCTTGATGCACAGATTAATGTCACAGAAGTAACACATACACGAGTATGTGCCTACTTGATTTACATACATCATCATTTAACACTACTCATGCACAAAAATATTCACGTAAACATATATTGGCTTGCTTCATCTATTTTGATAAATGTATGTATCGGTCACCACAGTGACCGAGGTGCCAATCGTTAACGACAATCGAAAAGTAAAAATATACCTTCAAACGGCTTTAAAGATTATTAGGGAGTTTTCTTACAAAATTAAGTGGGTGCATATTTATAAGAAGTAAGTCTAGCAGTCTTAAAGGCTTGCTATGCCTTTGGTATTGACTTAGAATTTTAGTCTTGAAGGTTCGTAATGAAAGGCACAGGCAATTGGCAGAACAAGAGTATCATTCTACATTCGTTTCTAAATGACCTTAAGTAAGTAGTAAAATGAATGTTACAAATAAAATAATCAGTTGCTCCTAAATTTATTTAATCAATTTTCCTCACGAAATGTGTTTAGGTAGAATATGAATTTGTGATAAGAATGTCACGTCCATTTTGTTAAAGCTACTCTATCATTCAGTGACAGCTGTCAACCGCCAAACATGGGGCACAAAATTTGTTCTAGATAGCTCATCTAGTAGAATACATAATACATAAATGTACCATCGGATGTGGGAATAGATCTAAGATGGCGCTTGATGCTTAAAGATAAATGAAGTGCACAAAAGAGACATCAAACTTATATAAACATTCAACGTGTGCGAAAGAGACAGACAATCTTTTTTGAAAGGGTGGCAACGTTTAAATTTGGGTATCTTGTTTACATACTCATGACGTGACAGCTCATATTTTAGCGTGGAAAATATAAAACATTTTTAATGAGAACAAAAGGTAAAAAAATATAATTTTTAACAAAAGTTATTTCCAATATCTGACAACAAAAAGAAAGGTACTGTATTAGTCAAGAGCATGGATTTATATGAAGTGGATCTAATTCGGTCAAAAAGTGAGGCCGAAAGAGCAGGTCATCTAGAGGACTGTGTCTCGTTTTGACTAAGGAGGTAATGACGTCATCAGACAATGGCAATGTCAAATGTGACAATTTTGTAACGAGTGCGAGTGAGACACCGCCCCCCACATTATTCTCTCTATCGGACCGTTTGTACTACTTTTTACTAGTCGCCTAATGAACGACTGTTCTGTTTTACTCGGTAAATCGGTAATAAGGTATTCTTCATAATATATAACTTCATGTAAATCCTGGGTCAAGAGCAGTGTTTTTGACAATAGCATAAGTATTAGTGACATGTCACATCAGAGGTACGCAATATGTTTGTATGTGTGTGTCGGTATTGGCACCTGCCATAGACAGACTAGCCATAGACCTGTCATGGTAATAACAATACCATGATCGAACGGGATGGTCTTATTACACTTTCAATGGGTACGACGGAAAAGGAGCTACACAGACTATGCAGTCTACTCAAAATTAAGCTTTTACAAGGAGCACGAGGTCACTACACATAAACTCAATTTTATTCGTAAATTTTACGATTCGATCTGCACATCTCAATAGTATTCTACACTATTTTGTAGTATAACAACCCAGGTTCACCCCTATAACTTGATATCTATCTAGTGGTTGAGGTTATCTGTAAGGTGCTATTATCGTTGGTCCATATCACAGTCTCACCTTTTTTTGTTACCCACGTTGTAAGCCGACACAACTTTATAAGAAAAATATCAGGTTTTCTCGTAGTAAACACAGAAATTCTTGAAGAAATCGCAAATTATATCTGTTTGTGATCCTCCACTGCTATATGGAATGGGTGGAGGGTAACAAGGTCTATGACAAGGACCAACGATAATAGCACCTTTTCTGTCGTACCTATTGAAAGTGTAATAAGACCATCCCGTTCGATCCTGGTATTGTTATTACCATGACAGGTATATGGCTAGTATGTCTATGTTTTGCATACAACACAAAAAGGTGATACACGCGCTGTGGACGTATCGATAAAGTATTTTTTATAAACTACGTGAGCAATGAGGTTTCACTGGGTACCTATTTCAACCATAGACGATGCTAAAAATAAATAACCAAAAATATAATCAAATATTTTTGGAGGAATCTTAAACGAAAGAGCTATGGAGATATGATCTTGATATTAAGTAGTAACCCCTGTCTGTAACACAGACGTAGCTATACTAATATGCCGTAAGATACTGAAACATATCCTTTGGCTGGCCAAAAAGTGCAGTAACAGTGGAAGTAATAAGCTATACTCTTCCCTTTTTCAGTAGCGTGGTTATGAGCGTGAGAAAGAGACAGTATGATTCTGTCTGTCTATGCTTGAAGTAAAACAAACCCTGGCCAAACTATATATTATATAATAGCTAAGCACCACACACGACACAGATCACGACACGTTACTGTTTCCTGTCGATAGGATCGCAACATTGGTTTAAAGCGAAAATGTTAGAAACTTTAATTATTCACAATTCCGTTCTACTATGTGGCATTTATCGATGCATGAGATGAAAATCGACATTTTACATCCCTAATACGCACATCAATAAACATTTCACACGCACACCAACAAACAGTGTCAGCAACAAACGGACGAAAGTGATGCATTAAGACGAGTTGTCTAAATAATAGTTGTCTTATTCATCATATGGCATTTGTTGCAAGAGCGAGCAGCGAGAAATGACAGTTGTGACTTACGACGCCAAGGAGAACAAGTGACGTGGGGTCTATTTATTCTGAGGTAATACTAATAAATGACTAAGTGTCATTGAATAAATATACAGTTTGTAAATTTTATACGGGCGTATATTGTGATGGCGATTAGTATTTGACCTAGGGAACCTATTTACATTTATTTCTTTAAGAAAATATTTTTTTTTCATACTTAATAATTCAGCCCGCAATGAATTGCATCCATGACAATTAACTTACCGGTGCGTCATGTCAGTTATGTCAGTTTTAAATCAGTTGGATAGCGTACATTGGTGCCCGGTAGGATTGTAAAAAATCATTACACGTAATTAATAACACTATTTAACAAAATTACTATTACTATATGAGTCCTATTGCTGGATACTATAGGTGGATAAAGTATACGCCCGTATAAAATTTACAGGCTGTATATGAAAAAGATAATCAAATAGGCTGATGAAGGTTTCATACTGTTCAATGAGAATGTATTTTCTTATGACCTTTTAATTACATACAGGCTGCTCGAAACCAAGAAATCTTAATTTGTCAATTTCTTTGTAATCACTGCACCGATTGTTAAGATACTAGATATACTGGTTTTAAATACCCTATTATATGTATGTTTTGGATTTGTTCAATGACTAAGGTCACCGAGTATATTTCAATAATAAATAGAATCTATCCCCCATCTATTTTTTGAACCGTGGGTCCAAAAATATTGAAAAAAAATATGAAAGTGATGCCTGATAAGTAGTTTCAATGAAAACTATATTGAATAAAATCGGATCAGCCGTTTTTGAGTTATCTATCACTCAAAAACGCATAGTGAAAGGACGCAACGCATAGTGCCGGGTATTGAAATGAAGTAAGCGCCGCCAAATATCCCTTAATAAACGACCCTTTGAACGGATGTATTGTAACAGGCCGCCAACTTTTCACGATAGGTAGTTTTTTTTAACGTTAGTATCCACTAAGAAGGGGTTTTTCAAAATTCATCCCCTAAGGGGGTAAAAAGGGGGTTGAAAGTTTGTTTGAATGGGGTTTCAAATTTTGTGTTAGAGATTTGAGACTTCGTACGTTTACTAATAATTAAAAAACAATTAAAGTGATTTCAAGGAGTTGAAAATTAGTATACAGATTTTTTTTGTGACAGACTTGAAAGTTCGTTTGTTAATTACAAACTTCAATGCAAAAAAACTAATTTTAGCATTTTTCATAATTCTACTCCAGAGGAGTTGAAACGGAGTTGAATAGTTTGTATGAAAGGGAAGCCTTTACTACTGAAGCTAGAAAGTTGTAATTTGCAGGACAGGTTACATTTACAATCTGTACAACTAATGAGAAGCGATTTTGAAAAATTCCACCCCTATGGGGGTAAAATGGGGGTTAAAAGTTTGTATCGGTGGGGTTTAAAATTTAAATAATTTAATAATAATAAACGCAATTTATTAAGTTTTTAAAAATTCAACCTAGAACGGGGCGAAATAGGGGTTGAAAGTTTGTATAGAGATTTACAATTTTTTTGGTTTGAGAATTACTAGGAATTATAGTTTCTATTTCCGTTCAATTTCCATATTCCAGAGTGAGCTATGACAATAGTTTGGTCATCGTATCGCAAAATATACGACATTTTAGTCTCCAATTATGATCAGGAATACGCTGTTAAAATTATTCGGTTTTCTCATGTTACACAAAGAAGTATAGTTCACAAAGAAGTTACGCAAATAATAGGGTACATTGAAGTTATTATTTGCATATTAATACTTATTTGTAACTGAAACTTTGTCTACGTTACCCGTTTTTTCGCCAAAATAACTATAAGTATAAATAGATTAAGAAGAGTTAGTTAATAAGATACAATTGGATACAAAACTCTGTATGAGGAACCGTATTATACGCGGACGAACATTCGACACTTCGTACATTTACTAATAATTAAAAAATAATAAAAGTAATTTCTACGTTTTTTAAAATTCAACCTTTAACAGGGTAAAAAAGGGATTGAAAGTTTGTATAGAGATTAATTTTTTTTTGTGACAGACTTGAAAGTTCGTTTGCTACTTACTTCAAGGCAAAAAAACTAATTTCAGCGTTTTTCAAAATTCCACCCCAGAGAGGTCGAAACGAGGTTGAAAAGTTTGTATTAAAGGGAGGCCGTAACTAATGAAGCTAGAAAGTTATAATTTGCAGGACGAGTTAGATTTACAATTTGTATAACTCACACAACTCACGAGAAGCTATTTTAAATAATTCAACCCCTTAAGGGGTAAAAAAAAGAGTTAAAAGTTTGTTGGAGTTTAAAATTTAGAGTTAGAGATTTAAAACTTCACACATTTACTAATAATTAAAGAAAAAAATTCAGCGTTTTTCAAATTTCAACCTATAATGGGGTTAAAAAGGGATTGTAAGTATGTATAGAGATAAAAAAATGTTTGAGACAGACTTTCGTTTGTAGGGTAACTTTAAAGCAAAAAAAACTAATTTCAGCGTTTTTTAGAATTCCACCCCGGAGGAATTGAAACGGGGTTGAAAAGTTTGTATGAAAAGAAGGCCTTTACGACTGAAGCTAGAAAGTTGTAATTTGCAGGACGGGTTACATTAATAATCTGTACAACTAAGAAGAATAGATTTTGAAATAATCATCCCCTAAGGAGGTAAAATGGGGGTTAAAAGTTTGTATTAGTGGGGTTTAAAATTAAGAGTTAGAGATTTGAAACTTCGTATGTTTACTAATAATTAAAACATAATAAACACAATTTCAGCGTTTTTCAAAATTCAACCTAGAACGGGGCTAAGAAGGGGTTGTAAGTTTGTATAAAGTTTTACTATTTTTTAGGGTTCCGTACCTCGAAAGGAAAAAACGGAACCCTTATAGGATCACTTTGTTGTCCGTCTGTCTGTCTGTCTGTCTGTCTGTCAAGACCATTTTTCTCAGGAACGCGTGGAGGTATCAAGCTGAAATTTATATCAAATACTCAAGTCCATTGTCCCTTGGAGCTGTGAAAAAATCAAACTTAAAAGCCTACGCAATCAAGAGATACAGTCGTTTATGCTGCAAATTTTAGAGTTTTCGGCACTCGCAAAACCTACGGGGTACTTCCCGTGAACTCAGAAACTTGAAACTTGGCACGAAGCAACGTCATATAGCATAGACAATGGAAAAATTACGAAAAGTAGAATTTTTTAGTAAAATCATACAAAAAAATTTTTTTTTTTTCAATTTTTAACTTACTACCTTTTTCCTCGTAAACGCGTAGAGGTATTATAATGAAATTCATGTCAAATACTCAGGGCTATAGGATCTTTCAGATGTAGCAAAACCAAACTTTTATCTCAACGCAATCAAAAGAAATACCAATTTAAGTCGCATATTTTGAAACTGAGTACTCGCAAGAAACTCAAAACCTAAAGGGTACTTCCCGTAAACTTAGAAACATGACACTTGGCACGAAGAAACTTCATATAGCACAGACAAAGGAAAAATTACGAAAAGTAGAAATTTTTAGTAAAATCATACAAAAAATATTTTTATAAATTTTAAACTTACTACCTTTTTCCTCGTAAACGCGTAGAGGTATTAAATTGAAATTGATATCAAATACTCAGGTCTATAATACCTACCTACCTTAACTACCTTTAAGCTGTAACAAAATCAATTTTCTATGTCAATGCGATGGGTGAACTTACTTTTCTTTTTTTACTTATATACCTACAGGTTTGTACGGAACCCTCGGTGCGCGAGTCCGACTCGCACTTGGCCGGTTTTTTTTTGTTTGAGATAGACTAGGAATGATTGTTCCTATTTCCGTTCCATTTCCATGTTCCAGAGTGAGCTCTGACAATAGTTTGGTCATCGTATCGCCAAATAAAACTACCACTATAGTACACAAAGAAGTTACGCAAATCATAGGGGACATTTTCGTTATTATTTGCATATTAACACTTATTTGTAACTGAAACTATGTCTACGTTACCCGTTTTTCGTCAAAATAGCTATAAGTTTAAATAGATTAAGAAAATGGTTCGGGGATTAACAAAAGTTAGTTAAGAAAGTGTCTAGTCTAGGTTTGAGAGACATTAGAATACCATGAAGACCTTTACTTTAAAGCTGCATAAAGTGGTTTTGTTTAGTTGAACTTAGGTAAAAAGAAAAACCGGCCAAGTGCGAGTAGGACTCGCGCACCGAGGGTTCCGTACAAACCTTTAGGTATATAAGGTTATTAAATTTAAAATTATTTTTATTATATGATGTAAATAAAAATGTACGGTTTTCGCAATTTTTCCTTTATATGTGCTATAGACAAGACGTTGCTTTGTACCGTCAAGTTATAAATTTCAAGATTCTGAGTTCACGGGAAGTACACTGTGGGTTTCGATTCCCTTGCGAGTTTCGAAAATTTGAGGCATCTTTTGATTGCGTTGGCTAAGAAGTTTGGTTATTTCACAGCTCCAAGAGACAGTAGACCTGAGTATTTCATATAAATTTCAGCTTGATACCTCCACGCGTTCCTGAGAAAAAGGGTCTTGACAAACGGACGGACGGACAACAAAGTGATCCTATATAATCCGTTTTTTCCTTTTAAGGTTTTCGGAACAATGAGCCATGTAGCCAGTTATGATGATATCTGTATAGTGTGGCCAGTACGATGTGCGTGAAGACAGCCGCTCCAGTACTTTTCTACAGAAATGTTGTATGATCGATAGTGCGCAAATAACCGACCCTAACCGATTAGACGTGCTCCGTAGAGAATAGTCGATGCATTGAATTCGTTAGGATCTCAAGGTAACACCATATGTGACACTTGATCTGAATACCTGAAATGGTCGTTATGTATTTTGGAAATTATTTTTTCTAGCCAAAGTATATGGGTCCTTACGTCCAAAATGCCTGAACAAACTATTAAACACCTCGTTTCATCGGTATACGTAGCCAGTTATTATGATTTCTGTATAGTTTGGCCAGTACGATGTGCGTGAAGATAGCCGCCCCAGTACTTTTCTATAGAAATGTTTTATGATCGATTGTAGGCATGTAGCTTAGTTTGCCAGCAATAAACAATTCCTTTTTAATTAGTTGTGCTCAGAAGAAAAAAGTCCATGCATTTAATTTGTAAGGATCTCAAGGGAACACCATATGTGACACTTTATCTGAATACCTGAAATGGTCGTTATGTATTTTTGAAATTATTTTTTTCTAGCCAAAGTATATAGGTCCCTACGTCCAAATTAAATAAATAAATAAATAAATATTATAGGACAATCTTACACAAATCGACCTAGTCCCACAGTAAGCTCAATAAGCCTTGTGTTATGGGTACTAGACGACGATATATATAATAGATAAATATGAATAAATACTTAAATACATAGAAAACACCCATATAGCCCACCCAATGAAGGAAAACTAAGAGGAGATAATTCGTGTATAGCCAAATTTTGGTGTAGTTGCAGGCAAAGGTATCTTACACAACATACTAAAAGTACCGGTGGATGGGGGTGCCGCTAGCTGGAAGGGGGGGGTGTAAAGGTCCCTAATTTTGGTTTTTCGTAAATAACTCGGTAACGATGGCTCATACGAAAAAATGTTTTATGGCTTAATTCATCCACAACAAATTTTTCTATAAAAAAGATTATTTGCAATTTTTGCTAGGATCAATGTTTAATGAGATATCGAGGAAATACGATAAACACTTTTTTAAACTTTCGGAGCTAATATTTACGAAAGTATTAGTTTTATCCAAAAATTGTTTCAGAATACCCTTATTGTTTTAAAAAGGCCTATCTAATGATATCCCACACATTAGGGTTGGAGTAAAAAATTATTTACCCCCCCACTCCATGTGTACGGGAGGTACCCGAAAGAGTAATATTTTTTCACATTTTGTTTTAAAACTTTGTCTGCGTAATTAAAACACATACTTATACGAAATTTCACTTCTCTAGTACTAGCCATCACTGAGCAGACTGAGGAGGGGTCCTACCCTTGGAGTTTCGGCATGTCCGTCTGTCCCCGTCTGTCCGTCCACGGCTTTGCTCAGTGATGTTTAGTACTAGACGTCTAGACAGATAGATGGGGTCAGACGGATATGGCGAAACTATAAGGGTAGGAAGTGAGGTAGCAGGGTGAGCAGCCTGCTCAGTGATGGTTAGTACTAGAAAATAAAAAAATCGTAAGAGTATGTACTTTATTCACGCCGGCAGTTTTAAAACAAAATGTGAAAAAATATAATTTTTTCGGGTACCTCCCGTACACATGGAGTGGGGGGGTAAATATTATTTTGACTCCAACCCTAATGTGTGGGGAATCGTTGGATAGGTCTTTTTAAAACAATAAGGGTATTCTCAAACAATTTTTGGATAAAACTAACACTTTCGTAAATATTAGCTCCGAAAATTTAAAAAAGTGTTTATCGTATTTCATCGATATCTCATTAAACATGAATCCTAGCAAAATATTGGAAATAATCTTTTTTATAGAAAATTAAATGTGGATAAATTGAGCAATTGGAAATTTTTTCGTATGAGCTGCCGTTACCGAGTTATTTACGAAAAACCAAAATAAGGGACTTTTACACCCCCCCCCCCCCCCCCCAACCCACCCGCAAGAGGCGCCTCCATCCACCGGGACTTTTAGTATGTTGTGTAAGATATCTTTGCCTACAACTACACCAAAATTCAGCTATACACGAATTACTTCCCCTATCAGGCAGTTAAGCGTCTTCGTTTGGTGAGCTAATAACTCAGGAACAAATATCTGTGATAAACACACAAATAAATGCCCTGACCAGGATTCGAACCCGGGACCTCCTGCTTCATAGGCAGGGTCACTACCGACTGGGCTAGGAGGCCGTTAAAAATGCCTGAACAAACAATAAAACACCGCGTCTTATCGGTTCATGTGGCCAGTTATGCTGATATCCGTATAGTTAGGCCAGTATCATATGCGTGAAGACAGCCGCCCCAGTACTTTTCTATAGAAATGTTGTATGATCAATTGTGGGCATGTAGCTAAGTTTGCCCGCAATAAACATATCCTTATCGATTTACCGTGCTTTGTAGAGGATAGTTCATGCACTTAATTCGTTAGGATCTCAAGGGAACACCATATGTGACACTTTATCTGAATACCTCAAATGGTCGTTATGTATTTTCGAAATTATTTTTTTTCTAGCCAAAGTATCTGGGTCCTTACGTCCAAAATGCCTGAACAAACAATAAAACACCTCGTTTCATCGGTGCATGTAGCCAGTTATTATGATATACGTATAGTTTGGCCAGTATCATATGCGTGAAGACAGCCGCCCCAGTACTATTCTATAGAAATGTATGATCAATTGTGGGCATGTAGCTAAGTTAGCCCGCTATAAACATATCCTAATTGATTTGCTGTGCTTTGTAGAGGATAGTTCTTGCACTTAATTTGTTAGTATCTCAAGGGAACACCATATGTGACACTTTATCTGAATACCTAAAATGGTCGTTATATATTTTCGAAATTATTTTTTTCTAGCCAAAGTATATGGGTCCTTACGTCCTAAATGCCTGAACAAACAATAAAACACCTCGTTTCATCGGTGCATGTAGCTAGTTATTATGATATACGTATAGTTTGGCCAGTATCATATGCGTGAAGACAGCCGCCCCAGTACTTTTCTATAGAAATATTGTATGATCGATTGTAGGCATATAGCTTAGTTTGCCAGCATCAAACATATCCTAATCGATTAGCCGTGCTCCGTAGAGATATTGAATTCGTTAGGATCTCAAGGGAACACCATATGTGACACTTTATCTGAATACCTCAAATGGTCGTTATGTATTTTCGAAATTATTTTTTTTCTAGCCAAAGTATATGGGTCCTTACGTCCAAAATGCCTGAACAAACAAAAAAACACCTCGTGTCATCGGTGCATGTAGCCAGTTATTATGATATACGTATAGTTTGGCCAGTATCATATGCGTGAAGACAGCCGCCCCAGTAATTTTCTATAGAAATGTTGTATGATCAATTGTGGGCATGTAGCTAAGTTTGCCCGCAATAAACATATCCTAATCGATTTGCCGTGCTTTGTAGAGGATAGTTCATGCACTTAATACGTTAGGATCTCAAGGGAACACCATATGTGACACTTTATCTGAATACCTAAAATGGTCGTTATATATTTTCGAAATTATTTTTTTCTAGCCAAAGTATATGGGTCCTTACGTCCAAAATGCCTGAACAAACAATAAAACACCTCGTTTCATCGGTGTATGTAGCTAGTTATTATGATATACGTATAGTTTGGCCAGTATCATATGCGTGAAGACAGCCGCCCCAGTACATTTCTATAGAAATATTGTATGATCGATTGTGGGCATGTAGCTAAGTTTGCCCGCAATAAACATATCCTTATCGATTTACCGTGCTTTGTAGAGGATAGTTCATGCACTTAATTCGTTAGGATCTCAAGGGAACACCATATGTGACACTTTATCTGAATACCTCAAATGGTCGTTATGTATTTTCGAAATTATTTTTTTTCTAGCCAAAGTATCTGGGTCCTTACGTCCAAAATGCCTGAACAAACAATAAAACACCTCGTTTCATCGGTGCATGTAGCCAGTTATTATGATATACGTATAGTTTGGCCAGTATCATATGCGTGAAGACAGCCGCCCCAGTACTATTCTATAGAAATGTATGATCAATTGTGGGCATGTAGCTAAGTTAGCCCGCTATAAACATATCCTAATTGATTTGCTGTGCTTTGTAGAGGATAGTTCTTGCACTTAATTTGTTAGTATCTCAAGGGAACACCATATGTGACACTTTATCTGAATACCTAAAATGGTCGTTATATATTTTCGAAATTATTTTTTTCTAGCCAAAGTATATGGGTCCTTACGTCCAAAATGCCTGAACAAACAATAAAACACCTCGATTCATCGGTGTATGTAGCTAGTTATTATGATATACGTATAGTTTGGCCAGTATCATATGCGTGAAGACAGCCGCCCCAGTACTTTTCTATAGAAATATTGTATGATCGATTGTAGGCATATAGCTTAGTTTGCCGGCATCAAACATATCCTAATCGATTAGCCGTGCTCCGTAGATATATTGAATTCGTTAGGATCTCAAGGGAACACCATATGTGACACTTTATCTGAATACCTAAAATGGTCGTTATATATTTTCGAAATTATTTTTTTCTAGCCAAAGTATATGGGTCCTTACGTCCAAAATGCCTGAACAAACAATAAAACACCTCGTTTCATCGGTGCATGTAGCTAGTTATTATGATATACGTATAGTTTGGCCAGTATCATATGCGTGAAGACAGCCGCCCCAGTACTTTTCTATAGAAATATTGTATGATCGATTGTAGGCATATAGCTTAGTTTGCCAGCATCAAACATATCCTAATCGATTAGCCGTGCTCCGTAGAGATATTGAATTCGTTAGGATCTCAAGGGAACACCATATGTGACATTTTATCTGAATACCTAAAATGGTCGTTATATATTTTCGAAATTATTTTTTTCTAGCCAAAGTATATGGGTCCTTACGTCCAAAATGCATGAACAAACAATAAAACACCTCGTTTCATCGGTGCATGTAGCCAGTTATTGTGATATACGTATAGTTTGGCCAGTATCATATGCGTGAAGACAGCCGCCCCAGTACTTTTCTATAGAAATGTTGTATGATCAATTGTGGGCATGTAGCTAAGTTTGCCTGCAATAAACATATCCTAATCGATTTGCCGTGCTTTGTAGAGGATAGTTCATGCACTTTATTCGTTAGGATCTCAAGGTAACACCATATGTGACACTTTATCTGAATACCTAAAATGGTCGTTATATATTTTCGAAATTATTTTTTTCTAGCCAAAGTATATGGGTCCTTACGTCCAAAATGCCTGAACAAACAATAAAACACCTTGTTTCATCGGTGCATGTAGCTAGTTATTATGATATACGTATAGTTTGGCCAGTATCATATGCGTGAAGACAGCCGCCCCAGTACTTTTATATAGAAATATTGTATGATCGATTGTAGGCATATAGCTTAGTTTGCCAGCATCAAACATATCCTAATCGATTAGCCGGGCTCCGTAGAGCTATTGAATTCGTTAGGATCCCAAGGGAACACCATATGTGACACTTTATCTGAATACCTCACATGGTCGTTATGTATTTTCGAATTTTTTTTTTTCTAGCCAAAGTATATGGGTCCTTACGTCCAAAATGCCTGAACAAACAATAAAACACCTCGTGTCATAGGTGCATGTAGCCAGTTATTATGATATACGTATAGTTTGGCCAGTACCATATGCGTGAAGACAGCCGCCCCAGTACTTTTCTATAGAAATGTTGTATGATCAATTGTGGGCATGTAGCTAAGTTTGCCCGCAATAAACATATCCTAATCGATTTGCCGTACTTTGTAGAGGATAGTTCTTGCACTTAATTCGTTAGGATCTCAACGGAACACCATATGTGACACTTTATCTGAATACCTAAAATGGTCGTTATATATTTTCGAAATTATTTTTTTCTAGCCAAAGTATATGGGTCCTTACGTCCAAAATGCCTGAACAAACAATAAAACACCTTGTTTCATCGGTGCATGTAGCTAGTTATTATGATATACGTATAGTTTGGCCAGTATCATATGCGTGAAGACAGCCGCCCCAGTACTTTTCTATAGAAATATTGTATGATCGATTGTAGGCATATAGCTTAGTTTGCCAGCATCAAACATATCCTAATCGATTAGCCGTGCTCCGTAGAGATATTGAATTCGTTAGGATCTCAAGGGAACACCATATGTGACACTTTATCTGAATACCTAAAATGGTCGTTATATATTTTCGAAATTATTTTTTTCTAGCCAAAGTATATGGGTCCTTACGTCCAAAATGCCTGAGCAAACAATAAAACACCTTGTTTCATCGGTGCATGTAGCTAGTTTTTATGATATACGTATAGTTTGGCCAGTATCATATGCGTGAAGACAGCCGCCCCAGTACATTTATATAGAAATATTGTATGATCGCTTGTAGGCATATAGCTTAGTTTGCCAGCAATAAACATATCCTAATCGATTTGCCGTACTTTGTAGAGGATACTTCTTGCACTTAATTCGTTAGGATCTCAACGGAACACCATATGTGACACTTTATCTGAATACCTAAAATGGTCGTTATATATTTTCGAAATTATTTTTTTCTAGCCAAAGTATATGGGTCCTTACGTCCAAAATGCCTGAACAAACAATAAAGCACCTTGTTTCATCAGTACATGTAGCTAGTTATTATGATATACGTATAGTTTGGCCAGTATCATATGCGTGAAGACAGCCGCCCCAGTACTTTTCTATAGAAATGTTGTATGATCAATTGTGGGCATGTAGCTAAGTTTGCCCGCAATAAACATATCCTAATCGATTTGCCGTGCTTTGTAGAGGATAGTTCATGTACATAATTTGTTAGGATCTCAAGGGAACACCATATGTGACACTTTATCTGAATACCTAAAATGGTCGTTATATATTTTCGAAATTATTTTTTTCTAGCCAAAGTATATGGGTCCTTACGTCCAAAATACCTGAACAAACAATAAAACACCTTGTTTCATCGGTGCATGTAGCTAGTTATTATGATATACGTATAGTTTGGCCAGTATCATATGCGTGAAGACAGCCGCCCCAGTACTTTTCTATAGAAATATTGTATGATCGATTGTAGGCATATAGCTTAGTTTGCCAGCATCAAACATATCCTAATCGATTAGCCGTGCTCCGTGGAGATATTGAATTCGTTAGGATCTCAAGGGAACACCATATGTGACACTTTATCTGAATACCTCTAATGGTCGTTATGTATTTTCGAAATTATTTTTTTTCTAGCCAAAGTATATGGGTCCTTACGTCCAAAATGCATGAACAAACAATAAAACACCTCGTTTCATCGGTGCATGTAGCCAGTTATTATGATATACGTATAGTTTGGCCAGTATCATATGCGTGAAGACAGCCGCCCCAGTACTTTTCTATAGAAATGTTGTATGATCAATTGTGGGCATGTAGCTAAGTTTGCCCGCAATAAACATATCCTAATCGATTTGCCGTGCTTTGTAGAGGATAGTTCATGCACTTTGTTCGTTAGGATCTCAAGGGAACACCATATGTGACACTTTATCTGAATACCTAAAATGGTCGTTATATATTTTCGAAATTATTTTTTTCTAGCCAAAGTATATGGGTCCTTACGTCCAAAATGCCTGAACAAACAATAAAACACCTTGTTTCATCGGTGCATGTAGCTAGTTATTATGATATACGTATAGTTTGGCCAGTATCATATGCGTGAAGACAGCCGCCCCAGTACTTTTCTATAGAAATATTGTATGATCGATTGTAGGCATATAGCTTAGTTTGCCAGCATCAAACATATCCTAATCGATTAGTCGTGCTTCGTAGAGATATTGAATTCGTTAGGATCTCAAGGGAACACCATATGTGACACTTTATCTGAATACCTCAAATGGTCGTTATGTATTTTCGAAATTATTTTTTTTCTAGCCAAAGTATATGGGTCCTTACGTCCAAAATGCCTGAACAAACAAAAAAACACCTCGTTTCATCGGTGCATGTAGCCAGTTATTATGATATACGTATAGTTTGGCCAGTATCATATGCGTGAAGACAGCCGCCCCAGTACATTTATATAGAAATATTGTATGATCGCTTGTAGGCATATAGCTTAGTTTGCCAGCAATAAACATATCCTAATCGATTTGCCGTACTTTGTAGAGGATAGTTCTTGCACTTAATTCGTTAGGATCTCAACGGAACACCATATGTGACACTTTATCTGAATACCTAAAATGGTCGTTATATATTTTCGAAATTATTTTTTTCTAGCCAAAGTATATGGGTCCTTACGTCCAAAATGCCTGAACAAACAATAAAACACCTTGTTTCATCGGTACAGCTATATCGGTGTAGCTAGTTATTATGATATACGTATAGTTTGGCCAGTATCATATGCGTGAAGACAGCCGCCCCAGTACTTTTCTATAGAAATATTGTATGATCGATTGTAGGCATATAGCTTAGTTTGCCAGCATCAAACATATCCTAATCGATTAGCCGTGCTCCGTAGAGATATTGAATTCGTTAGGATCTCAAGGGAACACCATATGTGACACTTTATCTGAATACCTCAAATGGTCGTTATGTATTTTCGAAATTATTTTTTTTCTAGCCAAAGTATATGGGTCCTTACGTCCAAAATGCCTGAACAAACAATAAAACACCTCGTTTCATCGGTGCATGTAGCTAGTTATTATGATATACGTATAGTTTGACCAGTATCATATGCGTGAAGACAGCCGCCCCAGTACATTTCTATAGAAATATTGTATGATCGATTGTAGGCATATAGCTTAGTTTGCCAGCAATAAACATATCTTAATCGATTTGCCGTGCTTTGTTGAGGACAGTTCTTGCACTTAATTCGTTAGGATCTCAACGGAACACCATATGTGACACTTTATCTGAATACCTAAAATGGTCGTTATATATTTTCGAAATTATTTTTTTCTAGCCAAAGTATATGGGTCCTTACGTCCAAAATGCCTGAACAAACAATAAAACACCTTGTTTCATCGGTTCATGTAGCTAGTTATTATGATATACGTATAGTTTGGCCAGTATCATATGCGTGAAGACAGCCGCCCCAGTACTTTTCTATAGAAATATTGTATGATCGATTGTAGGCATATAGCTTAGTTTGCCAGCATCAAACATATCCTAATCGATTAACCGTGCTCAATAGAGATATTGAATTCGTTAGGATCTCAAGGGAACACCATATGTGACACTTTATCTGAATACCTCAAATGGTCGTTATGTATTTTCGAAATTATTTTTTTTTAGCCAAAATATATGGGTCCTTACGTCCAAAATGCCTGTACAAACAATAAAACACCTCGTTTCATCGGTGCATGTAGCCAGTTATTATGATATACGTATAGTTTGGCCAGTATCATTTGCGTGAAGACAGCCGCCCCAGTACTTTTCTATAGAAATGTTGTATGATCAATTGTGGTCATGTAGCTAAGTTTGCCCGCAATAAACATATCCTAATCGATTTGCCGTGCTTTGTAGAGGATAGTTCATGCACTTAATTCGTTAGGATCTCAAGGGAACACCATATGTGACACTTTATCTGAATACCTAAAATGGTCGTTATATATTTTCGAAATTATTTTTTTCTAGCCAAAGTATATGGGTCCTTACGTCTAAAATGCCTGAACAAACAATAAAACACCTTGTTTCATCGGTGCATGTAGCTAGTTATTATGATATACGTATAGTTTGGCCAGTATCATATGCGTGAAGACAGCCGCCCCAGTACTTTTATATAGAAATATTGTATGATCGATTGTAGGCATATAGCTTAGTTTGCCAGCATCAAACATATCCTAATCGATTAGCCGGGCTCCGTAGAGCTATTGAATTCGTTAGAATCCCAAGGGAACACCATATGTGACACTTTATCTGAATACCTCAAATGGTCGTTATGTATTTTCGAATTTTTTTTTTTCTAGCCAAAGTATATGGGTCCTTACGTCCAAAATGCCTGAACAAACAATAAAACACCTCGTGTAATAGGTGCATGTAGCCAGTTATTATGATATACGTATAGTTTGGCCAGTACCATATGCGTGAAGACAGCCGCCCCAGTACTTTTCTATAGAAATGTTGTATGATCAATTGTGGGCATGTAGCTAAGTTTGCCCGCAATAAACATATCCTAATCGATTTGCCGTGCTTTGTAGAGGATAGTTCATGTACATAATTCGTTAGGATCTCAAGAGAACACCATATGTGACACTTTATCTGAATACCTAAAATGGTCGTTATATATTTTCGAAATTATTTTTTTCTAGCCAAAGTATATGGGTCCTTACGTCCAAAATGCCTGAACAAACAATAAAACACCTCGTTTGATCGGTGCATGTAGCCAGTTTTTATGATATACGTATAGTTTGGCCAGTATCATATGCGTGAAAACAGCCGCCCCAGTACTTTTCTATAGAAATGTTGTATGATCAATTGTGGGCATGTAGCTAAGTTTGCCAGCAATAAACATATCCTAATCGATTTGCCGTACTTTGTAGAGGATAGTTCTTGCACTTAATTCGTTAGGATCTCAACGGAACACCATATGTGACACTTTATCTGAATACCTAAAATGGTCGTTATATATTTACGAAATTATTTTTTTCTAGCCAAAGTATATGGGTCCTTACGTCCAAAATGCCTGAACAAACAATAAAACACCTTGTTTCATCGGTGCATGTAGCTAGTTATTATGATATACGTATAGTTTGGCCAGTATCATATGCGTGAAGACAGCCGCCCCAGTACTTTTCTATAGAAATATTGTATGATCGATTGTAGGCATATAGCTTAGTTTGCCAGCATCAAACATATCCTAATCGATTAGCCGTGCTCCGTAGAGATATTGAATTCGTTAGGATCTCAAGGGAACACCATATGTGACACTTTATCTGAATACCTAAAATGGTCGTTATATATTTTCGAAATTATTTTTTTCTAGCCAAAGTATATGGGTCCTTACGTCCAAAATGCCTGAGCAAACAATAAAACACCTTGTTTCATCGGTGCATGTAGCTAGTTTTTATGATATACGTATAGTTTGGCCAGTATCATATGCGTGAAGACAGCCGCCCCAGTACATTTATATAGAAATATTGTATGATCGCTTGTAGGCATATAGCTTAGTTTGCCAGCAATAAACATATCCTAATCGATTTGCCGTACTTTGTAGAGGATACTTCTTGCACTTAATTCGTTAGGATCTCAACGGAACACCATATGTGACACTTTATCTGAATACCTAAAATGGTCGTTATATATTTTCGAAATTATTTTTTTCTAGCCAAAGTATATGGGTCCTTACGTCCAAAATGCCTGAACAAACAATAAAGCACCTTGTTTCATCAGTACATGTAGCTAGTTATTATGATATACGTATAGTTTGGCCAGTATCATATGCGTGAAGACAGCCGCCCCAGTACTTTTCTATAGAAATATTGTATGATCGATTGTAGGCATATAGCTTAGTTTGCCAGCATCAAACATATCCTAATCGATTAGCCGTGCTCCGTAGAGATATTGAATTCGTTAAGATCACAAGGAAACACCATATGTGACACTTTATCTGAATACCTCTAATGGTCGTTATGTATTTTCGAAATTATTTTTTTTCTAGCCAAAGTATATGGGTCCTTACGTCCAAAATGCCTGAACAAACAATAAAACACCTCGTTTCATCGGTGCATGTAGCCAGTTATTATGATATACGTATAGTTTGGCCAGTATCATATGCGAGAAGACAGCCGCCCCAGTACTTTTCTATAGAAATGTTGTATGATCAATTGTGGGCATGTAGCTAAGTTTGCCCGCAATAAACATATCCTTATCGATTTGCCGTGCTTTGCAGAGGATAGTGCATGTACTTAATTCGTTAGGATCTCAAGGGAACACCATATGTGACACTTTATCTGAATACCTAAAATGGTCGTTATATATTTTCGAAATTATTTTTTTCTAGCCAAAGTATATGGGTCCTTACGTCCAAAATGCCTGAACAAACAATAAAACACCGCGTTTCATCGGTGCATGTAGCCAGTTATTATGATATACGTATAGTTTGGCCAGTATCATATGCGTGAAGACAGCCGCCCCAGTACTTTTCTATAGAAATGTTGTATGATCAATTGTGGGCATGTAGCTAAGTTTGCCAGCAATAAACATATCCTTATCGATTTGCCGTACTTTGTAGAGGATAGTTCTTGCACTTAATTCGTTAGGATCTCAACGGAACACCATATGTGACACTTTATCTGAATACCTAAAATGGTCGTTATATATTTTCGAAATTATTTTTTTCTAGCCAAAGTATATGGGTCCTTACGTCCAAAATGCCTGAACAAACAATAAAACACCTTGTTTCATCGGTGCATGTAGCTAGTTATTATGATATACGTATAGTTTGGCCAGTATCATATGCGTGAAGACAGCCGCCCCAGTACTTTTCTATAGAAATATTGTATGATCGATTGTAGGCATATAGCTTAGTTTGCCAGCATCAAACATATCCTAATCGATTAGCCGTGCTCCGTAGAGATATTGAATTCGTTAGGATCTCAAGGGAACACCATATGTGACACTTTATCTGAATACCTAAAATGGTCGTTATATATTTTCGAAATTATTTTTTTCTAGCCAAAGTATATGGGTCCTTACGTCCAAAATGCCTGAGCAAACAATAAAACACCTTGTTTCATCGGAGCATGTAGCTAGTTTTTATGATATACGTATAGTTTGGCCAGTATCATATGCGTGAAGACAGCCGCCCCAGTACATTTATATAGAAATATTGTATGATCGCTTGTAGGCATATAGCTTAGTTTGCCAGCAATAAACATATCCTAATCGATTTGCCGTACTTTGTAGAGGATACTTCTTGCACTTAATTCGTTAGGATCTCAACGGAACACCATATGTGACACTTTATCTGAATACCTAAAATGGTCGTTATATATTTTCGAAATTATTTTTTTCTAGCCAAAGTATATGGGTCCTTACGTCCAAAATGCCTGAACAAACAATAAAGCACCTTGTTTCATCAGTACATGTAGCTAGTTATTATGATATACGTATAGTTTGGCCAGTATCATATGCGTGAAGACAGCCGCCCCAGTACTTTTCTATAGAAATATTGTATGATCGATTGTAGGCATATAGCTTAGTTTGCCAGCATCAAACATACCCTAATCGATTAGCCGTGCTCCGTAGAGATATTGAATTCGTTAAGATCACAAGGAAACACCATATGTGACACTTTATCTGAATACCTCTAATGGTCGTTATGTATTTTCGAAATTATTTTTTTTCTAGCCAAAGTATATGGGTCCTTACGTCCAAAATGCCTGAACAAACAAAAAAACACCTCGTTTCATCGGTGCATGTAGCCAGTTATTATGATATACGTATAGTTTGGCCAGTATCATATGCGAGAAGACAGCCGCCCCAGTACTTTTCTATAGAAATGTTGTATGATCAATTGTGGGCATGTAGCTAAGTTTGCCCGCAATAAACATATCCTTATCGATTTGCCGTGCTTTGCAGAGGATAGTTCATGTACTTAATTCGTTAGGATCTCAAGGGAACACCATATGTGACACTTTATCTGAATACCTAAAATGGTCGTTATATATTTTCGAAATTATTTTTTTCTAGCCAAAGTATATGGGTCCTTACGTCCAAAATGCCTGAACAAACAATAAAACACCGCGTTTCATCGGTGCATGTAGCCAGTTATTATGATATACGTATAGTTTGGCCAGTATCATATGCGTGAAGACAGCCGCCCCAGTACTTTTCTATAGAAATGTTGTATGATCAATTGTGGGCATGTAGCTAAGTTTGCCCGCAATAAACATATCCTAATCGATTTGCCGTGCTTTGTAGAGGTTAGTTCTTGCACTTAATTTGTTAGGATCTCAAGGGAACACCATATGTGACACTTTATCTGAATACCTAAAATGGTCGTTATATATTTTCGAAATTATTTTTTTCTAGCCAAAGTATATGGGTCCTTACGTCCAAAATGCCTGAACAAACAATAAAACACCTCGATTCATCGGTGTATGTAGCTAGTTATTATGATATACGTATAGTTTGGCCAGTATCATATGCGTGAAGACAGCCGCCCCAGTACTTTTCTATAGAAATATTGTATGATCGATTGTAGGCATATAGCTTAGTTTGCCGGCATCAAACATATCCTAATCGATTAGCCGTGCTCCGTAGATATATTGAATTCGTTAGGATCTCAAGGGAACACCATATGTGACACTTTATCTGAATACCTAAAATGGTCGTTATATATTTTCGAAATTATTTTTTTCTAGCCAAAGTATATGGGTCCTTACGTCCAAAATGCCTGAACAAACAATAAAACACCTCGATTCATCGGTGCATGTAGCTAGTTATTATGATATACGTATAGTTTGGCCAGTATCATATGCGTGAAGACAGCCGCCCCAGTACTTTTCTATAGAAATATTGTATGATCGATTGTAGGCATATAGCTTAGTTTGCCAGCATCAAACATATCCTAATCGATTAGCCGTGCTCCGTAGAGATATTGAATTCGTTAGGATCTCAAGGGAACACCATATGTGACATTTTATCTGAATACCTAAAATGGTCGTTATATATTTTCGAAATTATTTTTTTCTAGCCAAAGTATATGGGTCCTTACGTCCAAAATGCATGAACAAACAATAAAACACCTCGTTTCATCGGTGCATGTAGCCAGTTATTGTGATATACGTATAGTTTGGCCAGTATCATATGCGTGAAGACAGCCGCCCCAGTACTTTTCTATAGAAATGTTGTATGATCAATTGTGGGCATGTAGCTAAGTTTGCCTGCAATAAACATATCCTAATCGATTTGCCGTGCTTTGTAGAGGATAGTTCATGCACTTTATTCGTTAGGATCTCAAGGTAACACCATATGTGACACTTTATCTGAATACCTAAAATGGTCGTTATATATTTTCGAAATTATTTTTTTCTAGCCAAAGTATATGGGTCCTTACGTCCAAAATGCCTGAACAAACAATAAAACACCTTGTTTCATCGGTGCATGTAGCTAGTTATTATGATATACGTATAGTTTGGCCAGTATCATATGCGTGAAGACAGCCGCCCCAGTACTTTTCTATAGAAATATTGTATGATCGATTGTAGGCATATAGCTTAGTTTGCCAGCATCAAACATATCCTAATCGATTAGCCGTGCTCCGTAGAGATATTGAATTCGTTAGGATCTCAAGGGAACACCATATGTGACACTTTATCTGAATACCTAAAATGGTCGTTATATATTTTCGAAATTATTTTTTTCTAGCCAAAGTATATGGGTCCTTACGTCCAAAATGCCTGAACAAACAATAAAACACCTTGTTTCATCGGTGCATGTAGCTAGTTTTTATGATATACGTATAGTTTGGCCAGTATCATATGCGTGAAGACAGCCGCCCCAGTACATTTATATAGAAATATTGTATGATCGCTTGTAGGCATATAGCTTAGTTTGCCAGCAATAAACATATCCTAATCGATTTGCCGTACTTTGTAGAGGATAGTTCTTGCACTTAATTCGTTAGGATCTCAACGGAACACCATATGTGACACTTTATCTGAATACCTAAAATGGTCGTTATATATTTTCGAAATTATTTTTTTCTAGCCAAAGTATATGGGTCCTTACGTCCAAAATGCCTGAACAAACAATAAAACACCTTGTTTCATCGGTGCATGTAGCTAGTTATTATGATATACGTATAGTTTGGCCAGTATCATATGCGTGAAGACAGCCGCCCCAGTACTTTTCTATAGAAATATTTTATGATCGATTGTAGGCATATAGCTTAGTTTGCCAGCATCAAACATACCCTAATCGATTAGCCGTGCTCCGTAGAGATATTGAATTCGTTAGGATCTCAAGGGAACACCATATGTGACACTTTATCTGAATACCTCTAATGGTCGTTATGTATTTTCGAAATTATTTTTTTTCTAGCCAAAGTATATGGGTCCTTACGTCCAAAATGCCTGAACAAACAAAAAAACACCTCGTTTCATCGGTGCATGTAGCCAGTTATTATGATATACGTATAGTTTGGCCAGTATCATATGCGTGAAGACAGCCGCCCCAGTACATTTATATAGAAATATTGTATGATCGCTTGTAGGCATATAGCTTAGTTTGCCAGCAATAAACATATCCTAATCGATTTGCCGTACTTTGTAGAGGATAGTTCTTGCACTTAATTCGTTAGGATCTCAACGGAACACCATATGTGACACTTTATCTGAATACCTAAAATGGTCGTTATATATTTTCGAAATTATTTTTTTCTAGCCAAAGTATATGGGTCCTTACGTCCAAAATGCCTGAACAAACAATAAAACACCTTGTTTCATCGGTACAGCTATATCGGTGTAGCTAGTTATTATGATATACGTATAGTTTGGCCAGTATCATATGCGTGAAGACAGCCGCCCCAGTACTTTTCTATAGAAATATTGTATGATCGATTGTAGGCATATAGCTTAGTTTGCCAGCATCAAACATATCCTAATCGATTAGCCGTGCTCCGTAGAGATATTGAATTCGTTAGGATCTCAAGGGAACACCATATGTGACACTTTATCTGAATACCTCAAATGGTCGTTATGTATTTTCGAAATTATTTTTTTTCTAGCCAAAGTATATGGGTCCTTACGTCCAAAATGCCTGAACAAACAATAAAACACCTCGTTTCATCGGTGCATGTAGCTAGTTATTATGATATACGTATAGTTTGACCAGTATCATATGCGTGAAGACAGCCGCCCCAGTACATTTCTATAGAAATATTGTATGATCGATTGTAGGCATATAGCTTAGTTTGCCAGCAATAAACATATCTTAATCGATTTGCCGTGCTTTGTAGAGGACAGTTCTTGCACTTAATTCGTTAGGATCTCAACGGAACACCATATGTGACACTTTATCTGAATACCTAAAATGGTCGTTATATATTTTCGAAATTATTTTTTTCTAGCCAAAGTATATGGGTCCTTACGTCCAAAATGCCTGAACAAACAATAAAACACCTTGTTTCATCGGTTCATGTAGCTAGTTATTATGATATACGTATAGTTTGGCCAGTATCATATGCGTGAAGACAGCCGCCCCAGTACTTTTCTATAGAAATATTGTATGATCGATTGTAGGCATATAGCTTAGTTTGCCAGCATCAAACATATCCTAATCGATTAACCGTGCTCAATAGAGATATTGAATTCGTTAGGATCTCAAGGGAACACCATATGTGACACTTTATCTGAATACCTCAAATGGTCGTTATGTATTTTCGAAATTATTTTTTTTTAGCCAAAATATATGGGTCCTTACGTCCAAAATGCCTGTACAAACAATAAAACACCTCGTTTCATCGGTGCATGTAGCCAGTTATTATGATATACGTATAGTTTGGCCAGTATCATTTGCGTGAAGACAGCCGCCCCAGTACTTTTCTATAGAAATGTTGTATGATCAATTGTGGTCATGTAGCTAAGTTTGCCCGCAATAAACATATCCTAATCGATTTGCCGTGCTTTGTAGAGGATAGTTCATGCACTTAATTCGTTAGGATCTCAAGGGAACACCATATGTGACACTTTATCTGAATACCTAAAATGGTCGTTATATATTTTCGAAATTATTTTTTTCTAGCCAAAGTATATGGGTCCTTACGTCTAAAATGCCTGAACAAACAATAAAACACCTTGTTTCATCGGTGCATGTAGCTAGTTATTATGATATACGTATAGTTTGGCCAGTATCATATGCGTGAAAACAGCCGCCCCAGTACTTTTATATAGAAATATTGTATGATCGATTGTAGGCATATAGCTTAGTTTGCCAGCATCAAACATATCCTAATCGATTAGCCGGGCTCCGTAGAGCTATTGAATTCGTTAGAATCCCAAGGGAACACCATATGTGACACTTTATCTGAATACCTCAAATGGTCGTTATGTATTTTCGAATTTTTTTTTTTCTAGCCAAAGTATATGGGTCCTTACGTCCAAAATGCCTGAACAAACAATAAAACACCTCGTGTAATAGGTGCATGTAGCCAGTTATTATGATATACGTATAGTTTGGCCAGTACCATATGCGTGAAGACAGCCGCCCCAGTACTTTTCTATAGAAATGTTGTATGATCAATTGTGGGCATGTAGCTAAGTTTGCCCGCAATAAACATATCCTAATCGATTTGCCGTGCTTTGTAGAGGATAGTTCATGTACATAATTCGTTAGGATCTCAAGAGAACACCATATGTGACACTTTATCTGAATACCTAAAATGGTCGTTATATATTTTCGAAATTATTTTTTTCTAGCCAAAGTATATGGGTCCTTACGTCCAAAATGCCTGAACAAACAATAAAACACCTCGTTTGATCGGTGCATGTAGCCAGTTTTTATGATATACGTATAGTTTGGCCAGTATCATATGCGTGAAAACAGCCGCCCCAGTACTTTTCTATAGAAATGTTGTATGATCAATTGTGGGCATGTAGCTAAGTTTGCCAGCAATAAACATATCCTAATCGATTTGCCGTACTTTGTAGAGGATAGTTCTTGCACTTAATTCGTTAGGATCTCAACGGAACACCATATGTGACACTTTATCTGAATACCTAAAATGGTCGTTATATATTTACGAAATTATTTTTTTCTAGCCAAAGTATATGGGTCCTTACGTCCAAAATGCCTGAACAAACAATAAAACACCTTGTTTCATCGGTGCATGTAGCTAGTTATTATGATATACGTATAGTTTGGCCAGTATCATATGCGTGAAGACAGCCGCCCCAGTACTTTTCTATAGAAATATTGTATGATCGATTGTAGGCATATAGCTTAGTTTGCCAGCATCAAACATATCCTAATCGATTAGCCGTGCTCCGTAGAGATATTGAATTCGTTAGGATCTCAAGGGAACACCATATGTGACACTTTATCTGAATACCTAAAATGGTCGTTATATATTTTCGAAATTATTTTTTTCTAGCCAAAGTATATGGGTCCTTACGTCCAAAATGCCTGAGCAAACAATAAAACACCTTGTTTCATCGGTGCATGTAGCTAGTTTTTATGATATACGTATAGTTTGGCCAGTATCATATGCGTGAAGACAGCCGCCCCAGTACATTTATATAGAAATATTGTATGATCGCTTGTAGGCATATAGCTTAGTTTGCCAGCAATAAACATATCCTAATCGATTTGCCGTACTTTGTAGAGGATACTTCTTGCACTTAATTCGTTAGGATCTCAACGGAACACCATATGTGACACTTTATCTGAATACCTAAAATGGTCGTTATATATTTTCGAAATTATTTTTTTCTAGCCAAAGTATATGGGTCCTTACGTCCAAAATGCCTGAACAAACAATAAAGCACCTTGTTTCATCAGTACATGTAGCTAGTTATTATGATATACGTATAGTTTGGCCAGTATCATATGCGTGAAGACAGCCGCCCCAGTACTTTTCTATAGAAATATTGTATGATCGATTGTAGGCATATAGCTTAGTTTGCCAGCATCAAACATATCCTAATCGATTAGCCGTGCTCCGTAGAGATATTGAATTCGTTAAGATCACAAGGAAACACCATATGTGACACTTTATCTGAATACCTCTAATGGTCGTTATGTATTTTCGAAATTATTTTTTTTCTAGCCAAAGTATATGGGTCCTTACGTCCAAAATGCCTGAACAAACAATAAAACACCTCGTTTCATCGGTGCATGTAGCCAGTTATTATGATATACGTATAGTTTGGCCAGTATCATATGCGAGAAGACAGCCGCCCCAGTACTTTTCTATAGAAATGTTGTATGATCAATTGTGGGCATGTAGCTAAGTTTGCCCGCAATAAACATATCCTTATCGATTTGCCGTGCTTTGCAGAGGATAGTGCATGTACTTAATTCGTTAGGATCTCAAGGGAACACCATATGTGACACTTTATCTGAATACCTAAAATGGTCGTTATATATTTTCGAAATTATTTTTTTCTAGCCAAAGTATATGGGTCCTTACGTCCAAAATGCCTGAACAAACAATAAAACACCGCGTTTCATCGGTGCATGTAGCCAGTTATTATGATATACGTATAGTTTGGCCAGTATCATATGCGTGAAGACAGCCGCCCCAGTACTTTTCTATAGAAATGTTGTATGATCAATTGTGGGCATGTAGCTAAGTTTGCCAGCAATAAACATATCCTTATCGATTTGCCGTACTTTGTAGAGGATAGTTCTTGCACTTAATTCGTTAGGATCTCAACGGAACACCATATGTGACACTTTATCTGAATACCTAAAATGGTCGTTATATATTTTCGAAATTATTTTTTTCTAGCCAAAGTATATGGGTCCTTACGTCCAAAATGCCTGAACAAACAATAAAACACCTTGTTTCATCGGTGCATGTAGCTAGTTATTATGATATACGTATAGTTTGGCCAGTATCATATGCGTGAAGACAGCCGCCCCAGTACTTTTCTATAGAAATATTGTATGATCGATTGTAGGCATATAGCTTAGTTTGCCAGCATCAAACATATCCTAATCGATTAGCCGTGCTCCGTAGAGATATTGAATTCGTTAGGATCTCAAGGGAACACCATATGTGACACTTTATCTGAATACCTAAAATGGTCGTTATATATTTTCGAAATTATTTTTTTCTAGCCAAAGTATATGGGTCCTTACGTCCAAAATGCCTGAGCAAACAATAAAACACCTTGTTTCATCGGAGCATGTAGCTAGTTTTTATGATATACGTATAGTTTGGCCAGTATCATATGCGTGAAGACAGCCGCCCCAGTACATTTATATAGAAATATTGTATGATCGCTTGTAGGCATATAGCTTAGTTTGCCAGCAATAAACATATCCTAATCGATTTGCCGTACTTTGTAGAGGATACTTCTTGCACTTAATTCGTTAGGATCTCAACGGAACACCATATGTGACACTTTATCTGAATACCTAAAATGGTCGTTATATATTTTCGAAATTATTTTTTTCTAGCCAAAGTATATGGGTCCTTACGTCCAAAATGCCTGAACAAACAATAAAGCACCTTGTTTCATCAGTACATGTAGCTAGTTATTATGATATACGTATAGTTTGGCCAGTATCATATGCGTGAAGACAGCCGCCCCAGTACTTTTCTATAGAAATATTGTATGATCGATTGTAGGCATATAGCTTAGTTTGCCAGCATCAAACATACCCTAATCGATTAGCCGTGCTCCGTAGAGATATTGAATTCGTTAAGATCACAAGGAAACACCATATGTGACACTTTATCTGAATACCTCTAATGGTCGTTATGTATTTTCGAAATTATTTTTTTTCTAGCCAAAGTATATGGGTCCTTACGTCCAAAATGCCTGAACAAACAAAAAAACACCTCGTTTCATCGGTGCATGTAGCCAGTTATTATGATATACGTATAGTTTGGCCAGTATCATATGCGAGAAGACAGCCGCCCCAGTACTTTTCTATAGAAATGTTGTATGATCAATTGTGGGCATGTAGCTAAGTTTGCCCGCAATAAACATATCCTTATCGATTTGCCGTGCTTTGCAGAGGATAGTTCATGTACTTAATTCGTTAGGATCTCAAGGGAACACCATATGTGACACTTTATCTGAATACCTAAAATGGTCGTTATATATTTTCGAAATTATTTTTTTCTAGCCAAAGTATATGGGTCCTTACGTCCAAAATTCCTGAACAAACAATAAAACACCGCGTTTCATCGGTGCATGTAGCCAGTTATTATGATATACGTATAGTTTGGCCAGTATCATATGCGTGAAGACAGCCGCCCCAGTACTTTTCTATAGAAATGTTGTATGATCAATTGTGGGCATGTAGCTAAGTTTGCCCGCAATAAACATATCCTAATCGATTTGCCGTGCTTTGTAGAGGTTAGTTCTTGCACTTAATTTGTTAGGATCTCAAGGGAACACCATATGTGACACTTTATCTGAATACCTAAAATGGTCGTTATATATTTTCGAAATTATTTTTTTCTAGCCAAAGTATATGGGTCCTTACGTCCAAAATGCCTGAACAAACAATAAAACACCTCGATTCATCGGTGTATGTAGCTAGTTATTATGATATACGTATAGTTTGGCCAGTATCATATGCGTGAAGACAGCCGCCCCAGTACTTTTCTATAGAAATATTGTATGATCGATTGTAGGCATATAGCTTAGTTTGCCGGCATCAAACATATCCTAATCGATTAGCCGTGCTCCGTAGATATATTGAATTCGTTAGGATCTCAAGGGAACACCATATGTGACACTTTATCTGAATACCTAAAATGGTCGTTATATATTTTCGAAATTATTTTTTTCTAGCCAAAGTATATGGGTCCTTACGTCCAAAATGCCTGAACAAACAATAAAACACCTCGATTCATCGGTGCATGTAGCTAGTTATTATGATATACGTATAGTTTGGCCAGTATCATATGCGTGAAGACAGCCGCCCCAGTACTTTTCTATAGAAATATTGTATGATCGATTGTAGGCATATAGCTTAGTTTGCCAGCATCAAACATATCCTAATCGATTAGCCGTGCTCCGTAGAGATATTGAATTCGTTAGGATCTCAAGGGAACACCATATGTGACACTTTATCTGAATACCTCAAATGGTCGTTATGTATTTTCGAAATTATTTTTTTTCTAGCCAAAGTATATGGGTCCTTACGTCAAAAATGCCTGAACAAACAATAAAACACCTCGTTTCATCGGTGCATGTAGCCAGTTATTATGATATACGTATAGTTTGGCCAGTATCATATGCGTGAAGACAGCCGCCCCAGTACTTTTCTATAGAAATGTTGTATGATCAATTGTGGGCATGTAGCTAAGTTTGCCCGCAATAAACATATCCTAATCGATTTGCCGTGCTTTGTAGAAGATAGTTCATGCACCTAATTTTGTTAGGATCTCAAGGGAACACCATATGTGACACTTTATCTGAATACCTAAAATGGTCGTTATATATTTTCGAAATTATTTTTTTCTAGCCAAAGTATATGGGTCCTTACGTCCAAAATGCCTGAACAAACAATAAAACACCTTGTTTCATCGGTGCATGTAGCTAGTTATTATGATATACGTATAGTTTGGCCAGTATCATATGCGTGAAGACAGCCGCCCCAGTACTTTTCTATAGAAATATTGTATGATCGATTGTAGGCATATAGCTTAGTTTGCCAGCATCAAACATATCCTAATCGATTAGTCGTGCTTCGTAGAGATATTGAATTCGTTAGGATCTCAAGGGAACACCATATGTGACACTTTATCTGAATACCTCTAATGGTCGTTATGTATTTTCGAAATTATTTTTTTTCTAGCCAAAGTATATGGGTCCTTACGTCCAAAATGCCTGAACAAACAATAAAACACCTCGTTTCATCGGTGCATGTAGCCAGTTATTATGATATACGTATAGTTTGGCCAGTATCATATGCGAGAAGACAGCCGCCCCAGTACTTTTCTATAGAAATGTTGTATGATCAATTGTGGGCATGTAGCTAAGTTTGCCCGCAATAAACATATCCTTATCGATTTGCCGTGCTTTGCAGAGGATAGTTCATGTACTTAATTCGTTAGGATCTCAAGGGAACACCATATGTGACACTTTATCTGAATACCTAAAATGGTCGTTATATATTTTCGAAATTATTTTTTTCTAGCCAAAGTATATGGGTCCTTACGTCCAAAATGCCTGAACAAACAATAAAACACCTCGATTCATCGGTGCATGTAGCTAGTTATTATGATATACGTATAATTTGGCCAGTATCATATGCGTGAAGACAGCCGCCCCAGTACTTTTCTATAGAAATATTGTATGATCGATTGTAGGCATATAGCTTAGTTTGCCAGCATCAAACATATCCTAATCGATTAGCCGTGCTCCGTAGAGATATTGAATTCGTTAGGATCTCAAGGGAACACCATATGTGACATTTTATCTGAATACCTAAAATGGTCGTTATATATTTTCGAAATTATTTTTTTCTAGCCAAAGTATATGGGTCCTTACGTCCAAAATGCATGAGCAAACAATAAAACACCTTGTTTCATCGGTGCATGTAGCTAGTTTTTATGATATACGTATAGTTTGGCCAGTATCATATGCGTGAAGACAGCCGCCCCAGTACATTTATATAGAAATATTGTATGATCGCTTGTAGGCATATAGCTTAGTTTGCCAGCAATAAACATATCCTAATCGATTTGCCGTACTTTGTAGAGGACAGTTCTTGCACTTAATTCGTTAGGATCTCAACGGAACACCATATGTGACACTTTATCTGAATACCTAAAATGGTCGTTATATATTTTCGAAATTATTTTTTTCTAGCCAAAGTATATGGGTCCTTACGTCCAAAATGCCTGAACAAACAATAAAACACCTCGTTTAATCGGTGCATGTAGCCAGTTATTATGATATACGTATAGTTTGGCCAGTATCATATGCGTGAAGACAGCCGCCCCAGTACTTTTCTATAGAAATGTTGTATGATCAATTGTGGGCATGTAGCTAAGTTTGCCCGCAATAAACATATCCTAATCGATTTGCCGTGCTTTGTAGAGGATATTTCATGCACTTAATTCGTTAGTATCTCAAGGGAACACCATATGTGACACTTTATCTGAATACCTAAAATGGTCGTTATATATTTTCGAAATTATTTTTTTCTAGCTAAAGTATAAGGGTCCTTACGTCCAAAATGCCTGAACAAACAATAAAACACCTCGTTTCATCGGTACATGTAGCTAGTTATTATGATATACGTATAGTTTGGCCAGTATCATAAGCGTGAAGACAGCCGCCCCAGTACATTTCTATAGAAATATTTTATGATCGATTGTAGGCATATAGCTTAGTTTGCCAGCAATAGCCATATCATAACCGATTTGCCGTGCTTTGTAGAGGATAGTTCTTGCACTTAATTCGTTAGGATGTCAAGGGAACACCATATGTGACACTTTATCTGAATACCTAAAATGGTCGTTATATATTTTCGAAATTATTTTTTTCTAGCCAAAGTATATGGGTCCTTACGTCCAAAATGTCTGAACAAACAATAGAACCTCTTGTTTCATCGGTGCATGTAGCTAGTTATTATGATATACGTATAGTTTGGCCAGTATCATATGCGTGAAGACAGCCGCCCCAGTACTTTTCTATAGAAATATTGTATGATCGATTGTAGGCATATAGCTTAGTTTGCCAGCATCATACATATCCTATTCAATTAGCCGTACTCCGTAGAGATATTGAATTCGTTAGGATCTCAAGGGAACACCATATGTGACACTTTATCTGAATACCTCTAATGGTCGTTATGTATTTTCGAAATTTTTTTTTCCTAGCCAAAGTATATGGGTCCTTACGTCCAAAATGCCTGAAGAAACAATAAAACACCTCGTTTCATCGGTGCATGTAGCCAGTTATTATGATATACGTATAGTTTGGCCAGTATCATATGCGTGAAAACAACCGCCCCAGTACTTTTCTATAGAAATGTTGTATGATCAATTGTGGGCATGTAGCTAAGTTTGCCCGCAATAAACATATCCTTATCGATTTGCCGTGCTTTGTAGAGGATAGTTTATGCACTTAATTTGTTAGGATCTCAAGGGAACACCATATGTGACACTTTATCTGAATACCTAAAATGGTCGTTATATATTTTCGAAATTATTTTTTTCTAGCCAAAGTATATGGGTCCTTACGTCCAAAATGCCTGAACAAACAATAAAACACCTTGTTTCATCGGTGCATGTAGCTAGTTTTTATGATATACTTATAGTTTGGCCAGTATCATATGCGTGAAAACAGCCGCCCCAGTACATTTCTATAGAAATATTGTATGATCGATTGTAGGCATATAGCTTAGTTTGCCAGCAATAAACATATCCTAATCGATTTGCCGTGCTTTGTAGAGGATAGTTCTTGCACTTAATTCGTTAGAATCTCAACGGAACACCATATGTGACACTTTATCTGAATACCTAAAATGGTCGTTATATATTTTCGAAATTATTTTTTTCTAGCCAAAGTATATGGGTCCCTACGTCCAAAATGCCTGAACAAACAATAAAACACCTCGTTTCATCGGTGCATGTAGCCAGTTATTATGATATACGTATAGTTTGGCCAGTATCATATGCGTGAAGACAGGCGCCCCAGTACTTTTCTATAGAAATATTGTATGATCGATTGTAGGCATATAGCTTAGTTTGCCAGCAATAAACATATCTTAATCGATTTGCCGTGCTTTGTAGAGGATAGTTCTTGCACTTAATTCGTTAGGATCTCAACGGAACACCATATGTGACACTTTATCTGAATACCTAAAATGGTCGTTATATATTTTCGAAATTATTTTTTTCTAGCCAAAGTATATGGGTCCCTACGTCCAAAATGCCTGAACAAACAATAAAACACATCGTTTCATCGGTGCATGTAGCCAGTTATTATGATATACGTATAGTTTGGCCAGTATCATATGCGTGAAGACAGCCGCCCCAGTACTTTTCTATAGAAATGTTGTATGATCAATTGTGGGCATGTAGCTAAGTTTGCCAGCATCATACATATCCTAATCAATTAGCCGTGCTCCGTAGAGATATTGAATTCGTTAGGATCTCAAGGGAACACCATATGTGACACTTTATCTGAATACCTAAAATGGTCGTTATATATTTTCGAAATTATTTTTTTCTAGCCAAAGTATATGGGTCCTTACGTCCAAAATGTCTGAACAAACAATAGAACCTCTTGTTTTATCGGTGCTTGTAGCTAGTTTTTATGATATACGTATAGTTTGGCCAGTATCATATGCGTGAAGACAGCCGCCCCAGTACTTTTCTACAGAAATATTGTATGATCGATTGTAGGCATATAGCTTAGTTTGCCAGCATCATACATATCCTAATCAATTAGCCGTGCTCCGTAGAGATATTGAATTCGTTAGGATCTCAAGGGAACACCATATGTGACACTTTATCTGAATACCTAAAATGGTCGTTATATATTTTCGAAATTATTTTTTTCTAGCCAAAGTATATGGGTTCTTACGTCCAATATGCCTGAACAAACAATAAAACACCTTGTTTCATCGGTGCATGTAGCTAGTTTTTATGATATACGTATAGTTTGGCCAGTATCATATGCGTGAAGACAGCCGCCCCAGTACTTTTCTATAGAAATGTTGTATGATCAATTGTGGGCATGTAGCTAAGTTTGCCCGCAATAAACATATCCTAATCGATTTGCCGTGCTTTGTAGAGGATAGTTCATGCACTTAATTTGTTAGGATCTCAAGGGAACACCATATGTGATACTTTATCTGAATACCTAAAATGGTCGTTATATATTTTCGAAATTATTTTTTTCTAGCCAAAGTATATGGGTCCTTACGTCCAAAATGCCTGAACAAACAATAAAACACATCGTTTCATCGGTGCATGTAGCCAGTTATCATGATATACGTATAGTTTGGCCAGTATCATATGCGTGAAGACAGCCGCCCCAGTACTTTTCTATAGAAATGTTGTATGATCAATTGTGGGCATGTAGCTAAGTTTGCCCGCAATAAACATATCCTAATCGATTTGCCGTGCTTTGTTGAGGATAGTTCATGTACTTACTTCGTTAGGATCTCAAGGGAACACCATATGTGACACTTTATCTGAATACCTAAAATGGTCGTTATATATTTTCGAAATTATTTTTTTCTAGCCAAAGTATATGGGTCCTTACGTCCAAAATGCCTGAACTAACAATAAAACATCTTGTTTCATCGGTGCATGTAGCTAGTTATTATGATATACGTATAGTTTGGCCAGTATCATATGCGTGAAGACAGCCGCCCCAGTACTTTTCTATAGAAATGTTGTATGATCAATTGTGGGCATGTAGCTAAGTTTGCCAGCATCATACATATCCTAATCAATTAGCCGTGCTCCGTAGAGATATTGAATTCGTTAGGATCTCAAGGGAACACCATATGTGACACTTTATCTGAATACCTAAAATGGTCGTTATATATTTTCGAAATTATTTTTTTCTAGCCAAAGTATATGGGTCCTTACGTCCAAAATGTCTGAACAAACAATAGAACCTCTTGTTTCATCGGTGCATGTAGCCAGTTATTATGATATACGTATAGTTTGGCCAGTATCATATGCGTGAAAACAACCGCCCCAGTACTTTTCTATAGAAATGTTGTATGATCAATTGTGGGCATGTAGCTAAGTTTGCCCGCAATAAACATATCCTAATCGATTTGCCGTGCTTTGTAGAGGATAGTTCATGTACTTAATTTGTTAGGATCTCAAGGGAACACCATATGTGACACTTTATCTGAATACCTAAAATGGTCGTTATATATTTTCGAAATTATTTTTTTCTAGCCAAAGTATATGGGTCCTTACGTCCAAAATGCCTGAACAAACAATAAAACACCTTGTTTCATCGGTGCATGTAGCTAGTTTTTATGATATACGTATAGTTTGGCCAGTATCATATGCGTGAAGACAGCCGCCCCAGTACTTTTCTATAGAAATGTTGTATGATCAATTGTGGGCATGTAGCTAAGTTTGCCCGCAATAAACATATCCTAATCGATTTGCCGTGCTTTGTAGAGGATAGTTCATGCACTTAATTTGTTAGGATCTCAAGGGAACACCATATGTGACACTTTATCTGAATACCTAAAATGGTCGTTATATATTTTCGAAATTATTTTTTTCTAGCCAAAGTATATGGGTCCTTACGTCCAAAATGCCTGAACTAACAATAAAACATCTTGTTTCATCGGTGCATGTAGCTAGTTATTATGATATACGTATAGTTTGGCCAGTATCATATGCGTGAAGACAGGCGCCCCAGTACTTTTCTATAGAAATATTGTATGATCGATTGTAGGCATATAGCTTAGTTTGCCAGCAATAAACATATCCTAATCGATTTGCCGTGCTTTGTAGAGGATAGTTCTTGCACTTAATTTGTTAGGATCTCAACGGAACACCATATGTGACACTTTATCTGAATACCTAAAATGGTCGTTATATATTTTCGAAATTATTTTTTTCTAGCCAAAGTATATGGGTCCTTACGTCCAAAATGCCTGAAGAAACAATAAAACACCTCGTTTCATCGGTGCATGTAGCCAGTTATTATGATATACGTATAGTTTGGCCAGTATCATATGCGTGAAGACAGCCGCCCCAGTACTTTTCTATAGAAATGTTGTATGATCAATTGTGGGCATGTAGCTAAGTTTGCCCGCAATAAACATATCCTTATCGATTTGCCGTGCTTTGTTGAGGATAGTTCATGCACTTACTTCGTTAGGATCTCAAGGGAACACCATATGTGACACTTTATCTGAATACCTAAAATGGTCGTTATATATTTTCGAAATTATTTTTTTCTAGCCAAAGTATATGGGTCCTTACGTCCAAAATGCCTGAACAAACAATAAAACACCTTGTTTCATCGGTGCATGTAGCTAGTTATTATGATATACGTATAGTTTGGCCAGTATCATATGCGTGAAGACAGCCGCCCCAGTACTTTTCTATAGAAATGTTGTATGATCAATTGTGGGCATGTAGCTAAGTTTGCCCGCAATAAACATATCCTAATCGATTTGTCGTGCTTTGTAGAGGATAGTTCATGCACTTAATTCGTTAGGATCTCAAGGGAACACCATATGTGACACTTTATCTGAATACCTAAAATTGTCGTTATATATTTTCGAAATTATTTTTTCTAGCCAAAGTATATGGGTCCTTACGTCCAAAATGCCTGAGCAAACAATAAAACACCTTGTTTCATCGGTGCATGTAGCTAGTTTTTATGATATACGTATAGTTTGGCCAGTATCATATGCGTGAAGACAGCCGCCCCAGTACATTTATATAGAAATATTGTATGATCGCTTGTAGGCATATAGCTTAGTTTGCCAGCAATAAACATATCCTAATCGATTTGCCGTACTTTGTAGAGGATAGTTCTTGTACTTAATTCGTTAGGATCTCAACGGAACACCATATGTGACACTTTATCTGAATACCTAAAATGGTCGTTATATATTTTCGAAATTATTTTTTTCTAGCCAAAGTATATGGGTCCTTACGTCCAAAATGCCTGAACAAACAATAAAACACCTTGTTTCATCGGTGCATGTAGCTAGTTATTATGATATACGTATAGTTTGGCCGGTATCATATGCGTGAAGACAGCCGCCCCAGTACTTTTCTATAGAAATATTGTATGATCGATTGTAGGCATATAGCTTAGTTTGCCAGCATCAAACATATCCTAATCGATTAGCCGTGCTCCGTAGAGATATTGAATTCGTTAGAATCTCAAGGGAACACCATATGTGACACTTTATCTGAATACCTCTAATGGTCGTTATATATTTTCTAAATTATTTTTTTCTAGCCAAAGTATATGGGTCCTTACGTCCAAAATGCCTGAACAAACAATAAAACACCTCGTTTCATCGGTGCATGTAGCCAGTTATTATGATATACGTATAGTTTGGGCAGTATCATATGCGTGAAGACAGCCGCCAGTACTTTTCTATAGAAATGTTGTATGATCAATTGTGGACATGTAGCTAAGTTTGCCCGCAATAAACATATCCTAATCGATTTGCCGTGCTTTGTAGAGGATAGTTCATGCACTTAATTCGTTAGGATCTCAAGGGAACACCATATGTGACACTTTATCTGAATACCTAAAATGGTCGTTATATATTTTCGAAATTATTTTTTTCTAGCCAAAGTATATGGGTCCTTACGTCCAAAATGCCTGAACTAACAATAAAACATCTTGTTTCATCGGTGCATGTAGCTAGTTATTATGATATACGTATAGTTTGGCCAGTATCATATGCGTGAAGACAGCCGCCCCAGTACTTTTCTATAGAAATGTTGTATGATCAATTGTGGGCATGTAGCTAAGTTTGCCCGCAATAAACATATCCTAATCGATTTGCCGTGCTTTGTTGAGGATAGTTCATGCACTTACTTCGTTAGAATCTCAAGGGAACACCATATGTGACACTTTATCTGAATACCTAAAATGGTCGTTATATATTTTCGAAATTATTTTTTTCTAGCCAAAGTATATGGGTCCTTACGTCCAAAATGCCTGAACAAACAATAAAACACCTTGTTCCATCGGTGCATGTAGCTAGTTATTATGATATACGTATAGTTTGGCCAGTATCATATGCGTGAAGACAGCCGCCCCAGTACTTTTCTATAGAAATGTTGTATGATCAATTGTGGGCATGTAGCTAAGTTTGCCCGCAATAAACATATCCTAATCGATTTGCCGTGCTTTGTAGAGGATAGTTCATGCACTTAATTCGTTAGGATCTCAAGGGAACACCATATGTGACACTTTATCTGAATACCTAAAATTGTCGTTATATATTTTCGAAATTATTTTTTCTAGCCAAAGTATATGGGTCCTTACGTCCAAAATGCCTGAGCAAACAATAAAACACCTTGTTTCATCGGTGCATGTAGCTAGTTTTTATGATATACGTATAGTTTGGCCAGTATCATATGCGTGAAGACAGCCGCCCCAGTACATTTATATAGAAATATTGTAAGATCGCTTGTAGGCATATAGCTTAGTTTGCCAGCAATAACCATATCCTAATCGATTTGCCGTACTTTGTAGAGGATAGTTCTTGCACTTAATTCGTTAGGATCTCAACGGAACACCATATGTGACACTTTATCTGAATACCTAAAATGGTCGTTATATATTTTCGAAATTATTTTTTTCTAGCCAAAGTATATGGGTCCTTACGTCCAAAATGCCTGAACAAACAATAAAACACCTTGTTTCATCGGTGCATGTAGCTAGTTATTATGATATACGTATAGTTTGGCCAGTATCATATGCGTGAAGACAGCCGCCCCAGTACTTTTCTATAGAAATATTGTATGATCGATTGTAGGCATATAGCTTAGTTTGCCAGCATCAAACATATCCTAATCGATTAGTCGTGCTCCGTAGAGATATTGAATTCGTTAGAATCTCAAGGGAACACCATATGTGACACTTTATCTGAATACCTCAAATGGTCCTTATGTATTTTCGAAATTATTTTTTTTCTAGCCAAAGTATATGGGTCCTTACGTCCAAAATGCCTGAACAAACAATAAAACACCTCGTTTCATCGGTGCATGTAGCCAGTTATTATGATATACGTATAGTTTGGCCAGTATCATATGCGTGAAAACATCCGCCCCAGTACTTTTCTATAGAAATGTTGTATGATCAATTGTGGGCATGTAGCTAAGTTTGCCCGCAATAAACATATCCTAATCGATTTGCCGTGCTTTGTAGAGGATAGTTCATGCACTTAATTTGTTAGGATCTCAAGGGAACACCATATGTGACACTTTATCTGAATACCTAAAATGGTCGTTATATATTTTCGAAATAATTTTTTTCTAGCCAAAGTATATGGGTCCTTACGTCCAAAATGCCTGAACAAACAATAAAACACCTCATCTTATCGGTTCATGTGGCCAGTTATGCTGATATCCGTACAGTTTGGCCAGTATCATATGCGTGAAGACAGCCGCCCCAGTACTTTAATAATAATAGGAAAACTTTTCCAGTCGGGTCCTTACGAAATTTCGTTACGCATTCGCGTGAACTAACGAATATCTACCGATTGTCATCGATAGAAACCTTAAAATCCGTTTTGGGGCGGTAGCGTGAAGTTTGCTGCCCCACTTTAAAAATAAAAAAAAATATATACACAATGGGGTCCTTACGAAATTTCTTTGTGAATACGCGTGAACTAACGAATATCTACAGACTGCCATCGATAGAAACCGTAAAATCCGTTTTGGGGCGGTAGCGTGAAGTTAGCCGCCCCACTTTAAAAATTAAAAAAAAATATACCGAATCGGGTCCTTACGAAATTTCTTTGTGAATTCGCGTGAACTAACGAATATCTACCGATTGCCATCGATAGAAACCGAAAAATCCGTTTTGGGGCGGTAGCGTGAAGTTAGCCGCCCCACTTTAAAAATTAAAAAAAAATATACCGGATCGGGTCCTTACGAAATTTCTTTGTGAATTCGCGTGAACTAACGAATATCTACCGATTACAATCGACAAAAACCGATAAATCAATTTTGGGGCGGTAGCGTGAAGTTAGCCGCCCCATTTTGTTTTTAAAAAAAATCGATGTTGGAGTCGGGTCCTTACGATTTAATATACTGAACTAACGTGAACTAACGATGAACTAACGATATAGATACGTAAATTCAGGATACTGAGTTTGGGGCGGTCAACTTCACGGACATCGAAGCGCGCCTACAGTGCTCTGCGTGTCCAGTTCAATAATAGCTTCAGGATGTTGTTGGGGCTACCACGCTTTTGCAGTGCGTCAGGCATGTTTGCGCAAGCAAGAATGGACGATTTTCATGCCATAATGAGGAAAAGAATCGCCTCTCAAATGTTTCGCCTGCGGGGTAGCACCAACAGCTTGCTGGTAGATATAGCGGAGAGATGGGATTGTCCGTTTTTTTGTCACTGGGCGTCTGCTCATCGTCCTGTGTACCAAGACCCCAAGTAAAAAAAAAATGTAAGACCTAAGTTAAGATGTACTAACACTAGTATTGTAAGTCTGTATATAACTAACAATCTATGGGCGAACAGGCCTGAAATAAAGAATTTATATATAATCTGTATAATGTTGAAAACCTATAAAAACACAATGACGTAAGAAATACATATAAAAACATCTGGACATGGATTTTATCGCCTTGACAATAGAGGCGTTGTTCCGATATTTGTAATCAGTTAGGCCGCTCCGATATATCTGATGGCTACTGTAGCATACATCACATTTAAAACTAATATTAGCTGGCAAAATAAGTTATCAAACATCTTACATCTTACTTGTGCGGCAAGCTCGGTAGCAAATGCAGTATCTATCATGTTATTTTTTATATAAACGTCCGCACGTTTATATAAAGAAAAATAGGATAAATACTGCATTTGCACATAACTACATAATTTTTGTCTATGCAAATCAATGCTATAAAATGCCAAGAAAAATTATCTAGCCGTGTGTGACTTACGAGTAAAGGGGTGAGATTAAGCAAGGTAATTAAGTTATTCGAGGCAGGCAACCTTCGTTGCATCGAAATAGTCACTAGTTTAATTACCAAAAAATCAGAACCGAATAATTTTATTATCATTGTATTGTATGGCAGAATAAGTTATCAAACACCTTACCCGCGGTGTAAGGGGATACCTAATGCCAGCGCTTGCGCACATTATTCAAATATGCAGACTTGTGGAGATCTTAATTGAAATAGTGATGAACGGCTGGCTCGGCGCGGACGTTTACAAACATACGAGATTTATGTTATGCATGTTTTAATATTAATTGGTGCATGATTTTATATGTTACCAAATTGTCATTGTTATTTGTGATAATAAAAATCAAAAGGGCCCTTATTGTAGGCGCTTACGTTGTAGTCGATATACTCGTAAATTTTCGAACAATAAAGGCTAAAGCACCAACCGCCATAAGCGCCCTTTTGAATTGGATTATCACATTTGATTTCACAAATAACGATAAATCCGCTTAATATTATCGCTTTTTCACGTATATTACGAGTATATGCTACTAGCCATTGCCGGCGAATTTGTCCGTGACTCCGTGTGGGAGTCATAAGAAATTTAAACCCTTTTTAACCGACTTAAAAAAAGGAAGTTCTCAGTTTCACCTGTATCTTTTTCACTCTGTAGTGGCTCTAGCGGCTGCTAAATATTATTTTACACTGCGACGGTGGCAAACAAGCACAGGGCCCACCTGATGGTAAGCAGCTACCGTAAGGCTTGCAATTATATAGGATATTTCGAATAGTTTCCATATAAATTACTATTCGAAATATCCGGATTGCAAGCCCTAACCGTAGCTCATGGATGCCTGCAACTCCAGAGGCGTAACACGCTCGTTACCGACCATCTGTAAGCTATAAGTATATAAAACAAAGTCGAGTCGGTTATACCATTTATAACTCAAGAACGGCTGAACCAATTTATTGATGTCTGTATTTGATTTATCTCCGCTGCGAATAACAGAATAACTATTGAAATATTGGTGAAATTAAAAAAAATGTAGTTGGCGGTACGAAGTTCATCGGGTCAGCTAGTTTAATATAAAGGATTCACTGTGTTGACGGCTACCGATAGCCCCGATAGGTATGGCTACTACACCTCAATCAACCTCAGGGTATTATGATTCCTCGATACTGCTGGTGTACTTATGTAAGTAGGTACATCTTTTTTCAGTAGATAAATATAATTAATGATGTTTAACACACCTACACATGTATTCATATCGTTTAATCCATTAGCAGGGTTCCGTACCCAAAGGGTAAAAACGGGACCCTATTACTTAGACTCCGCTGTCCGTCTGTCCGTCTACCATCAGGCTGTATCTCATGAATCGTGGTAATTAGACCGTTGAAATTTTCACAGATGATGTGTTTCTGTAGCCACTATAACTACAAATACTAAGAAACAGAAGCAAATAAATGATGTCTATAAGGGGGCTCCCATACAACTATGGGAGCCCCAGATACAATTTCTTTGCCGTTTTTATAGATAATGGTACGGAACCCTTCGTGCGCGAGTCCGACTCGCACTTGCCGGTTTTTTTTTCAAATCGCTACCGCAACTACCCAAGCGTACAATGACGAGATGAAGATAATGTTATTTTGGAACAACACTCAATAAGCCGTATTTAAAAAAAGCGGTCGCTCCACAACGGTTCAATTTGTCCTTTTGCAGGACACATGATGTCATGTCGCCAAGAAGGAAAATGTCTAAGCTTACTCAGCTCAGAAACAGTGTAAGGAAAAGCAGTAGTACAAGTTTTAGTTTTCCTTTTAGTTTTCCTAGGCAGCCTGGCGGTAAGACATCCGACTTTCAATCCGGAGGTCTCGGGTTCAAAACACACTGAGTTTTCCCGAACTTAAGTACTAAACATCGTTTGCTATTTACCAGTCACTTTTCGGGGAATAGAGACATCGTGAGGAAACCGGACCTAATTCCAATAAGGCCTAGTTCCACCTCTAGGTTGGAAGGTCAGACAGCAGTCGCGTTCGTAGTAGTGCCCACGATAATCCATGGGAGTAGGTTGTCGAGCGGATCCTAGGCTCAAATTGAGCCGTGGCAAAAATCCGGGACTAACGCTAGAAGGATGATAAGTTTTCGGTACGTTATCTCTTTATGACCAGGACTTACGCAAATACGCATGATTGCAAAAATATAACTTCCATTTTTTTTGGTACATACTAATTGTACCTTTGCAAGTTTATCAATTGCTTTTCGATAACAATCTAGTTCAATTGATAAGGTGTCGTTACAAAAATTTGCTATACACAAGACCTACCTAAACATAACTTAATTTTCTTTCGTAATTAAAAGCAAAGGTAATAAATAAGGTCTTCTTGATTTTCTTATTTTCACTGAGAAAATTAAGAAAAGAGTAGATAACGCTACAAAAATTATGCAATTGACTCTCTAACGTCCTAATTCAATGTGGTTGCTTTCTTTCCTTGAGGAGTTTCTTAGGTCACCTTCCGACACATTAGATCAGCTCCGTGTTGATATAGTATTGCATTTATATGAAACTTAGGGAAGTATACCACATTTCTGTTTAATCACAAATCGGGGAGTAGTGGAAACACTAACAAGATTTGGATTAACAACATTTATAACAACAAAAATCCGGAGTGAAGTTAAACAAAAGTAAGTTAAAATATATAAAAAAATCTTGATTAAATACTTACTACAATATAGAATAATTGACCGATACACATGCACCAGTAGTTGCTTATAATAACATGGATTAATAATGTGAATATTTCGTATGTAATAAGCAGTGATCGTACATTTTCCAGCATTTTTGGTGCAGTGCTAAGGTTATTATTATTTTGAGGCTATTAAATGTTTGAGCCAAGAATCAAATAAAATCAAAGCCATTTAGAACTAAGTAATAATGTAGAGATGGTTGGTAATTAAATAACAATTTAATAAAAAAACGTCTTTGCACCAATTTTGCTGAAAAATGTACGATCACTGGTAATAAGATTGTAAATATGTTTCTTAAGTCAACCGTGTTCAACCTTTTACTCTGACGTGGCTTGACGCGCCTTAACACCTACTATTATTATAACAGGTGACCTTGTAACAATAGAGTAACCTAATAACCTTGATACGTTACTCCTAGACACCACTGCAGTTTTTATGAAAGGAATAGACAAATAACTTATTAGGGCTCCTTATTCCCTAAAAGGTCGAAAAACTCTATTAATGAAAAAAGCCGCATAAAATGCTATTTATAAGATAGTTTGAAGTATTAGTAATACAAAAAAATATTTTTGAACCATGTTTATTATTATTAAGTACCCAAAATTACGATTCTTACAAAAAGTGTCCTGTGAAGTGTGATTTAAGTGTCATTTTTAAAAATTAATAGTAATTTGAAATTTACTGCTATAGTATAGTTTTTTTTATCATGATAGAAATATAGTTTAACTTTGCAATGGTAATATTTTTAGGGCAAAATATTCATAGGGTTTTCGTGGAAAAAATGAAATGTAACCGGGTTTTCATCAAAAAACTGGCATATAATCAGAAGGTATTTTGTCGATTATCCAAGATGAATCTTCGATTTTTATTTCCATGGCCGTCTCATACATGATATACTCAATTGAATTTAATTCAAATTAAATAAGAATTTTTACCCTTTTTTGCGTAATCTGAAAATGAACGGTACACCTAACTGGAAAATCCGGGAAGGCCTTCCAAGACAACCAATTTTTTTCATATTTCACTCGTTAAAATGTAATATTTGCTCCGATGGCCGTCTAGATAAAGAAATGAACTATTATGTGCATCAATAGTTGATTTAAAAACACTTAGTATTTTCGCCATAGCCTTCGAAGAAAATGAAGCATTTCGTGAAATTCGCGCGTTTTGGGAATAAGGCCTCTTAAGTCATGTTTCTGATGAACACAACACTTACACATACATTTTTACACTTTTGAAATAATTCTCTATTTACAAAAACTAAAGCGGAGCTTAGACATTTGTTAGGTGTAAACAAAATTTCATTGTGAAATAACTAATTTCTTGTGTCCGAGGCCAGATCTGGCCTCGGACACCGGAGGGTTTGGTCACTTTTTCTGAAGTATATGACATCTATTTTCAGTTTATATATAGTAGTGTAACTACTTAAAAATTGCAAATCAAAAAATATTGAACAACATAATTTGATTTGCTTCAAGATTCATAGATGGCAGCACCATCTCTCTCGCTATACCAGAATCACGTAAGAGATTCGGATAGGAGGTGCAAGCACGTACTGCGCATGCCCTTAGAGTATGGTCAACGGCGCCTAGCCGTTTCAAATTCAGAGATTGCATATACATGAGAAAATTTGTCAAGTCCCGCCGTGACCGGGTGGTCTAGTAACTAATTTCTTCTCATTATTAAACTTTTCCATCTATTTTTATTAGTAACTAGCCTTTTCCCGCGGCTTCGCCCGCGTACTATAAGTACTCAAAAAGGATACGATACCCATGTTGATTTTCAGACTTTGTGACCACATTTGCCCCTTTTAGAGGTTGAATTTTCAAAACATTTTAAACACGTGTTTACTTATTTATTGTTAGGAATACTCCTGTGAAGTTTCAAAGTAACAAATCTTGATTCACCATACAAACTTTGGACCCCCATTTTACCCCCTTAGGGGGTGAATTTTGAAAAATCCTTTCTTAGTGCACCCCTAGACCTTATAAAGAACCTACGTGCCAAATTTGGAATCTCTAGAACCAGCGGTTTGGGCTGTGCGTTGATATGTCAGTCAGTCAGTCAGTCAGTCAGTCATTTAGTCAGTTCCTTCTTTTATATATTTAGAAGACTGTCATCTGAAATGGATAAGGCTGCGTTTTCACCAGAGATGAGCGCGGATGTGTTGCGAGGAATGTGTTTTTACGAACCAATAGAATCATTTCAATGACCTATTCTCGCAAAGCGCAGCTCTAGGATTGGTTCTTAACAAGCACATTCCTTACTACGCATCTTCGCTCATCTCTTGTGGAAACGCAGGCTAAAAATTAGGAATGAAATTGACACTTGTGTTAGTTTACTGTGCTTCTTTGTACTGTGGCGCGGGATCAACGCTCGCTATAACACCATTTAGGGCCCCTGCTATTTACTTACGTTATGTTATGTCAAGTTTGCATATTCGTTCGGTATTACCGTTTACAAGAAGGTCCTTCCCACATTTTAATTCCTCGTTTTAGTTTTAGTTGATATTTCTGCTGATTTTAGCTTTGCATTACATAATCGGATAACGAAGACTGAGCTGTGCTCCAGAACTGGGACCGTATTCTATCTTTAAAACACGTATAAACACGATCCAACTTCAATACACAATACAACTACGGCATAAACATCTGAATCCGAAATATCAGAATTTGCTTGAGAAATATATGCCAACGCAACTCCAATACAACTTCAATATTGGTTGATGTTTATTGTGTGTTGGAGTTATGTTTGAGATAGGTTGTGTTGTTATTGTATTGTTAATGTATTTTAAAATTAGAATCCGGCACCAGGTATTGCGGATGTGGGTGTTAAGGTCGCCAAGCTTAAGTGGGACTGGGCTGGACACGTCTGCCGAATGCACCCGGAACGCTGCGCCAAAATGGCTACTGAATGGGCCCCGCAGGATGGCCGGAGCAGAGACAGACCGAAAAAGAGATGGCGGGACGACCTGGATGCCTTTTGTAGCCACTGGCTGGGAACATGCACAAGGCCGTGACGAGTGGCGGAAGAGAGAGCAGTGGGACACAAAATAGGCTATTAAAAAAACATATTTTGCAAACAAATTAGTGATCATTAAAATTTACTTTGATAGAGATTGATAAAAGAGCTTTAATAAACTTGAGTGGTGAGTGTGTTTTGATATGATCCTTACTTTTAAAAGCCCTAGGTTATTTATATATAGGTATAAATTTAAATGTGATACTTTTTTGACGGAAAGCACTTACGTTGTAGGTACATAACAAAATATTCAATATTGTATCCGAGTTCGAGCAATATTTATGGAGTAAGAGCTGGCCACGTCAGATATGACACAATGATGGGAGCAACAAAACCCGTCTGGTTAGATTAATATACTATCCTTATTGCTATTGATCCGGGCATCTGGCAACTTGTATTGGGTGGAGGTCAAAGTGACAGCCTAGCGAAATTTTTGAATTGGAAAATAGTAATACAAAAATAGGTAAAAACTGCCGAAGTTGTCTCAGTTATAAAGGATAGGGCTATATTTTAACATTAGAACAAAACAGCGTATTATTACGGAAACAAAAACAGTGGGCGACAAACTATGAATTACATTATACATCGTTTGGCCCTAATTTCCCCCAACAGAAACTTTTGGCAGTTATATAATCTAATTATTTGTATAATTTCTCATAATATTGTATCAAACCCAGACATCTAGGATTTGTTTTCTTGAAGTAGTTTGCTGACTCGAGCGCCTCAAGCTGGTATTTATTATTTTATTTTATTATTAGGAGATACTACGGAAGCATACAAGTAAAGAGGATTATAAGTAGAAAATACGTTACTAGATTAAGATGTTCTCTTAGACATACCTGACTGAGAACATTGATGATATTAGAATAAACCAAGCACATGCAAACAATGGTCTACACCTAATTTAGCTTTTTAGCTGCTAACTGTGCTTTCGCCTTAATGTGTGGGCCAAAGTTGAGTTTCGAAGTCAGCGAGATTCTGAGAAGCTTAAGGTGGTCAGTTAACGGAAGGGATAGGGGATAGGGAACAATGTTACTCTGCGTCCGTAGGAAACACCTTAGACAACCCTACACGTGATCCCTGGGTGGTGCTAAAAGAGTAACAAACTTGGCAGCTGCACTGTCCCATCTGGACTTCGCAGCACTCACTGGATTTTCATTATCACCTGCTTTCCCACTACACTAATACTACCCCAGGGAAGAAATGCCTATCTATATCCAGTGACATGTAGCCATACCATAAATAAACGGAAGGAATACATTTCGGAAAGTAGGAGTCGAGTTGCGACGAGCAGCCATTAATGACAACCCGACGCGATCGATCCCTCAGAAAGTCTGATACCCAGTCACACGAACTAGTGGGTAGACCAAAGGACGGTAGCTTGCTAATAAGACCCTCGTGCCAAACCCTGTCGAAAGCCTTCGAGATAACTAGACTAGAGGGGGAGGGACTAGATTATATGACTTTTTTTTTTTTTTTTTTTATACCACGACGGTGGCAAACAAGCATACGGCCCGCCTGATGGTAAGCAGCTACCGTAACCTATGGACGCCTGTAACTCCAAAGGAGTCACATGCGCGTTGCCGACCCTTTACAAAAAGGAAGATTCACTGTGTTGACGACTAAAGGAACAAGAAGGTCCCTCATCGTCAACACACTGGGTCCTCTTTGAGCTCTTTGGCAACCTTACTCACCAGCAGGAACACAACACTATGAGTAGGGTCTAGTGCTATTTGGCTGTGGTAAGGTGACTAGAGGGGTTTCGTCGCTCTCATTATTGTTTCATATCTGACGTGGCTAGTTTTCCGTCTATTTAGCAATAAATATTGTTAAAACCTATAACTATTAACTTCTTAAGTTATATATATAGAATATCAATGACTATGCCAATAACTAAAATGTAAAGTATCTGCGGGTAAATATACATGTTTTACCCACTTTGTGGTTAGACATTTTGAAACGTCCTCGTAAAATACGCTTTTTTATAACAACAGTTAGAATGACTGTGCAAAATTAGTAACTAAACTAAAAATATCAATTTTACCGTGTCGATAATAGAGTATTGAAACGCACTAAATTGATTCATACCTTGTTAAAGAAAACTAAACCGTATGCAAGTATAATGCGATTTAAAATTAATTTATTAACATTATATAACAGCTGTAGTCTTAAGTCATCAATGTGAACCTTATGTATACTTACAATAAGGTTTACGAATTAACAATAAACTGTGTGAACGATAGAACACTCATCAGCAAGAGTATCTAACTGGATGAGATGTTCCAAATGGTCATGCGACTTCTTAAAAGAGCGTGTTTTTTTATAGCACAACGGTGGCAAACAAGCATACGGCATATCTGATGGTAAGCAGCTAGCTACCGTAGCGTATGCGCATTTCCGGCCCTTTAGGCACTGGTCCCACCGCGGGCGAGTAACTATGAGCTATCGGCTATTTTATCGCTCAAGAAACGAACAAAAGATAATCGCTCCCGTGTAAATAAAAGAGAGAGAGATGTATATTTATAATTCATCGCAGTGTGAACAGCCAGCGATGAACTATAAATATATATCTCTCTCTTTTATTTACACGGAAGCGATTATCTTTTGTTCGTTTCTTGGGCTAGAAAATAGCCGATAGCTCATAGCTTACTCGCTCGCGGTGGGACCAGTGCCTTACTATAAAGGTGGATTCACTGTGTTGACAGCTGAAGGCTTTCACACTGGTGCCGCATCCCGCTCCAGTGAACGAGACAGCGCTATACACATGCAGAGCGCTATCTCGTTCACACATCGTCACCGCATGCGGAAACCGCATCAGTGTGATAACCGACGAAGGGACAAGAGGGTCCGTCGTCAACACACTACATCCTCTTTCACCTCTCTGAGGACATACTCACCAGAATGAAAACAATATTAAGAGTAGGGTGCTATTTGGCTGTCTTTTGGCTATAAGGTACTTCCCTAACCGAGCTCTGCTCCAGATTTGAGCGAAGTGACATTCGCTGAGCTGTGCCCTTCCACATTTAGGGAGATGACATTCATAGTGCCCATATTATTCTTTTAAGGGGCTCCACACGGTTTTTATCGATGTTTGAGCAGTTTTGAGTCGATATTCCAACATTTGCACTACAGATAGAATTATGAGGCAAACGGCTATCGGTTCTTGAATTTTTTATCTCTATTCTGTGGAGCCTGATTTTGAAATAAATAAGCACTTATGATTTTATGTTTTTTTAAATATGGTCTAAAAAAACACATTTATCGATATTCGAATGCTGTAAAGAATCTTACATATACGAAATCTACATATTAGGGTTCCTCTTTGACGTCTCTAAAAACTGATGAGAGATTTTAATTTAAACTAATTAACACAAAAGTTAGGGGAAACGTGTCCAAAACGGCATAGTTTTTGTTTTTGAATCATATCTCTTTATTTATTGTAAATATAATCAGTCTCATACATTTATAATGATCTTAGGTTCATTGGCTAACATTAACACAGTCTTTTAATCAAATAACAACGATATTAATTAAAATATTATCAAAACAATGGACGTCTCGAAAAACCATTTTGTCCATACTATATGGATAAAATGGCATACAAAATATGGGTAAAATGGCATACCCAATTTTCAAGAACAAAGTTCACAAATAAACATTTTTGTCTTCTTTGGGACATCAGCACATGAAGCGTGAGCCCAACGAAAACATCTGATACACCGTAACCAGCTTTCTCCGGGCTTAGACCGCGAGTACAGGTCATTGCAGTAAATGCAGGGGCAGTCGTCGTCTTCTTCATTTTCGGTGGCAAGTTCTTCATTTTCTGAGCTGGAATCTATTGTTTGAGCAATAGTGCGCTGCCTTTTCGGTCTCGGTCCTTTTTGTGTTGGTTTTTTCACAGTAGTTTTGGGACTACGGAACTTTTTACCATTGGACTTGCTATCATCAAAAAGAGCTTTCTTGACCTGTCCTTTCTTTTTTTCGGGTGGATCTTTTCGTGTATTTTTTGCTTTAGTTTCTTCCATATTTGGAGTCGAAGTTAAAAGCCAATGTCCTTTGACAGGTTTGACTTTCCTTTTTCCTTGGCCACGAATGAACTGCCCCTGCGGTGTGGGTGAAATAGTTGAGACCGAAAATTTTAGTGATTCTGACGAGCCTGGATTCACATCATCATTTGAAGCTGCTCTTGTGTCTTCAATTGTAAGGGTTTCCTTCACGTTTGGCACTAAATCAGCATCCTCAGAAACTGTGTTCACTTCGACATCGGTACTCTCTCGCTGCTCTTGGTATTCCTGTGTCACATCGGTGGAATTGTGAGTAGAAGGGGCCATCACACTTCCATTATTGATTGTTACTGACAGCCCTGAAGTAGAAGCAACTACGTTGTCCAACTCTTCTTGGATTGGATTACCATTTAAATGTGCAGCGGGTGACGAACGCGCGTTTACGAGGGTAGATTCAGGTGCATGATCTTCAGCATAGACCTGATCCAACGGTATATTTGTAGTCTCTGCCGGTTGAAACATGTAGTCCGGGAATATGTCAGCATTTACTGGCCACAGACCCGTGCTCCTAAATCCATTGCTGGCATTTTGAATCGTTGCAGCCTTTCCATATGCTTCAGTAAACAAGCCTCCAAGTTGTAAGTGGGTAACAACGCGACCTGGATGATTTTTTAACCATTTCGAGATCTCTTGGTTAAAATATGTTTTCAATGGTCCGTAAATACTCACATCCAAGGGCTGCATTCGGTGGGTGCAGTGTGGTGGCAGACACAGCATATGAATGCCATTTTCTTTAGCATATGTCAAACATTCGATGCTTTTGTGACTTGCGTGACCATCACAAATAAGCAGGACTGGGTCCTCTTTACTTGCCTTTGTGTGTTCTTTGAAATGTCTTAACCATTTAACAAACACCTCTGTGTTCATCCATCCTGATTCTTGTGCTAGTCCTAATGTGCCTGTAGGAGCTTCATCGATCAGGAGTGCGATTTTTGAATCTCACCAAGTGACTAATTCTCACCGATGTGAGTGATTTCCGATAGTAAATCACTCACATCGGTGAGAATTAGTCATTTGGTGAGATTCAAAAATCGCACTCCAGTTCATTTTTCATGTTCTTTCTGGGGAAAATCATACATGGCGGTATAAATGAACCAATAGCATTTGTACAGCACACTACTGTTACATTCGAACCTCTCTCAGCACTTGTGAGACAGCCGATTTGTTTCCTGCCCTTTGTAGCCAAAATTTTCTGTGGTTTTTGGACGGTAGTCAGCCCGGTTTCGTCCATATTGTAAACTCGGTGGGGTCCTAACTTGTGAGTATTCAAAAATTCTTCATAAATCCGGAAAAACTTTGATACTTGTGGTTTATTGAAGGCTTGAGCTCTTGCTGCAGATGTTGGTTCTGGAGTTCGTAAAGAAATATCAGGGTTTCTTCTCAGGAAATAGTTAGTCCACTCTTGTCCAGCACGTTTCTTATTCTTGTTGAAAGGATGAGGCAAACCATTCTTGTCTGCTAGCTCGAAGGCTAGGTCCTGGACTGCTGCACGCGTTAACCCAAAAAGACGAGTTTCTAACAATTTTATATGGTCTACTAATTGCCTTTCTATCTCTGGTGAAAATGTTGGCTTGAACCTGCCCAACCCCTTTGTAGTTGATCCTAAAGTTTTGTTTTTATTTAAAACACGCCTTCGTAGTGTACTCTTAGGAACACCGAATGTTTTTGCGGCCAATTCCCAACCCATTTTGTTTTCTCTCCATGCTGTCATGGCCGCAGCCATTGCTTCTTCGCTCCATGACTGTCTATCTGTTTTTCTCTGATAGTTTCGCGGCATTTCACCTAAAAGGGTAAATAAAAAGTCAAATATAAATATCAGAAATACTACGGACAAAATGGCATACACTATGGACAAAATGGCATACAGTATGCCGTTTTGTCCAGTGTATGGGTATGCCATTTTGCCCAAAAGCACTTGAGAAACATTAAAAATCATATTAAATTAAAACGACCGAAAATTGTATTCAAACTTATTCAAATCACAAGTCTATATCACAAGCCTTCTATTTAAGTAAAAATCATAATAAATAATAACACTTAACTCACCAAAAACCCCAAGAAATCCATATATAAAATAAACTTTTGTCGGCACGAAACACGTTCACACTCGAAACTTTGAACAGACTGAACCAATGGCGCCAGGCGGCTCGCAGGATTGCAAAAATGGCCGCCGCCGCGTGTTGCTATGGTTACGGCCTCGCTACAGCGCGCCAAATTCGAAATAACCCCGCTGTGCCGTTTTGTCCATATATGCCGTTTTGGACACGTTTCCCCTACTAGAAAACCACTTTTTTTGGGCTAAAATGTAAATTTAATATAGGATACTATATAGTTTAAGCCCGTTACTGATAATATCATAAGCTATAAAAATCATTAGAAAACTAAGTCGCCAGGGAGTCTCTTAAGTACCTAGTTTAAGGACGTACATACCCGGGTATGTCCCGACCCGGACCCGGTTCCGGTTGTTACAGTAACTTTGACCTCATCCGCTTAGACTTCTGCTGCTGTACGTCACTTGCAGGTAGTTCGAATGGGTAAAACCCATTGTATTCATTTGATCTTCAGTTTAAATTGTCATCATTTTCTTCGTCACTACGCTGCTTCTAGACTTAAATTTAAAATAATGCAATCAGTTTCATATCTACGTGCCGGTGCTTGCGTGGCCACTCTCTACGATAAGTTCACGAAGTTTAATTGATGAACCATATAGGGAACACTTTACATTGGACATATCATAGAGTACATATTAAACAAAAGAAAATACCTTGAACCATAAATGGCCGCAAAAATATGTGACACGGTCTTATAGCCTACAAATAAGAGCGTGTCACATATTTTTGCGGCCTTCGTATAGGAAGATACTATTGCCGGTGACTGTATACCAATATCAGTGTTCTGAACTAATTTGGCAGGCTTTTATTTGCCTATTCTCATCTCTCTTTCATTCTTTTTTCTCTTTCAATTTCATCTGGTACCCGGGAATTCAGTTTTGATGTATCATGGGACGCTCTTTGGACTTTTAATCAAAACTTGTTTGAACTTGAAACAATAATGTCACGGACGCATTAATTACAGAGACAACAGAGTAACACGTCGTCACCGCCGGTGTCGCAACTATCGATTTGTGGGCCAATGTCTACTGATACGACTAGATCACCTCCCGTAGATTCCGCATTAGTGGAGACAATATTATAGAAACACACGTCACCCGTTACTGTGGCAACTATTGATTTGTGGGCCAATGTCTAGTGATACGACTAGATCATCTCCCGTAGATTCCGCATTAGTGGAGACAATATTATAGAAACACACGTCACCCGTTACTGTGGCAACTATCGATTTGTGGGCCAATGTCTAGGGCCGTGATTCGAAAAATAAACACACACACTGGACAGACACAGCTCCAACCCAACTCAACCCAACTCAACTCAACGCTATAACGACATTGACATTTGCTATTCGAACAGATTTTTATTCAACATTGGTCTCACATTGGTCTCACATTGATCAGACATTGGTCACACATTGGTCTCACATTGGTACAACATTGGTACAATGTGTGACCAATGTGAGATCAATGTGTGAAAATCTGTTCGAATAGCAAATGTCAACGTCGTTATAGCGTTGAGTTGAGTTGGGTTGAGTTGGGTTGGAGCTGTGTCATTCCAGTGTGTGTGTTTATTTTTCGAATCGCGGCCTAGTGATACGTCTAGATCAACCTCTCTAGAATCTACCGGTTCCGCGGTGGGAAACGTATTTATGTCGCGCTCACAACGCAGGTGGAACTGTGCCGCAATCCACGCTATTCAGTCGCATCCGGGAAGTTATAAAAACCCATATTTATCCTTAAAACTACTATTTAGATTTGAAACGGGTCACAACGAGTCCCATACAAAATCAACCGATTTTAATGTGACCTACCGGCAATATTCTCTTCCTACACGAAGGCCGTAAAAATATGTGACACGCTCTTATGTGTAGGGCCATAAGAGCGTGTCACATATTTTTGCGGCCAAATAAAAAGTAAATTAAATGAACACTAATACAATAAAAACTAAATTAAATTATGTCACACAATACAATAACAACAAATAAAAATAATTTTAAACAAAAAAGAACCGACTTTACTAAGCATCCACCTTTCCAAAACGAAATGCTCGATCTGCTGTAAAAAATACTCAAATCACCATAGGTGTGCCTATAATAGTTGAAGAGTTCCCTCGATTTCTCCAGGATCCCATCATCAGATCCTGACATGGTTACAATGGGACCAACTGTGAAGTATACGCTTTCAAACAAAAAAATAATTTTCCAAATCGGTCCAGCCGTCTTCGAATAATCGGTGAACATACATAAAAAAAAAAAAAAAGCAAAAACAAAGATCCCGACGAATTGATAACCTCCTCCTTCGAAATCTTGAAGTCGGTCGATTAAATTCCATCACAATAAATATCAATTACATAAATAATGTCCTATCTAGTGGGTAAGTTGGACCCGGGGTATGTCCTTAAACTACGTCCGGACCTGGGTATGTCCTTAAACTACGTCCGGACCTGGGTATGTCCTTAAACTACGCCAAAAAGAGAGGTATGGGCACTGCGAATGGCATCTCGCTAAGTGTGGTAGGGCACGTTCAGCGAATGTCATCGCTCAAATCTGGAGCAGAGCCCGACTGGGGAAGTACCTCCACCTTACAGAAAACCACAGCCAAATAGCACTAGACCCTACTCATAGTGTTGTGTTCCTGCTGGTGAGTAAGGTTGCCAAAGAGCTCAAAGAGGACCCAGTGTGTTAACGATGAGGGACCTTCTTGTTCCTTTAGTCGTCAACACAGTGAATCCTCCTTTTTGTAAAGGGTCGGCAACGCGCATGTGACTCCTTTGGAGTAGCAGGCGTCCATGGGTTACGGTAGCTGCTTACCATCAGGCGGGCCGTATGCTTGTTTGCCACCGTCGTGGTATTAAAAAAAAAAAAAAATTTGTTTGTAAACGATAATATACGTTTAGGACGGTTGCAGACGTTATGTAAGCTCGGTTTGGTCAGCTGTTGCGTCGGAATTGCAATATGGTTGCAATATGTCGTGATACGCAGTGACTTATTGGCATATACTTCTCTCTTTTTGCAGTATGTATCCTTTCTTTCTGAATATATTGAATATAGTGTTACGTTGATCGGACCTAAATCTTCATAATTTTTAGGTCATCTCTTAATATTATGATGTAAGTATAAGGATAATAAGAATTTATTTTATTTAATATGAAAGAAACAGTCATGGTCATGAAAGGGCTACAATGACAACATATTTGCTTAGTTTTAGACCTATACTTATATTATTTTAACTTAGAAGTAAACACGATGTAGCACAAAATACCAAAATACCAATTAGTCAGTTGATATAATTTCTCCAACAGTAATATTAATTTACGAAAAACATTAAAAAGCAAAAAACATTAAATAGAGGTCTATAAAAGCCACGTATACCTATAGTTGATTAATGGTAAATAAATTTGCATATTCTACGTTCTAAATACATTTTCAACCGACTTCAAGATTTCGAAGGAGGAGGTTATCAATTCGTCGGGATCTTTGTTTTTGCTATTTTTTTTATGTATGTTCACCGATTATTCGAAGACGGCTCGACCGATTTGGAAAATTCTTTTTTTGTTTGAAAGAGTATACTTCACAGTTGGTCCCATTGTAACCAAGTCAGGATCTGATGATGGGATCCTGGGGAAATCGAGGGAACTCTTCAACTATTATAGGCACACCTATGGTGATTTGAGTTTTTATTACAGGTCGAGCATTTGCTTTTGGAAAGGTGGATGCTAAGTGAAGTCGTTTTTTTTTGTTTAAAATTATTTAAGAAACCTATAGTACAGTTAAACATGTCAACATTAACTATATTATTACTTACTATCATTATAAACAAATAATTAGTTGTACAACAAGATAAAGTTGATTGACTAATAATAATTTCGTAATTTAAATTTAATTGGTAGAATATTTCAGATTGTCTGTGTACAAATTATTATAAATATAATAAGTAAATTTTACGTCACGTTAATAGTATATTAAATTAACATTGATTATTTATAGCTTACATCACGTCGCTTTCTGATCGTCAGTTGAATCAGCGCTCTTGACATTGATTTCGTAATTTTCACATGCTCTGGTTTTTACAATAAATTACTCAATTGAGGCGATCTTTTTGAGCATGCTTGCAAAATTAGGATGAATCATGGAATATACCTATGGGGGATTTACGCTGAAATACGATCAAGGTTACAAAATGGATTCTTAAGGCTATGTCACCCTATTCTTTATTTAATCTAAGAAAATTAAAGCTTAAGATCATAGTCTCTAACAAAGCAAAGAGTTGTCTTTGTAGACCTCATCAATTATGACGTATTGACAAAATAATAAGAGATTAAATATGCGACTGTGAAATGAGTTCTCTGCCGCTTTCTCGGATGGGTCGGCAACGCTTCATACATCATACCTGAAGTTGCGGGCGTTTATATGCTACAGTGACCGCGTACCATCAGGAGGGTTATACGCTTCTTTGCCACCGAGTGGTATACAAAAAAAGTAAATAATCTGTTCATGTACAATCGCCCTAACATCCTAAACGCCCTCCTCGTTCCATCTGACACCTCATACAACACACATCTCTTATAATGCCACCTCTAGCGATGTCCGCTCACGGCCACTATCAAAAACAACGATGAGCGTGACAAGTTAATCTGATGTCAAAGCAATGTACCTAAGTCAAAGGTTGTTTTGGTTGTCATTTGACATGTTTATAAAACAGATTATAATTGGTTAAAGCCTGACCAGAAATATATGATTATTGTCAAGAGGGCGCTATTATTCTCATTTATATGGCAACGCTTCAGTTCTCTATGGTATGGTGACATCTTGATTTGTTTACCTGTCAGCTATGATGTTAATTTAAAAATGTTTCACAGCGAAAAAGTTTCATTTCCCGAGCGTATTACTTACAGCAGTTTATTATATACACTATCTACAATGTTCCGCTCTTGACTATGGATAGTTTTGGGAATTTTCAGTATTTAATATTCATCACTTTATTATCATTTATGTAAACCGCCTCAATGACAGTGACAGCCTATTACACGCACTCACACATGCATATCATTCTGTCATTAAAATTATTGCCAGTGCAAGAAATTAGTTCCAATGAAATTTCGCAACATGGCGTATGATCATATACATATTTCTGGTCAGGCTTTACTTTTGTTTTGGTACCATATATAAGTTGACTGACTTTTACTTATCCTTCACATCCTTCATATACAGTAACCGGCAATAGTATCGTCCTACACGAAGGCCGCAAATATATGTGACACGCTCTTATTTGTAGCGTCATAAGAGCGTGTCACATATTTTTGCGGCTTTCGTGTAGGAAGATACTATTGCCGGTGACTGTACGTAGAAAAGGACGAGTACAGAAATTATGTCATTATTACTGACAGTGTCTGGTGGCCTTATGCATTTTTTGGACTTAGAGTAGACCAAGGCCAATCGGGTCGCAGGGCGAAACGGTACAAGTTAAGCAAGTTCGTAAAATTCATAAGACCGCGCCACCGCGGCGTGCGTGAAGGTCAAACTAAAGGCAGAACGTCTGGTTGGCTGTCCATGGCTACCTCAGATCTCATGAATTTGACGAAAATGCTTCTTGATCCGTTTCGCCCTGTGATCCGACTCGCCTCGGTCTACCCTACATAGTGTTTTCGGGATCTTTTGCACGTCGACGACGACGTTTTCCTATGTCCAGTAGTGGGAATAGTGGGACTATCTATCTTGGTCCGTAGTCAAAATGGCAAAAACGGAACCCTTATAGTTTCGTCATGTACGTCTGTCCGTCCGTGCGTCCGTATGCCACAGCCTCTATTTTACTCAGCAACTATAAGAATTAGAATCAGCATCAGAATTTTATTCACAAAACACATTATTTTACATGTCAGGGTTTTCAATAAGGCTGTATGTTAATTAAATTTAGACATAAGGTGTAGATCTAATGCCGCTATTTATTTATGTAGTTAAATTGCAGAAAAAAAATTAGGAGGGGCGCTCCATACATGTAACACATTTTTTTTTTAATTAAAATATCAACATTTTGCACTTAAATCTGGGAGGTTTCTTTGAACGTTTTGTGATTAAGTAAATATTTTCAGAATTAATCGCTTCGAAAGTCAGCAAGTATGAATTTTTTTGGGAAGATGCGCCTAGCATACTTTCTACGAAAATTGTTTGGAACATTATCGGTTCAGTCATTTTTGAGTTATCTCCAAAAACCTTCTTCCATAGGCATCAGATACGACCTTACGGTATTAGTTTAGTTCTTATTCCATTGAAGGTACGGAACCCTCCATTATGCGCGGTCCGACACGCACTTGGCCGATTTTTTAACTCTTTGTCATAATCAGTGAACTTAGTCATTATAACCTTGTTAGTAATTAACTTTACGTCACACCTGGCCATAATGTGAGTTTTACCGCTCGCTACGCTTACGGTAAAACTCGCATTATGGCCAGGTGGGCACGTAAAATTGTGTACTCACCACGGGCAGTAAAAAAGAAAGCCCTCTATCGCATATTTACAACCCTCGCCTGCGGCTCGGGTCCCAAATACCTGCGATTTCGGGCTTTCTTTTTTTTACAGCCCTAGGTAAGTAATGTACTATTATTTCTAAATATATCAATATTATATGCGACATATACTTAAAAAGAAAACCTAAAATCTACCTATAAAATGTACTAATACAAAATCCTACTTCCCAATATTGACTCAATTGGACAGCTCACCCCGTATAACACTGATCTAAATAATAAACGCAAACTTAAGCCTTCACTCTCCCAATGGTTTTTACGCCTACACGTATCTTCGGTAACGGATACGGCCATTTTGGTGATGACGTCACACTGCCTTCGATCGGAAGCGGTCCTTTAGTTCCGTAATCCGTAAAGGCCGAATGCTAATGTTCTTTCTAAAATGTAACGTTATATTTATAGACTAGCTGTGCCCGCGGCTCCGCCCGCGTGGAATTCGGTCTGTGTCAGTACGCGGCTAATTCACCCCTAATTTCTCTCCCGCTACCCTGGAGGCGGAACTTGAAGTAAAGTTGACAGCTGGATACGCCAGAGGACAGTAGTCCTAATAAAATATTTTACAATTACCACTAAATGAAACTACACTCAAAAATGAATACTTTTTTTATCATATTATTTTTTTTGGAATGACGACATAGAGTAGTACCTGTATATCGGACGATACAGGACACTTTTGTATTTATACGTTCATGTCCACGGCAAATATCATCCAAATCGATCCTAGTCTAAGCATGAAAGGCATGAACAGGCCCGGTTGAAATTGGGTAGGGGTGGTCACAAATGCAGAAATGATTTTTGAATGGGGGGAGGGGGTCCGCAAATTTAACTCAATTACCCCCCCCCCCCCTTTTAGACGTTGAATTTTTATCGGCTTCGTTTAACCTGGCTGGGGATTTTCTTGAATTGGAATTAGTAATCCTTAAGGGGTGATTTCCGGGATAACCGGCCAAGAGCATGTCGAGCGATGCTCAGTGTAGAGTTTCGTAGATGCCACCCTGTTACAAAACATCCGTTCAAAAGGTCGTTTATTAAGGGATATTTGGCGGCGCTTACGTCATTTTACTATTCGGCACTTCCTTTCACTATGCGTTTTTGACTGATAATTCAAAAACGGCTAAACCGATTTAGTGCGAACGGTAACTGAGCTAGACCGCGGACAGACGGACGGACATGGAGAAACCATAAGGGTTCCTAGTTGACTACGGAACCCTAAAAAGAGATAAATAGTAGTTTATGTAACTGTTACGTAATGTTACGTAATAAAGCCTAATTATGTACAGAAACATACACTGCTTTACCTACACACATTAAAAATCCATTGAAGCCATTACACCGCCATGACCAATCTTATTGCACCGGCGGTCGGGGCGGGGCGGATATTCATTACATTACCGTAGGTAATTAATTTTCATACGTTTTACCACACTGTCACAGATAATACACTGATGTTACGTTACTGGTTGCAATAATGGTGGTAATAACATACGGTTGTGAACGGGGAATAGAGGATTTATGATATTGGTGTAGATCAAGATATTTATTCTTCAATGTAAGCACATTACAATGCACTAATGAACGTCAAAGAAAAATAAAATATGTGAGTGTCGTGGAGCACGCGATTGGAACGAAGTTATGTTATTTTATATAAATATAGAATTTTTTTGCAATTTTTTTTTTTGTATTTTTTGGAAATTTTGAAAATTTAGGAAATTTTTGAAAATTGTGCCATTTTTGGCATTTTCGTCATTTTTCACTTTTAGGTTCTCGACTTTTTTCACTTTTATCACTTTGTCACTTCTCACTTTAACTTTTCACTACACTTCACTTCACTTCACTTTATTCTATTGTATATATTTTTTATTTCATTCCATTTTACATGTTTCTCAATTGTATGGGTGTCGCGCTTTCGTGACGTGACGCTTTTTCGTGACGGTCACGTGACTTTTTTTCGCCTAGCCTCCCATCCGCGAACCGTCCGATAAGGAACTTCGTTCCAAAACTACCACCGGTTCTAACCCTACACCTCTGGCCCAAGAAGTATTATGTATGACCGAAAAGAAACTCGATGGGACTTATTTTTTTCAAAACAGTAAGTAATACATTATTAGATCTTCAAGACACAAAATAATGCGTAGTTGTTCAAGAAGACATATCTAAACAGCTTGAGAGACAGATAATGTACCCATTGTTTAATTATAAAGAAAAATAAATCCTAATCTGACTGTTTCACAAAACGTTTGATATGTTTTCCTACCTAAACTAAGTCCTATAAATGTTAGAAGATTTTGTAGTAGTTTTTTGGTTTGGGCCATGCATATTTGTCCGTCATATATAGTCTTCGAACCTGCAATAACCCTTTGACATTCATGACATTTTCAAATATTTCTTAAAGGTAAATTTAAAGCATCGACGGGTGACATGTTATAAATATGAACACCTTGACCAAAAAATTACAAATTATTTCAATACCAAATTTCATCTAAATACGTACAGCGGTTATTGGTTCTTTCTTCCCCATGTAAACTTCCACCCCTTTTGCATCCGCTTAAGGGATAATTTCCGAGATAAAACTATTTTATTTCCTTTTCCAGAGCTCAAATTATCTCCATACCAAATTTTCATCTAAATCAGTTCAGCGGTAAAAAAATCCTCATACCAACTTCCAACCCCCTTCTCACCCCCACAAGGGTTTGAAAACTATCCTATGACGTTTCTCGAGACTCAAATTATCTCGATACTCATTTCTATCTAAATCGTTTCAGCGGTTAAAAATTCTCCATACAAACTTTCAACCCCATTTTCACCCCCACCAGGGTTGATTTTTGGGATTAAAACTATATATTAACCTTTCCCGGGACTCAAACTATCTCTATACAAAATTTCATCAAAATACGTCCAGCCGTTTTCACGTGATGCGCGGTCAAATAAACAGACAAACAGATAAACAGACAAACAGACAAAAAATAAAAAAATTGTTGTAACGTGTTCTGTTATCGATTCTGAGTATCCCCAGCCAACTTTTTTTCGATTATCTTCCATGTACAGACTTTCGACCCTCTTCAGCTTTATTATATGTATAGATAGATGGAGAGCTAGCCACGTCAGATATGAATATGACACAATAATGAATTAATGAGTAAAGTAAGCTGTAAAGTGGTGGAGGTCAAAGAATTCAAACAATTTCAAGGAAACAAATCTTAGAGTTTCGAGTTTGATGCAATATTATGAGAAATTATATAAATAACTGGATTATATCATTGCCAAAAGTTGCCATTGGGGGGAAGTAGTGCCAAACGACGTATAATGTAATTAATAGTTTGTCGCCTACTGTTTTTGTTTCCATTATAATACGCAATGGTTTTTGTTCTTATGTTAAAATATAGGTCCTGTTCTTTAACTGAAACAACTTCGGCATTTTTTACCTATTCTGGCAGCACTATTTTCCAATTCAAAAATTTTGCCAGTCTATCACTCTGACCTCCACCCATTAAAAGCTGCCAAATGCCCGGATCTAGCAACAAGGATAGTTTAGCAATCTAACCAGACGGATTTTGTTGCTCTCATTATTGTGTTATAACTGACGTGGCTAGCTCTTAGTCCATTATAAGGGGCATTCCACGAGCTGTCCCGTACAAACGCGTGTGTATCTCTGTCATGTCTCTGTCATTGCAATTTTAATTGGAATATTATAATTCTGATCATAATTTGACTCTATTTGTCTATTGAATTTTCAGAACTAGTGAACTCAGTGGACTTTTCCGTGGAATGCTCCATAAACTGAAATATATGTCATAAATATGACAGAAAAAATGACTAAGGCCTCTGGTGCCCAGGGCTGGCATAGAACCAGCATGTTAAACAAATAATCAAAATACTTAATTAAATTATTTGATTTGTTCTTTATATAAGTATGTGTAAAAATATTTTTGACGTGTTTCCAGAATATTATTAATATATTATACTTGTAAGTACCTACGGTAAAACAAAATTTTCACGAAAATATAAAAAAAAAATCTCGGTCAGTTTTATTAGACTTAAGTCAGTGATAAGACTGGCCGGTTACAAATTTCAAGAGTCATATTTTCCTTAGAGAATTCAACCCGGATGGAGTAGCCATGTCTGTCATTTTCTATACAAAAAAAGTCTGCCGATTTTTGCGGGGGAGGGGAACGTCAAATGTATGACTATTCGTACATAGGGGAGACCGGGGACAATTGAAACAATTTGCCTTTAACCTCCTGTGACCGTTATATTTTTATGAGTAGAAAGATGTACGCTCAAAATATTTCAAGGTTAGTTATCTGGTTCCTAAATAAAATGTATTTGGATGGTCTATAATCCATAGTTTTTTGACAATAATGTAATAAAGATAATGGGGTGGTATGGTTCAATTGACCTCACATGAGTGTCAATTGAAACACTATGTGAGGTCAATTGAAATACTCAAATATCTTCGGCACAATAAAAGTACTTATATCTGTTTCAATCTTTTTCATCCCTACCTCGGCTTACAATGAGCTCATCAAAAGTTGGCAAGCGTAACATAAACATTTCTCAATTTATGAGCATCTGAACATCTCGATAAAAAAAGAGTATACGACTTTTAGTTTTCTTTGTCGCTGCTACCTTATACATTTACCGTAACCAAAGTAGTTTTAATGCAATTCTAAGATATAACGATACAGAATCGCAAAAAAACAAGCATTATTATGTTTCATACAAAAGTGCTTGTTTCAACTATAACAATGTTCCAATCATAACCTTTCCCATACACCCTGTGACGAGTGTTGCAGACGTCGGAATGTAAAATGAAATAATAGGCGCAATAAAATAATCAGTTTAAATTGTTTTATTATGTAAACAAAAACATAGCGATATGCCAATTTAAAAAAAAATGTTAAACTTTCTCTGATATACATTTTAGCAGAGTCCGACCTCTTTAATCAGCCGGTTGGCAGCAGTCGGTTGTTGCTAAAACGTATTATTATTATATATCAAACATATCAAATCAACATACGGGTCAAACTGAGAACCTCCTTTTTTATAAAGTCAGTTAAAAACAAATGTTCACATAACTTCGAATAAATAAACTGCAGATTTAAAAAAAAAAACATTGTATATCCATAATTTATCAACTAGGTCAAAAACTACACAAATAAATGTGAACATTAATAGAACAAACACGTGCATCAAATACAGAACCTTATATGTTGAAGTCGGTTACTTTTGGGGACGATTAAAATGCGAGGACGATTGAAACGTTTCAATCGTCCACAAGAAAGTTGTTTCTATCGTCCCCACACCACGTTTTTCACTTCAAGGTCAAATATTACATATAAATAAATTTACGTAAAAAAGTTTTAAGTTAAACGGTTTTATTTCAATCAAATGTTGTACCAAAAACTAGAAAATAAAAAATTATACGAATTTTAATCCCACATACATTGCTTCCTGGAGAGTAATCATGTAAGACGGATAACAGAATAGGCATCTCGAGTCGGATGCTAAAGGCCCTATTTGTCTCTATATTAAGTCATAATCGGAAATTTTTATCAGACTAAAATAAAAACGTGGGGCGTCTAATATAAAGTAGAGCGGGTTAAGTATGTAATACAGACTATTTAATCTAAAATCAAAGTCACGTAGCTATGCTTTAATGTTGTTGGAGGTGGCGTTAGTGTGAGAGTACTACGAGTAGTATTAAAAATATGTATATACTAGCTTTTTCCCGCGGCTTCGCCCGCATACTAAAAGTACTAAAAAAGGAGGTTCTCAGTTAGACTCGTATGTTTGTATGTAGGAATGTATGTTTGTCCGCGATCATCTTGCGTTTCGCTGAACTGATTTAGAAGCGGTTTTCGGAAAAGTATTCGTTACATTCTGGAGGTTTCGGTATACCACGTTTTGAAGACGGCGGTTCCCTCATTTCTTATTTTAAAGAAATTATTGCAATAATTGTTTAATTGTTACGCCATCAACGACTTACTACTGAGAGATTATGATTAATACAGATTTCTACTCTTGAATAGAAGCTTTTCCCCGCAACTTCATTTGCGTGGAATTAGTAATCCACCCTCCTTTTTACCCGCTTAAGGAATGACTTCAGGGATAACAACTATTATATATCTTTCCCCAGAACGCAAAATATCTCCATACCAAATCATCTAAATAGGTTCAACGGTTATTAATTTCCCATACAAACTTTCAACCCCCGTTTCACCCCCTAGAGGGTTGATTTTCGAGATAAAAACTCTCCTATATTGTTTACCGCGACTCAATCTACATAATATGTACCAAGTTTCATTTCAATCGTCTGTTCAGCGGTTAATAATTCGCCATACAAACTACCAACATATTTGCTACCCTTCTAAGATTGATTTTCGGCTTAAAAAATATTCTATATTGTTTCCTGGGACTCAAAATATATCCACAACAAAATTATCTAAATCGGTTCGCGGTAAAAAATACTCCATACAAACCTCCAACCCCCATTTCATCCCCTTAAAGATTGATTTTCGAGATAAAAACTATCCCATGTCGTTTCCCGGTACACAAACTATCTCTATACCAAGGTTCATCTAAATTGGTTCAACGTTTAAAAATTCCCCATACAAACTATCAACCCCCATTTCACCCCCTTAAGTGTTGATTTTGTAATCAGCGACCCGATAAACCATAGAAACAATACCCATGTTGATATTTAAGTTTTGTCACCACATTTCCCCCTTATGGGTTGAATTCTCAAAAAAGCTGAAACACTTGTTTTCTCATTTATCGTTAGGAATACTCCTGTAAAGTTTCGAATAAAATAGTTGAACTAATCTCGTTTCTCATACAAACTTTGAACTCCATTTCCCCCCTTAGGAGGTAAATTTTTAAAAATTATTTCTAAGTGCATCCTTATGCCTCATAAGGAGCCTACGTACCGCATTTGGAATCTCTAGAACCAGCGGTTTGGGCTGTGCGTTGATATGTCAGTCAGTTTCTTCTTTTATATATTTAGAAGAAGATTGCAATTTGGCACGAATACTTTCAAGAATTTTCATGTCCACAATATTAAATTTCAAAATCGATGCCATTTTCTTAATTAACGTCCCAAAAAATCACAAAAACGACACCCATATGGCTATTTAGACATTTCAACCCCATTGTACCCTAACAGGGGAGATGGTATTTCACGTCCGCCACGTCGGATTTTAAAATCGTTGTTGTTTTCGTGATCAACGACCCGATAAACCAAAGAAACAATACCCATGTTGATTTTCAGACTTTTTGGTCACATTTCCCCCTTTTAGGGGTTGAATTCTCAAAAAACCTGCAACACGTATTTACTCATTTATTGTTAGGAATACTTCTGTGAAGTTTCGAATAAAATAGACTAACTAATCTTGTTTCCCCATACAAACTTTGGACCCCCATTTCACCCCCTTAGGGGATGAATTTTGAAAAATCCTTTCTTATTGCACCCGTAGACCTTATAAGGAACCTACATGCGAAATTTGGAATCTCTAGAACCAGCGGTTTGGACTGTGCGTTGATAGATCACTATGTCAGTCAGCCACCTTTGAGTTATATATATATATGTATATATAAATTATATAAAATGAGTCAAATACTTAGATATTTAGTTTGCGAAATGAAATGTGAAATTAAGTAAATATAAGTAAATAAATATAAGTTAATTTGTATAAGGGCTAGCATTAGCAATTCTTATTTATTTTTTATTTACTAGTCGACATGAGCAAAATTATTTGATTAGTCAAAATACAAGAGTAAGACTAGGGTTACACGATCAGTTTGGCGTCAGTTCAGTCCATCATTCTGGATGGATGGACTGACGAATATTTTCTATTTGTATTGAATTTTCATCAGTCCGGATCATTCTCTTATCATTCTGACCCAGAATGATGGACTGAACTGACGCCAAACTGATCGTGTAACCCTAGTCTAAACGAAGTTATAAGAAAATATGCGAGAGCACAAATACTTACTTTTTACCGCGAAAAACTGACTTGGCTCGTGGACAATCCCGTCTTGCACCGGCGCTCGAGCGCTCCTGGCCAAGGATTCAAACATGGCCAACCGTGAGTTCCGAGTGTTGCGTCATACGCGTAGGTATTATAGTTATAGAGAAATTTGACTTGTTTCAATCATGACGTGTTTCTATTGTCCCCGGTCTACCCTAACGTACAAATAGCTACGTCAGTTAAACGTCAGTCCATACATGTGTATGACCACTGGTTATATGTTTTCGGCAGAGGGGAACGCCTGTCAATGGCGACTCCGGTTAGTTGAATTCTCTAAGATATTTTCGGTAAATCTTGTTTGAGACTTTACCTTTACTAATATTCTAACTTAATGACGAGCACTCAAATATTCTGAAGTTTTGTTTGATCGCGTTGTAGATTTTTTTATTTTTTATTAAATAGGAGGCAAACGAGCAGACGAATCGCCTGATGGTAAGCAATTAACGCCGCCCATGGACGCCCGCAACACCAGAGGGGTCACAAGCGCGTTGCCGGCTTTCAGATGCGAATACGCTCTTTTCTTGAAGGTTTGAAGGTCGTATCGGTCCGGAAATACCACAGTTTATTCCACAGTTTTGTTGTGCGAGGCAGGAAGTTTCTCGAGAAACGCACCGTCTAAGTGGTAGTTCAATAATGGAGAAAACCACCGAGCTGCTGGCAGAGTTAATGACAGATTAGTCAGTCGGAACGTTCCTACGCAAAATGTCTGACACATTTGCTTAATTTGATTTAAATTGGATTGTACTTTCTCCGTGTCAGTGGCAATTTAACACCATCGCAGCTACCTATTTATAATCTAACCCGCAAATTCATAAACGTCTTAAAGGCCATTATTTAGTTAAATTATGTTTTTGTCTGTTTCTATGAAACACAACTGTCGAAGAGAACAGATAAGGACAAACTATTATTTGACGTTTATGAGAAAACGTTCTTCTAAACACTTTTATTAAATCTTCACATATGTTAAGAGTTTCTGCTGTATACTCAAGGACAATGAAAATTGGGCATCTGTGTCAGATTTTTTTATATAAAATGACTTATGTTATGTTATGTTCTATATTAAAAATATTTATAACGGGTTACTCACGTAACTTAAGTCGATTTTTGCTCGGCATATGCATTTTTGCTCGTGAGAATAATCATCGTAAATTGATCGAAATATGTCGAGCAAAAATCGACTTAAATTACGTGAGTAACCCATTATAAATATTTTTAATATGTTAGAGTCTCACGAAAGTTTTATATGTTATGTTTTGTATTAAAATATGTAATAATAATATGTCAGCCCTATATAACATCCCACTGCTGGGCACATGGCACATGCCTCCTCTCATACACGAGAGGGATCGGGCTATAGCCCCCACGCTGGCCCAAAACGGGTTGGGGACTTCACATACACCTTTGAATTTCTCCGCGGATGTATGCAGGTTTCCTCACGATGTTTTTCCTTCACTGAATAGCGATTGGTGAATATCAAAGTACATATATTTCATATAAAAGTTCCGAAAAACTCATTGGTACGAGTCCGGGGTTTGAACCTGAGACCTTCGGATTGTAAGTCAGACGTCTTACTGACAACGCTACGCGTTTTATATTAATTTCATCAAAATTTATAATCATTGACCTTTAACAATTAGACGTTACAACTTCATTACATAATCAAAAACATTTCCAAATTTTTATAACTTTATAGCTCAATGCATAAATAAATAAAAACCTTTTTGCCTATGAGTACTAATTTCTTTCTGCCGGTGACAATGTGCTAAAATATTTGAACATAAATGTCCTTATCAATAAAAACGTATTTGTTTTCTAGACCCATAAGCCTATATTATAGATACTTAATGAAGGATAACCTGTCAACTCGACAAAAACTGCATAATTTTACCTGTCAAATCATCCCAAAACTGTCATTAACACTGTCAAGCATACGCATCTATATCGCTCAGCGCACGCGCAGTGGTGGGAGCGCAGTCTCTCGCCGTCGCCCAACCGTCGCGCCCGCCGCGCCGTTCGAATTTCAAATTTCGAACCTCGAATTATCGGTGACCCATTTTGGTGTGCATTTGTTTTTTATTGCGAAAAAGGAATTGTGTTGTGCCAGTGACGTTGCCTAGTGCGTTCGGATACTTTCTTCAGTTTTTCGCAAGTGAGTTTTTTTGGTTTTTTTTTTCAGGAATAGTGAAATGCGTTCATGCATGAAGATGTGCGGAAATGTGCACGTTTGAAATTGCGATAATTAGATGCAAGTGATTGCTAATTTTAATTGCTATGAATGTTGAATAAATTAAATTGTACTGTCGCGCGTTGAGGTCTTTTGTATTGAGACTCTACCTACACTACTTTTGTACGCAAACATAGTACCTACGAATACATATAGGATAATTTCTTGTAAACATATACAAAAAATATTTAAAAAATAACTTTAATTTCTACATTCACCAAAAACGTTTTGAAAACTATTTATTTAATAAATGTTAAATTTTAAAAATAAGTAATTTAACGACTACCTGAAACTAGCTGAACGAAAATTATCCACAAAATCGATTTTATTAATTCTATAAAAATAACAGCTAGTGGCATATTAAAAAAAAATATCCCCAGAATTTTATACTACATAATTATTAGTTGCGAAAACTGCTTTCAACAGTTTCGACCATTGACAGCGCTCTAGAGCTCCCACAAACACCCTACCCAAAATAGAAGGGTCATAACTGCCCGTTTGCTTCATACATAATGGTTACTTTTTAACAATTGCGAATTGGAAGTTATGCTCAGCAGAAAAACGTAATAACCGCCTTTAGACTCCATACAAAGTTATGATGTTTCAGACAAGTGCTACAGCCACGTCAGTTTATTAGAAAAACGGCGTAACCGCCTATAGGTCCCAAGGACACTTGTGCCGTTTTAGAACGAGTGAAAACGTAGCGTTTCTCTCGGCGCGCGCGCTTATGTAACTCGGTTTGTTCATTAGATGGCAATTATTCAGACATCTACGCGAACATGCGAGTATACAAATGTATGTTTAATTAGAAATGCTTGTGTCTATTTTGTGTGTTTATATTTTTTACAAGGAGATTAATTTACGCCTTACAAGAGGATTAATTAAATTAAATTAGAAAAAAATGGACTATTACGATACGATACGATATCGTAGAAAAAATATATATTTTGTGTAGCCTATTTTTACGACTGTGACAAGCAAGCGTGCAGTCCGCCTGAAGTTAAGCGGCTTTTGCAGCCTATGAGCGCTTGTAACTCCCAGTGGCCTATGCCACTTTTGAAGTAAATATTTTGAATCTTCTGTCAACATGACCAGTGTGTTTACGATGAGGGACCCTCTTGTTCCTTTAGCCGTCAACACAGTGAATCCTCCTTTTTTGTAAAGGGTCGGCAACGCGCATGTGACACCTATGGAGTTACAGGCGTCCATAGGTTACGGTAGCTGCTTACCATCAGGCAGGCCGTATGCTTGTTTGCCACCGTCGTAGTATAAAAAAAAAATCATTGCCATAGTTAAGAACTAAACCTAATGTTGAATTTGATTTATAAGACTACGTAGCAAAATTAACGTCCCCTCTTTTGAATACAAATCAGTGGTATAATAACATACATTATTACAGAGGACGGGAAAGACAAATTCGTGGACGAGCGATTTTTTATGTACAAATTGTCGTCCGCTAAAACAGGACAATAATGATGTTTTAATTTTTTATTTGTATTAGTAAATAATAACGAACTGCACGTAATAATTTTACAACAGTAAGGTGAACATTTCTGAGCACATTGGAGAAAAATATCTTACATCCACATATGGCATGGATATTTATTATTCCTACCGGCAACCCAATCCAAAAAAGCTGGAATAATGTAAAGAGTTTTCGAAAATTTCGTAAAGAAAAAGACGGGAGGCCATAGGAGTTAGATTCAGAAAAATATATTCAGCAGTGGAACACCAAATAAGTAAACATAAAAAAAAAAACATCGTAAACCGCTAAGTATTGGCCTCATGTAAGATGAATTATATTGTACACGAAAAATATTGTCTAAAACTAATTTAATTAGGATATTATTACCTATACATTTCTGATTTCTTTATATACTCGTACTGATCCATTACTGTATAACGTGTAATCGAACGTAATAAATGGTACTCAACTTTACTGCAGTATCCAAACGTAACATATTTGCGTATGCAGTTCCGTGACCACGTAAATATTGTAATGGCCGACCATTATTGACGATTTTGGATAACTTATGCGATGATATAATACAGTTAAGTAATGAGTGGGCTGGTCATTTGACATGTTGACGGAAATTTATTGTCGCTTACAAAAAAATCATTAATAAATATTCCTATTTTATCCCAAATCAGTTTTAATAGATAATTGTTTGTAAGGAATATGTAGATAAAATTCGACAGAACTATTACTGAACGGGTGAGCTCCATCCTAAGATGGAGAGTCTAAACTCTATCTTCACTTTCCATCAGGTGAGACTAGGGTCAAGTCAGTTATATATAAAATAAAATAAAAGATAACGCTTAGTTTAATAACGTATTACTTACTTATTGCCTAGTATAATTATTATTTTATATTTTTTTGCTTGAAACGCACAGAAACATATTTCTGGCACTTATACCTTGTCAAATTTTAAATCTTCTTTTATATGAATATAGCTGGAAAAACGTGTTTTAAATAAATTATGCTCGAGTATCCTGTTTCACAATGTCAATTCAATGTTACAATGGCTTGGTATGCACAATTTAGATAATAATAAATATTCTTACAAAATTTTAAATATATGGCTTGCAAAGACTAGAAAATAAATAAACATAGATCAATAAAATCCGTTTTACGGAGTTTTTTATTTACAAAACAGTAAACAAAGGCTAGTAATACCTACAACACCATCTTGGACTATATAGTTATACACAATGCATTTATCGGGTGTCTGTATTTAACAAAAGTCACTCTACTATCATTGAACAGAACTATTCATTCTTAAAAAACCCATTTTGACTGATGTGACAATTCGAAAGACTTCCAAGCGATATGTAATAATTATAACGCCTGCAGATTTTTACCAAAAACTCAAAGCCATTTTGTATTCGGTAGCTCACATCGTAAGTCCCACACACACCCTGACATTTCGTCACTATGTCAAGAATTAATATAAAAATATACACTACTAATCACTGTGAAATCAACCGTGACGTGTTGTGTTAAAGTTGGAAGTTGCATGACGGGAACATATAAAGGAAAGCTAATGGTCCGGTTAGGTTTTATAACAATGTTGGCTTAACAACAAGAGTTGGTCATGTGTGAAATGTTCCTAGTTCAATTGAAAGGATTTTTACGAAAATAGTATGTTTGGATGATTTGAATTAGTGTTTCGTTTAAAAACTGTGGGTGGGAATAACCTTAGGAAAACTATACAAGGTTGCTGCAAATGCTCGTGAACCGTTTAAGGGCATAAATGGTATGGTAATTAAATTATGAAAAACTAAGAAACACAATTTTTTTACGCGATAAAAATTTTGGATACAAAAAAAAAATTTTTCGCGTCCAAAAATTTTCCTCCTACTTGCTCATAGTCGCCATACAATACCAATTATGTCCTTAAACGGATCACCAGTATTTTTCTTAGACCCTGTATATAGACTATTATAATTCATTAAAATATTCATCCCCTTGCAACCTCTTCGAATTTAAATTTAAAAATATTAATTCTCAGTGGAGATCGGTGACAATGCGGTATGACTTCGCAAACAATAAAATTTTTGAAACCATTATTTTTTTACTAGGTACCGCATTGAAACTTTAAAATAGATACATAAATAATACATTAAAAATACAATTTATTTTAAACATAACTCCAACATACAACAAATAATCAACCTATATTGAAGTTGTATTGGAGTTGCATCGGAATAATTTTGTAACAAATTCTGATATTTCTGATTTAGACGTTTAGGCGCTAGCTGTATTGCATTGTTAATGCATTGGAGTTGTATTGAAGTTGGTACGCGTCTAAATGTGTTTTAAAGTTCGAATACGGCCCTAGTGGTCTAAGAGCTGGCCACGTCAGATGTGACACAATAATGAGAGCAATGAAACCTGTCTAATTAGACTGCTTTACCATCCTTATTGCTAGATCCGGGCATCTGGCAGCTTTTAATGGGTGGATGTCAGAGTGACAGACCAACAAAGTTTTTAAGCTGGAAAAAAGTAATACCAAAATAGGTAAAAAATGCCAAAGTTGTGTAATTTATAGAGGACAGGGCCTATATTTTAACATTACATTAAAAAACATAGTCTATTATTGCGGAAACAAAAACAGTAGGCTACTAACTAAAAATTGCATTTTACATCATTTGGCGCTACTTCCCCCAACAAAACCTTCTGGATATGATATAACCTAATTAATTACATAATTTCCTATAATATTTCATTAAACCCAGAACTCTAGGATTTGTTTTCTTCATGTTATTTGCATTCTTTGACCTCCACCACTTTACAGCTGCCAGATGTCCGGATCTAGAAATAAGCATAGTATAGCAAACTAACTACAAGGGTTTCGTTGCTCTCATTATTGTGTCATATCTGACGTGGCCAGCTCTCCGTCTATAGGTACATTAGTTTGCTCTATTTCACTTCCACAATCGATACAAATCTAATGTAATGACACTTCACACGTCGTAATCCGACAAACGATGACGGCTATAGCTGACCAGACACTCTCAGTAATAATGACATTATTTCTCTACTCATCCTTCTCATTCTCCATATACATAGAAAAGGACGGATACAGAAATAATGACATTATTACTGACAGTGTCTGGTCAGCTAATAAGACCATAATCTTTATATGAAGTGGATCTAATTCTTACACTTTTTCCCTAACCACAGTTGAACCTTATTACCGAGTAAAACAGTCGTTCATAGGTGACTAGTAAAAAGTAGTAAAAACGGTCCGATAGAGAGCATAATAGTAGGGGGCGGTGTCCCACTCGCACTCGTTACAAAATTGTCACATTTGACACATATTGACATTTTGATTGCTTCGAATGCTTTGATTGCGGCTTCGCCCGCGTACTATAAGTACTCAAAAAAGATACGATACCCATGTTGATTTTCAGATTTTGTGACCACATTTGCCCCTTTTGGGGGTTGAATTTTCAAAAAACCTGAAATACGTGTTTACTCATTTATCGTTAGGAATACTCCTGTGAAGTTTCGAATAAAATAGTCTAACAAATCTTGATTCGCCATACAAACATTGGACCCTCATTTTACCCCCTTAGGGGGTGAATTTAGAAAAATCCTTTCTTAGTGCATCCCTTGACCTTATAAGGAACCTACGTGCCAAATTTGGAATCTCTAGAACCAGCGGTTTGGGCTGTGCGTTGATATGTCAGTCAGTCAGTCAGTCCGTTTCTGCTTTTATATATTTAGATGAATAAGACATGCTTCGGTAGTAGAGTAAAAATACGCTTTGCAGAATCTTGTATTCTTAGCAACAAAATCACAAGTAACTTAGTAATCTATGAACGTAACGTATTCACATAATACATAACATGTACCTACTCTTCGTTTCCGAATTCATCTAAAGGTTATCGGAAGCGAGCAATCGCGTCTGTATCTTTTCAACCATTATCTTTCTTCCGATTTGCCAGTTCCTGTAGCACCAATAACATCATACAGACAAAATTATGTGTTATCACTTCAGTTTAAAGTTGATTTTAGGTTGTCGCTGAGCATCCGCTGTTTTCAGCAAATTTTCCGAATATTCGGGGAACGTGCGTGCGTTTTGTGATTGGAGATTTTCTTACTATTGGGCAATCATTAAAGTGTAGTTTAGTGGCTGATAAGCATGATTATAATAATTGTTTCACCGCTTTGATTCTAATACTCTATATTTCTGAATGACTTTCAAATATGCTTACAATATATTATATTTATGCTATTGTTTTTTTATTATACCACGACGGTGGCAAACAAGCTTACGGCCCGCCTGATGGTAAGCAGGTACCGTAGCCTATGGACGCCTGCAACCCCAGAGAATTCACTTGCGCGTTGCCTACCCTTTAAGAACCAAACACCACACTAAACCACACTAAAACCACAAAACAAAATCATAATGTTGATTTGTTAAAAATGCAAAATGCAGAAACATACTGTAATAAGCAAAAAAAGGTAACATTAAGAATCAACATTTTTCGTCAATAATATTAGTGTTCACATAATTTGGTACCAATTTCTGCATCGATATTTAAGGCCGTATGTACAAAAAATATACATATACAACACACATACACGTAACATACTTAATTGAAAACACAAATCTAACGTATCCGGATAGAAAATTTATCACCTATTTTTTTTTACCTCTTAACTATTTATGACCTCATACACATATATCTTGTATATAATTTATTTCCTAATGTGACTTATATAAAGTTAATTAGAATCAGGATAGAAATGCCAGATCACTGCCATATCTCACCAAGCCTATTTCGGAAATATAATTTTATATTGATTTTGTTATTCATTTTGATTCTGAACAGCACCAGAAATGACGTTTAGTCTATTCAGATATTTTTCTTGTAACTAATTGTTTTTGAAGTTCGTATGAGTATTCATTGATATATAATTTGATAAATTCTTAGTTATCAAAAATGAAGTCAATGTCTTGGCTTCCATGACGGTGCCGCTCTTCCGCTAATTGATTTGAAACCCCTTTTTTACATTAAACTATTGAACTTACTTAAATTTAAAATTAAGTCAATAGGTACTTCAAACGTTTTAGTAAAATTGATTGTCAAAATTACAATTTAACTGATGTCGCTTTAAAGGCAAAATAAGATCATATTAATACCCACCATCGAATACCACTCTTAATCCATAGATTTGATTTGAATGACATCATTTATGGTCACCAGTTTGAGCCGAGTTCTAATTTATGTTTATTAGTTATGTCATTAGTTTTGGAAAAACATCGCTAATTATATAACAAGGTCGATGATCTAAACTTTTGTGTGTGTGTGTTTTCGACGTACGATGGATTTTGGGCCCATAGAATGTGTTAATATATACGTACGAAAGTGGCATGTATTCCAGAGTCGCGAGTTCGAGTCTCGCCTGAGGCAGTAGATTTTTATACTTTTCCTTTATTTCTAAGCATTGTGGTATCGTTAGCAGACGTTCTGCTTAATACAAAATTAATTGTAGTATGGGGTAGCGCATTGTTATCGGTAATTCTCAATACAACTTGGGACTCCGTTGGCCGGTTGAGAAGTGTAAGACTTCTTCGGCAGATGTCGCTAAGCGTCTCCCTAAGACGCATAAAGGATATAGTGGAGAAATTTGCAGCCATCGGTATATCTCAGTAGCTCAGTTATTCAAAGCAATGGGTATGTATCCAGAACCACGAGTTCAAATCTCGTCTGAAGCAGTGGATTTTCTACGTTTCCTTTATATCTGAACATTGTGTAAAACCAGGTGATCATAATAACGAAATAATTTGCTTTTGGTAGCTAAGCTTCAAGCCTCCGCATATCAAGCAAGTCAACGTTTATGAGCGAAAACTTAGTACATAAAATTTTAATTTTAGGTGGACGAGTTTAATAAAAGGGGCTTTGTTTGTACATATAGAGAATTAACTATTTCACTAATAAATAGCGCATATTGTGTCGTTTTAGAAAATATAACTCTATATCGACAAAGTGGCACCCAGGCCTTTGCCCTGTTTTTATCAGAATCAGAATTTTATTCATAAAACACATTATTTTACATGTCAGTTTTCAATAAAGTATGTCAAGATATAATTTTTATCGTTATGATAAGAAAGTATTTACAATAATGAAGAATTTACATTAAAGTATTTACAGTAAAGAATCAGAGACGTAGCCCGCAAAAAAAATTATCTTTATTTATTTTACTAGCTTTTGCCCGCAGTTTCGCTCGCGTTAAATTCGGGGTAACACGGTTCCCCTTTCCTGATTTAAAACACAGAAGAGAACTCGGAACAGAATATTATTAAAATTTCACCCCATCTTTTAAGGGGTTGGGTGCAGATTTCCAAAAAAAAATGATGCACGATTTTTAGTCACAAATAGTCCGCATACCAATTTTTAGCTTTCTACCTTGAAAATTGCGGAATGCTCCATACAAACTTCCACCCCCCATTTTAGGGAAGTGGGGGGGTAAGAAAGACACAAAAAGTAGCCTATGTCACTCTCCATCCCTTCAACTAACTCCACTTAAAAAATCACGTCAATTCGTCGCCCCGTTTTGCCGTGAAAGACGGACAAACAAACAAACAAACACACACATACACTTTCCCATTTATAATATTAGTATGGAAGTATGGATTTATCTTCTTAATATATTGGCTGCAAAATTATATATTCGATTCCTTACATAACTATGATTGACTTCATTTAGATAGTTTTGAAATCTCGTTTGTTACCAGCCCGACAGACCGGTTGACAGATTTCATATTGTTCCAAGTGGTAAAGTTTAGTTGGAAATTAACAGGTTTTTTATGTATACTAATAGTCCTTTTGATAGATTTATTAAAGCATAATATAGTTTCGCGAAATCATAGCATTTGCATCTTATCTCCATTATGTAATGCATTGTCTAATAAAAACTGAGGTATTCTGAGTATTTAGAATTTCTGTATATTTTTCGTAGCACATAAAATTTTTACAATAATTCGTCAAGTGACAAATTTCACTAATTAAAAAAAAACTAATATCAACCTTGTTTTGATACTAGTACGGTTCATTATGGCTATGGGCTTGTAGTAGTAATTAGTGAGTATTGGTTGTCACCCGACGATATGAAGTATAGAACTGTGAAAATCACATAGTACAATTATCGATAGAACATACATAATAATACATAATAATTAGTATTTCTTACGTAGGATTATTTTTATTGAATACCTATAATTAACTTTTTTTTACAATTTTATCATAGGGTATACCTACCTACTACTTATTATGATTTTTCATTTGTGATCATAATATTTGATATGTAAAATGAATTATCATAATTTAGTTTCCACCTGTTTTGTCAAAATGTTAAGTGTAAATAAAGGTTAAGTATTATATGTACAATTTTACATGCAGCCACGAAGTGTTTTGTTCAAATTAAAATCTACACCGGATTTCGCTCGATAACCCAAAATAACTAGTTATTCAGGTAAATCACATCTATTCTCCTTTGGCATAAATATTTAGGCAAATATAGTGGGCATTTTGCCAAGCCCAAGTTATGCGAGAGAAATCTAGATGACAGCACTTGGCGCTTTTCAATGCCACTCAATAATAAGTTGATTAAACAAGTGAATGGTTGACTGAATGGTATTGTTGGATTTTAGCTTCTTCTATTGAATTAATAAAGTCTCATTGCGGTTTCGTGAGACGGATGTCTGTACTTTTTCGAGTACTTAGCGGTTAGTTACAATAATAACATTATCTTTTTGCGAATTAACGGACTACCTTGGACATACTTGAACCCACAAAGGACAAATGTACTTGCTTCACCACATTTTACTCTTAATCCATAGAGAATGAGCACTATTTGCTTGCTTACATCTCTATGCTCTAAGCGGTTAAATTTCCGAATATCATTTAATAGTAGAGCTCGATAACATTTAAAGATATAATTATGTATGTTCAAAATGTTATAGTTCTAGGTAAAGATTATTTAATGAATTTCCGCGTGGTCGGTATTTAAACTTTATATTACATGGAATCGCTTGGGGATGAAGAGATCGCGTTTTAACAATAACACCGCCTTTTGTTTACATCTTCTTAATTTTGCTGTATTTTCTGTATTGGTTGTCGTTTTTCTGTGCTCAATAAAGAGTATTTGTATTGTATTTTATTAACATAAAATGGTTTTATATTTAAAATCTTCTACGTGTGACAAGCTTTAAACTAGGTACCTAATTAATTAACATCATTTCCGAAACATATCAGAAGTGAGCACTTCTGATATTCTCATTGTGGACACGTTAGAGCTAACGTGTTCACAATGTTCTACTAATCACTCAATCATATACCAGTACAAGTCAGACACTTAATTACATACAGTTGTTGCGAATTAAGGGTTCAAATTATATTAGACTTAGCTTACATCCACAAATTATGTGGCAAGTGGACCAGTTATTAATAATGCTTACTGTCGCTTAGACACGACCAGTATAAGTCCAACAACCTATCACACGTTCTTATTAAGAATCTCGGGATCTAGGTACACTAGACATTATCTTACATTCAAGATTGTGTGTCTAGGTTGGACCGGTCCAGCTTGATTGGCGGCAAGAGGTCACCCGTGATTAGAAAATAACAAGGTCACATTCTAACATATTTTATTAATTGGAATCATAGCCGAGGAAAATATATTGAGTACTCAATCACAATTAGAAATATACGAGGCAAGGCTTCTATGTTACTAAATAAGTCCGTGTTATATTAACGAGTCCGTGAGTTCATCAGCGCACTTTTAGGATAAATATCATAAGGTCCTGTTACTATATTTAAACAATTGTGACCGGCCCTTAAAACTGATTTTTAAGACCCGTCACTTAAATACATGTTGTACTGTAAATGTCACTTATGAACACACAATATATAAAAACGTTGACATTAACTCATTTTCTTTCCTTGACATCTTACTTCAATAATATGACCTGCCAAGTGTCAAGCACTCAAGCGCAGTTACTTTACGACAGTGTTTTGTCATGGGAAAAGCTTCAAAATAAAGAACTTTTTACACAAAATGCATTAGAACCAGTTTATTAAATTACTTCCAAATGAAAGGGCATGAAGCGTGAAAGTGGATACGCCTAACTTTCTCGTGGAAATTACTATTTTACTCGTTATTTAGGCTAATAGCTCGTTTTATCCTTCCCTAATAGTTGGGTATCGATATGAATCTCTATAGATCATAAAGTGATTATGATTTTATCGATTTTCGAAGTTGAATGCTATGAAACCGTTCTCGTTTATACGAGGTTACCCTTTTGGTCAAACCGAATAGTAATAAATTTACAAGGGAAAAGTTTACAAGACCGCTGTACGACTAGCAATGATTTATGGTGCCGGTTGCTGGCCACTTAGAAAAGACCAGGTGCTACATGTAGCCGAAATGAGGATGCTACGCTGGTCAGCAGGCATAACCCACATGGATAAAGTGGCCAATAGTTACATACGTGGAAGCCTGAAAGTAACGTCGATATCTGATAAGCTATCCGAAACGAGCCTACGCTGGTACGGGCACGTTATGAGAAGGCCAGAAGACCATATGACCCGTAAAGTGCTAGATATCTACACTGGTCCAAGACGTCCCGGATGGCCCAGGCTTTAGAAGATGCAGGTTCGATGCCTAGCCCGGGGTCCCTGGAAATATGTCTTTATCATTGCGTGTTAAAAATATACTGCATCCTTTTAATTATATAGTAAAAACAGATTATATGAAGCATTCAATTAAAATATTACCCTCTATTAAAAAATTACACAAATGTTTCACTTAAAACCAAGGAAAGACTCGACTCGACTACATAATCAAAATCACAAGAAATTTGCAGATTTGTTTTATATACCCAAGAAAATATCACCTAAATCAAATGAAAATAAACTTTAATACTAGAAGCACAAGACTAATAATATCAGTTATCGTGTTTTTCTTTCGTCGCGTGTCTACGCGCGTGTCGCAAGACGCGTGCGAGACATCGGCGTTTGCGCACGTTCCAAACGCTTGCAGAGCCCTGGCGACAGACGAGACAACCAAAATAATTTATAATTATCAATAAAATAGTCGGTAGAAGTATGGGGATACAAACGAGTTATTCGATTACCCACTCGTATCTATTGGCTCTTAATTGTCTAGTTAATTTGTTGCAAAAAATACTGAATAAATGAAGAACTACTTAAGAGTCGCCAAAACTGAGTAAAGTTCGTAAAGAAGACTCCAAAGACTGAAATCCCTACCAAAAATCTAAATATATAAAAGAAGAAACTGACTGACTGACTGACTGACTGACTGACATATCAACGCACAGCCCAAACCACTAGTTCTAGAGATTCCAAATTTGGCACGTAGGTTCCTTATAAGGTCTAGGGGTGCACTAAGAAAGGATTTTTCAAAATTCATCTCCTAAGGGGGTAAAATGGGGGTCTAAAGTTTGTATGGCGAATCAAGATTTGTTAGTCTATCTTATTCGAAACTTCACAGGAGTATTCCTAACGATAAATGAGTAAACACGTGTTTCAGGTTTTTTGAAAATTCAACCCCTAATAGGGACAAATGTGGTCACAAAGTCTGAAAATCAACATGGGTATCGTATCCTTTTTGAGTACTTATAGTACGCGGGCGAAGCCGCGGGAAAAGGCTAGTACTTAATAAAGTGCCTCGACTTTAGTTACACTGGCATCGAATTGCCTGCGCTCGGTTCGTAATGGTATAAAATAATACAAAGCCACAGTTAAAACATTGTAATGAAGTACGAGTTTCCTTGGCGCTTACTGCATTTTAGTATTGGTTGCTGCAGCCATTGCATCGATCACTCGTAATGAGACAGCTTTAAGGATATTTGAATTATTGATCTAATGCTTGCACAATTGCTGGTGAAGGAGAAATGCTGTTTAGGACCTATTTAGGCTATATGTACTGCGCTAGCAACTATTCGTGCTGCCATTTAAATATGGGATGTAAGGTTCAATTTTCTAAGAAGCAGAACGACGGTTCAGTTCCAGCTATATGATTTCAATATGCAATGACTTGTTGAGGCAATTAAATGTCTGTATCAATTCAGCGAGGTAATAGAATATGCTTAGTTACGTTGTTTGAAATGTTACAGAAAAAAATACAAATGTATTTTTTTAAACAACGAAAATAAAACAACAAAATTAAAAACACGCATAATTAGACGATGATGTGCTCTAATTACTGAAAAAATAATTCCAGAACCTCTAATGAATTATAAATAAATGATCTTATTTGTAAATGGCACACCTACATTTTATTTCAATACAATTTTATTTCATAAAACCAAATATTACTCAATCTACTAAACAAAATGTTTGATTACCTGTTAACTAATGTCGCATTGATGAAAATTTTAGTAGTCACAAAGGCATTAGTAAAGTAATCGTAAAGAGATTACTACGAAGTGTAGCTCTACTTGTTTTCCCATAAAATTATCTAAAAGGTAATAACTTTAATGAAATCGACTCCCTAAAACTATTAATTGTACGCACTCGTTCTCATAAATATATTGTATCCTTTCTCTTAGAATGATTAATCAAAACATAATTAATACGCTTATTGTCGGCTACCTGTGGTTACACTGCACAGAAGTACTTACTTACAGTAGGTCAGTTTTTATTCGATTGAATAAATATTCTTTTTTTGGATTATTTTTAGTAGATTGGTTGGTAGATTATTTTATATTTTTTAGACGTTGATACGTTACCTGATTTGATTATGTATAATAATAATTTCAAGTATTTACATTTTCTTCTCTTTGTTACTAATACCTATTTGAAATATGTTCTTGTCCTATCTTATGATTTCATAAGTTATTTATTATAAAATATTTACAAAATCCAAAAACAAAAAAATTAAAACCTTTTTTTGATCACATGAAATATCACTACTTATACTTACTATCAAGCTATTTATTTATACTTGCTATTAAGCGAATCCGTGAGTTTGATTGTCCCCCACGTGTCGTATTCTTATTTTAAAATACATAAACAATACATTAAAACACAATCTATCTCAAACGTAACTCCAACATACAACAAATAATCAACCAATATTGTAGTTTTATTGCAGTTGCATCTGAATAATTTTCAAGCAAATTATGATATTTCTGATGCAGACGTTTAGGCGATAGCTGTATTGCGTAGTTAATGTATTGGAGTTGTATTGAAGTTGGATCGTGTCTAGACGTGTATTAAAGTGTATTAAAGTTAGAATAAATATACACGTCTAGCACGTCTACTGTAGCTAGCTCTCCTATACACATGCATAATTCAATCACCTTGCCTAGAAAGTAATCTAACAAATAAATTGGCTATGAAATTCATCTAGTTACCTTCTCTTCGGGCAATCAAGGCAAATGTACGTGTCGCAGACATTGTTTTTGCCTTTCTAAAAAAATAAGTTTAAAAGCAGGCAAAAAAACTAAAAATGGATACTTTGCATGATGGCAACCGACTCTGGTGGTCCTCGAAGCTCTTGTTTTCAGACATGCATACTAGGGTCCCAGAGAAAAAAGGTGTCGAGTAATTGCTGCCATTATTGATTGACCTCTAATTAAGAGGAAAAATAGGGTTTTATCATCAAATTATTTAGTCTTAGTGATTTATCCTTCATACATTTTAGAAAATTTGCATTGCATGGCACTGGTGTATTGATTACAGACCTCCTGGTATATCTTTTATTGAAATCCGCGCAATAGTTTAGGCACCAAGGAAAAACCATGATTTCATATTTAGTGACCTTTTGCGGCTGCCATATTGTTTTTTTTTTAGATATACAAGTGTGGATTCATTTTTCAGATCAAGTGGAATTAAGGGATATGTCACTTGTAGAAATCCGCTTAGCATCCTAGGCTACAGAGTGTATTCAGTTTTCAGTTTTGAAACCATTACTTTACTTACTGTTTTTGTCGCAGTCGGTTAAAATGTTGATATTGGGGTAGCTGATATACAAAACTATAAATAAACGTTAACTTTGTATTTTCAAAAGTTTTATATCATGAGAATATTCTCCTGGAAAGGCATTGACGATACACTTCACTTCCTCAAGTGATATCTCTAATAAGGTGCATTTTTCAGCAAAAGAGTAAGCATGCTTCTATGTAGAATATAATGAGATTTAATATTGTCCTAGATCATATTTTCATAGAGTGCGTAGATTCGGAGGGAAAAGCGAATTTGTTCAGGATGGAGGAGATTTTCCAAGGTGCTGGCGGTTCCTCGAGGTCCTCAAATGTCAAATGGTGTGGACAATAAAACGGGACCTCATACACATACACACCAAATTTCAAAACTGTCCGGCAGATTTCGAGTTTTGTCGTATTTTGATTGTGTTAATACTTAATGTTTTTTTTTTTAATTTAAGCTAAGCTTTAAGCACAAAATACTTCGTTTTAGTCAAACAATTTTTCGATTTCTAACATACTGAGTAAATATGATATACTTACAATACATTGCAGTATATGTACAACACAAATTACAATATGTTGCGTGTACTATTGAGATATTATTTTGACAAAACACGGGACTTCATCGCGTACAAAATAATGAGTTGAAATAGTGTGAGTTTAAATCAGTATACTACTCAGATATTAGGAGACTGATAACGTGTTAAACCAACATTGATTTTGCATTTTAAAAAAATCCGATTTACCTTTTTATAGAAGACTACACTTATTATCAATACTATCGGTAAACAATCTGGTTTATTCAACCGTCATGGCTTGGCAACACATTTAGAGGTTGTTATCGACTTGTCAATGGTTTCTGCCCATTAAAATTATCATTAGATACGCTCTTGTCTTATTTAATAATAAAAAATTGTCAAGCTGTTATTTAACCCCGCACTGGCTAAATGCAACTTTTAAAAAAATAACGCTCATAAAATTCGAAATTTAAATTGCAAATCTGCATTCCGTTGCTGGGTGCCACATCACTAACAACACTCTGACCAATCTAGTTCTTATCTCATTCCAATAAGGTTGAATTTAGGTCAGTCAACTGTGTCCACGGTGCCAAAGCGATATGGCTGAATAAAGTCGTACAGATGTGACATTTGGAAACTTGTTTTTCCTTATTTCGCTATTTTAACGACCTTTGTGCTCACCTTTTGAATCGTATAATTATACGAAAACATGCAAAATATTATAAAAAACGTACTTTAGAGTGAATTTTTTTTTTTAAATCAAATATGCTCAAGTATTTTACTTAATTTTCAAAATTGATTTTTTAAATTATTTTTAGGAATTTTAAGGAAGCGGTGGTAATTTTCCTGCCATTGATAAATCATTTATAACAAAAATACCAACGTAATATAAGATAAAATGGCCTACAAACGGAAATGCAATTTACAAACGTAGTAATTTCCCTTTTGTATTCTAGTACAATTTACTAGTAATAATCACTACATAGTATAAAACAAAGTCGTTTTCCGCTGTCTGTCCCTATGTATGCTTAGATCTTTAAAACTACGCAGCGGATTTTGATGCGGTTTTTTAAATAGATAATAGTGATTCAAGAGGGAGGTTTACATATATGTATGTATAATACATGCATAATATAGTAGAGAAACACTCATAGTTTTAGAGGTTTCTAATTTGATGTCGTAAATAAACATTTTATTGCGCTTACATTGCAAACGGTGGCTGAACCCTACGAGATAGGTCAAAATAATGTACTACAGTATTGTACATCTTAAATAGGTCTACAAAAAAGTCCCATGCGAAGCCGGGGCGGGTTTCTAGTTAAGAATAAAACGTAGTTTCGAGGCTGTGCTTATTAGTGCTTAACTTTCTAATAAACCTAAAGGAGAAAACGCCTAGTGCATAACTAGTAGTTCATTTGTCATTTATGACTTGTATTATTTCATTAGTCAGTGCTAGTGTTAGTTAAATCGGGGTCAGGCTTTTTGCCTGACACCTAATTGGCAGTTTTCGTGAGGATTTGGAAAAAAAAACACAAGGGCAATAGAATCTTAGTGACTGTTAAAAAAATTCGTTTACACTAAATAAAACGTTTTTTTCTTAAAAAAAGATATCCTCCATAATTCAAAATAATCAATATGATACCTAAACTAAAACTGATTAGCACCAGTGTGCGTTGAAAGCCAGTACTACAACGTTCGAGCACCAAAATATTTCATCGGAAATGATTGCTTTTCATCCCTTGTTTAACAATCTACTATCCAATAGTATAATCGAATCGGATCAGAATCGAATTGGATCGTATCTAAACGTATTTTAAAGTTAAAATACGGCCCTAGGAGGATCTGGCTGGAATCAGAAGGTCTGAACATTTTGATAAGAGGTCTTGTTATACTGGTCATATCGTTTGCAAGAATTGCGAGTTCCTAGTTCGAGGCGTACTACTAGTAAAAATAAGTACGTTATTCGCATAAAAATAAAATACAGAACTTATATCGCTTCTAACAAGAAGGTAGGTAACAACGATCACTTTAATGTCAGCTGCAAATTACCACAAGCATAGACAAATGGTGCCTTTGTCCGTATGTAGGTTGTAGAAAGTAATCGACTCGGATTTTCTCTGGGAAATTATCGAACAACACCGCGTGATACAACGCAGCTTGGTATAAATATAAAATAGGTGATTTTGTATGGAAAATTACCATAAAATGTAATGTTCATTGATGGTTGAGGGGTATCCAGTATATTTTGATTAAGGATACTGTAGAAATGTTACATGTCAGGATAAAATCACATACAATCACAAGTTTGTGTGAGGTGTACACATTCAGATTTGTTCTTGAAATTACGAATATGATATTTAGTTTAAATATCCTTAACGGCCTCCTAGCCTAGTCGGTTCTGTCGGTAGTGACTAGTGACCCTGTCTATGAAGCAGGAGGTCCCAGGTTCGTATATTGCCTATCCTGGCTAGGGCATTTATTTGTGTGTTTATCACGGATATATTTGTTCCTGAGTTATGCATGTTTTGAAGTATTTATATATCGATTCGGCAATATACTCGTGATCTTTAGTTGCGGTTATAATTATGCGCGGTAGGCTTACTTGCCACCGTTAAAAATTAGAGCGAGTGATGACTTAACGCATTCATATCGCTGACATAATGAGATGAGCTAACGCAGGTTATTCAACCTGCTTGGAAAGTGAGAGAAATGCAGAGAAATTCGCATAAACTCAGCGATCATGCTAGGCCGTAGATCACGCACCTACTAGACAGAGCACAGGTACGTTTGGCCAAATAGAGAACTGACGAAATAGAGAAAATATTTAATTGAATTTGTTGCATAAACACGTTCAACAACCCCAAATTAATATAAATAAGTGGAAATCCGTAATAATTTTTAACAATTTTTTAATGATATTGCGGTTTAAAAACGTAAAATTTTAAGCACTTTTTTTTATACCTCAAATGTATTTTCGAAACTTCAGTCCGATTACTTATATTCTAACAAGAAAAAAAATGTATGACAACTATATAGCTCAACGCATGTTTTCGTGCCTAAAATTACAAAAATCTTCCAAAAACTTGTTCCTTCCAAACAGTTTTCTGCAACTTTGTGGTCGGTGACGTCACAAACCTCACACTTTTTGTATGTGGCGTTTTGACGCGCGGCGCAGACGCCTAACGTATTTTCACATTTTTGTCATTTCAGGGCTATCATAGATAGTAGGTTTATTAGAGACATTTGAATCTACAGGGAAATAGAATCGAATGACGTCTTCCAAAAAAATCATGCATATTCCTTATTGTGGGCAAAAGCACAGGTACGTTTGACAAAATTGGCAACTCTTGTAATTCAATCGATAGGTCTTTAAAAGACCTTGATATGTAACTTTTATTTCAAAACTAGAATATCTATAAAAAAACATAAACTCTAACTAAAAACTTATAAATAAAACAATTAATTAATAAATAAACTCTTGTAATATAATTTATTGCGAATAAAAGAGTATCTAATATGATATAGGTATGTTATTCGAAACGATTAGGCTAATTTTGTAAAACATAGAGGCGTTATGGAAAAAAGAGAGTGAGGCAAGCAGTGGTAGACAGGGTAATAAATAAAGAAAAAAAACATATCTCAGTTACAAAAATAATTTACAATGGCAAAAATATAGTACCTTAGGTATAATATACATTCAAAAGAAACTTGAGTTTATAATTTTGAGTTTTTTTGTTAAGGTCAATGTCTCTTAAAATAGTTTAAGAGTTAAATTGCGAATTTTCTGTAAATGAATGTTTCCTTATTTAAAATTTTCTTTATTAATATAAAACTTAAGTTCTATTAAATTGTGTTACTTTTCTGTGTAAAATCCAAATAATAACAATAAATAAGTTGTTGTGGTAAAAATGGTGTAGTATCCGCGTTGCGTCGTCATGCGTAGTCTTTGAGAGGTTGTCTATGTTCTGACGCACTCAACGGAACGATATTTACCATTACATTGTCAACCTTATTCCTTACTGATAAGGTACGTAATAAATTAAACTATTTAAATTATTTGAGGTATGATCACGATTTCAATTTGTGTGATAGGAGTTAGGTGCCTAATAACTATCTGATCTGAACATGATCTAGGTTTCTAATTTCTCTTGGAAATTGAACATAAGCAACTACTATGGTGACTAACACATTGAGGTCAAAATGTAGTGTAGATCTATTCTTGAAAATGAACGTAGATTGTTTATTATGCCCAATTTTAGGTACAGTATGATGAAAATATACATTTCTTGTAACACTAAAATCTACCTTATGGCATACATAATATGTAGTTGACTTGAAATAGTACTTAATAACCTACTTATAGTCTAGAAATTCTTGTATGCTATAAAAGCATTTGTCAATTAGCCATTTTTAGGGCCTTTTTTAATTGTATAAAGGGAAAGTCTTTAATTTTATCTGGTAATTTATTATAAACCCTTATATTATTATTAATAGCCTATAGTGTGTCCCACTGCTGGGCAAAGTCCTCCCCCCTTCGATTTTCATTCGTCTTGGTCCCCTTTACACATGAAAAAAGGTTTTGCTACTGGTGATATTAAAAAAAATAAGTTTGCTCATGGTACATGTATTGTAGTTTATTCCATTATTGCTGCCGTATAGGATTTCTAAATACTTCCCTGAATTGCTGAAAGAGGTGGTTATGTTAATACAGAAAACCGGCCAAGAGCGTGTCGGGCCACGCTCAGTGTAGGGTTCCGTAGTTTTCCGTCCGCCACAGTAAGTGTCCCCACTTAAGAGTTAAAAAATGGGCCCATGGTTGGGTTATTTGAAAGCATGTCATTTCATTGTGATTTTGTAGAAATTACAGGTACAATAAACACCTGCTTATACGGTTAAATTACAAACTTAGTTCAGAAATTATTTTGTAATTTTTTTCAAAACTTTATTTGAAAGCACGTCATTTCATTGTGGATTTGTAGAAATTACAGGTACAATAAAAACCTGCTTATACGGTTAAATTACAAACTTAGGTCATAAATTATTTTGTATTTTTTTTTCAAAAACTATTCAACCTATCAAGTTCAAAATATTTTTTCTAGAAAGTTTTTATAAAGTTCTACTTTTGAGATTGTTTTCATATTTTTAAACCTTATGGTTTAAAAGTTAGAGGGGGGGGACACACATTTTTTTTTACTTCTGGAGCAATTATTTCCGAAAATATTTACATTATCAAAAAAATATTTTACTAAACCCCTATTCATTTTTAATTACCTATCCAACAATATATTACATGTTAGGGTTGAAATGAAAAAAAAAAATCACTCCCCACTTTACGTATAGGGGAGGTACCCTAATAAAACATTTTTTTCCACTTTTTATTTTACCACTTTGTCGGCGTGATTGATATACATATTAGTATCAAATTTCAGCTTTCTAGTGCTAACGGTCACTGAGATTATCCGCGGACGGACGGACGGACGGACAGACATGGCGAAACTGTAAGGGTTCCTAGTTGACTACGGAACCCTAAAAACGCAAATATTGTAAATGTAAATACATGGAACAGTCAAAATATTGTTATTCTTTAAATAAGGCATATGCGTATTTGGCAGCATGAATCGAAAAATCTTATACTATCAGTAATAATTACAAATTGGAAATGTCACTCTTTTTTTATTACAATTTTTATATTATTTGATTTCATGCCAATGTTAGATTAAGTCTCATTTGACATCATTAAAACATGTTTACTTTACTTTCCCTACGTATGCAGACTACTACATGTTGAAAGTTCAGATAACAGTCGTTTTCGTTAAAACTAGTGCCTACGTCAATCCAGGCGCCATTGTGGCTTGGCAAAATTATGACGACCATGTTTATAAATAAATATTAATAAATAAATAAATATGAATGGTACAATCTTACACAAATCAACCCAGTCCTACAGTAAGCTCATTTAGGCTTGTATTGTAGGTAGTAGGTGACGATATATATAATAGATAGATAGATATAGATAAATACTTAGAAAACATCCATAACTCAGGAACAAATATCCGTGATAAACACACAATAAAATGCCCTGACCAGGATTCGAACCCGCGACCTCCTCTGTTTCGTAGGCAGGGACACTACCGACTAGGCTCCTAGCCTAGTCGGTAGTGTCCCTGCCTACCGACCGACCGACCGACCTAGCTACCGACTAGGCTAGGAGGCCGTTATAGTTACCTTGTTAACTTGTTTGTATTTTCAAAACGAACAATGTGCTATCTCCGATTATAAAAACTTCCAAAAGCTCACAAAATACGCCGTGACTAAAGAATGAACGTGTCCTAGCAATAACTACGTGCTTAGCAGCTTAACACCTAATTTCATTGACACTTTCTATAAAAAAGGTCTTTTACAAAGCACTTTTACCGCACAGTGGGCTGTAATACTTACCGACCTCATAACCGACAAAAAATTACACAAAAGTGTCGTCGGTTTGTCACGACATCATTTCTTTATTTCCAAACACTGGCGGAATGTTCCCACTGTTAGGATCCCTCGCTACGCTCGTGGTTAATTTGGTGTCGAAATTTCTTCCTTTGTTGTGGAAAGTTGTGTTTCAGGGATTTTTGTGAACATTAGGTTTGTTTTACAAGATGTTTGTTAATTGAATTTTATCCTTATGACTTTACTGTTAAGATCCTTAGGACTGTATTACAATACGCAACAACGCTTTATTTTATTAGTGTTTGATTAGTTAGGAGAAATGTTGTACTATGACAACAGAAGTCTATATAAAACAATTCATAATTCTCTTATAGCTTCATAATCATGTGTAGAAGAGGCATGTATTGCTAACGTTCACATGAACCCTGTTAGGGTATAGCAATGTCAGTTCTTACTAAACTACATAGTATTTACTTACGTAACTAATTTATCTAACGATATTTCAAACTCAAACTCAAACTCAAACATTTATTCAGTAAGTAGGCCACAAGGGCACTTTTACACGTCAAAGTAAAAGAGAGAGAAAAAAATCAAACTACACCGGTTCTAACCCTACACCTCTGACCCGAGAAGAATTATGTCCGGCAAGAAACTCGGCGGGACTTATTTTTTCAAAACAACAGTACATCAAAACTAAACAATACATATAAGTGCGTTGTTCTATAAGAAAACATATCAAACCAAGGTTAGATTAACCAACAATAGGTTATAGTTTAAGAAAAATACCAAAGAAAAAAGATGAGTCCAAATCTGACTATTGAAAATAAATTACATACAAGTTTGATATACTTTCTTACCTGAACTGTGTCTTCTACATAAATTTCCAAATTATAATAATCCATCATCAACAGTTAGAAATAAACTTTGAATTTAAATAATATAAAAAAAAGTACTTAAGTGATTCTAGTATACAATAAACATACTATTTCTAAATTATACTTAGAGATGTATAAGGTCTCCAAGTGTCTTGATCTATATATTCTATATAATAAAAAATATGGATAATCAAGCACCGAATGTTGTGTCTAAAGCCAATTAAACTAAAATTAAATATGATTAATAAAAAGTATTAATTAATAAAAACTAGCCATGTTTAGTCTGGTGAGAAACAATATTCTGTGCTCGTATTTTACATGCGTGAACTAAATTACAATATAAAAGTGACATAGAGATGTACATGTCTCTAAGCGTCAGGATCATTAAATATATATCTATACATATAAATATTTGCGAATGCAAGACTTAGAGATGTATAACGTCTCTAAGTGTCCAAATACTAAATAAAAACAAAATAAAATAAAAATGAAAAACAGGTAATACTGGACACTAGTAAAGCTGCTTCATAGAGTAATGTACCTAATAATTTCTCAATTTGTATTGTACTAACTATATCAAGCTACAGGCTTAAAGGCATCGTTATCCTCAATGAATTCCTTTAAAGTATAGTACTCTCTCCTCAACAAATAGCGCTTAACATAAGACTTGAATTTATTTAGTGGCAAATTCACTACATCAGCGGGGACTTTGTTATAAAAACGTGTACAGTTCCCAGTAAAAGACGTACGAACCTTACCGAGGCGGTGGCCAGGCTCAGCAATCTTATCTTTATTTCTAGTGTTATAGTTATGGATATCACTGTTGAGCTTGAATTTATGGATGTTTTTCCGCACATACATAATGTTTTCAAGTACGTATTGAGATGCTACGGTAAGAATATTTGCCTCTTCAAATTTTCCTCTTACGGATGCTCGACCGCGCATTTTATAAATGCCACGTACAGCTCGTTTTTGTAGCACAAATATGGTCCCAATATCAGCTGCTTTACCCCACAACAGAATTCCATACGACATAACACTGTGAAAGTAACTGAAGTATACCAGCCTGGCAGTTTCACTGTTTGTTAGATGGCTGATTCGCCTCACGGCATAGGCTGCAGAGCTAAGTTTCCCAGCTAGGGTAGCTATATGTGGATGCCATTGTAATTTCGAGTCTAAAGTGACTCCTAAGAAAACAGTTTGATTTTCGAATTCCATTATTTCATCATTTATTATAATCTTGCTGCTGTTAATCTGCTTGACGTTGGGAAGTGTAAATTTGATGCACTTCGTTTTCTTGGCGTTCAAAAGTAGGTTATTAGCCGTAAACCAATTTACTACTTTGGAGAGTGCACTGTTAATACTATCGAAGCTGTTTTCTTTTCTGTCCACTTTAAATATCAGAGATGTGTCATCAGCAAATAACACTATATCATGTTTATCTTGCACAATTTTAGGTAGGTCATTAATGTACACCAAAAACAGGAAAGGACCAAGTATTGAGCCTTGAGGCACTCCGAGTGCCACAGGGGACCCAGAAGATTGAGTTCCATTAATAACCACTCGTTGTGTTCTATCCGATAGGTATGATGAGACGAGGTTAAGGGCACCAGCTTTGATCCCGTAATGGCTTAGTTTTCTCTTTAGATTTTCGTGATCAACGCAATCAAATGCCTTCGATAGGTCACAGAATATTCCAACAGCATCTTGTTTTTTTTCCCAAGCGGCAAAGATGTGCTCAAGAAGAACAGCACCTGCGTCAGTAGTCGAGCGACCTCTGGTAAAACCAAATTGATTTCTGGCGAACAATTCGTTTCGGTTAAAATGTGACACAAGTTGATTTAGAATTAGTTTCTCGAAAACTTTGCTCAGTGCCGGCAGTATTGAAATTGGTCTGAAATTGCTTGGTTCTGTTCTCGATCCTGATTTGAACAAGGGGATGACTTTGCTGTGCTTCATTATGTCTGGAAATATTCCTGTATCAATACATTTGTTAAATATATCAGCTAAATGTGGTGCAATCGATTCAACAATGGAATGTAGAACTTTAACAGATAGGCCCCAAAGATCTTCAGTTTTCTTTAAATTTAGGGATTTAAATGTTTTAATAACTAAGTTCGGAGTAATATATGAAAATTTAAAGAAATCTGTACACTCTGCTATGTTTGTTTTCAGTATTGCCTCAGCGACGTCAGGCGATGAATGAAGAGACTTTGTTGTTTCTACCGGTATATTAGAGAAGAACTGCTCAAAATGATCCGCAACTTCAAGGTCCGAACTCACTAAATTATTATTAATACGTAGGTTGTAGTGCGGATCTTTGATTTTACGTTTCCCAGTTTCATCGTTGATTACTTGCCAAACAGTTTTTACTTTATCCTTGGAATTTTGGATCTTTCTGGACAGATAATCAGCTTTAGCAGCGGCACACATCATCTTAAAAGATTTAGAAAAGTTCCTGACATAATCTAGGAATTCCGGACTTTTATTAATTCTTCTCAAGTCATATAAATCATAGAGCCGTCGTCTTTTCTCATGAATATCCGGCGTAGCCCAGTCGCTAAATTTCGTCTTGACCTTGCCTTGCACCTTCTTCGGAATGAAACAGGCATCAAATTCCCTTTTAATACAGTTAAACAACTCAATACTCATACGGTTAGGGTTTTCCTGGGTAAATGGAACATAACATAATTGTTTCGTGATATTCCGACTGAATAAATCTAATCGTCTTTCGGAAATTGGTCTGCACATAGTGACTTGTGGAATATCCTTAGTTTTTCCGCTAAAAGAGGCTTTTTGTCCACAGTGGTCAGAACTTAAGTTGTTTATTATAGATTTACTAGTCGCATCCTTGTTACTGAAAATGTTATCTATACATGTAGCACTGGTTGCTGTGATTCGTGTAGGCTCACAAAATAAATTTACTAAATTGTAGGATTTGAAAGTACTAAGTAACCTTACACACATGGATGAATCTTCAAGTAAGTTGATATTAAAATCACCACACACAATAACACTTTTATTACTACAAAAAACACTTGTAAGAACTTCATCTATCACTGACTCAAATGTGTTATAGTTTGCCAATGGAGGCCTGTACACGCATATAATTATAAATTCTTCTGACTCGACACAAGAAAGTTCAATATGGCGTTCCACAGACAATTCAACAATGTCTTTCCGCTCCTTACTTTTTATATCATGTTTTACCATTATTAATGACCCGCCGCGAATGCAGGATTTTCTAAAAAATTTACTTACTACACTATGATTGTGGAAATTAAACATAAATTCATGACCTTTTAGCCAGTGCTCCGTTATACAGAGGATATCAATGTTCGAGTGTTGTACAAATAAATCAATTTCCAGTTGTTTACTGGTAAACCCTTGAATATTTTGGTGAACTAAGTACAATACATCAGTTTTACTACTTATGCTAGCATCACAGTTATGTTTAGGAACGGAGCCGGCTGGTGCACTCGTTGTCGTAGCAGTCAGTTTAAATTGATATCACCAGACGGCTGCCTCTCTAAATCTGAGCCCCTGCAGTATGAATCGGGATTCGTCTTAATAAAACTATCATCCGCCGTGCTAGTCACGACGGGGTCTACAATATTGTATGCTAACAGGTTAGCACAATCTATAAGACATCTTCTCGGAAGGTAAGTCCTATCATGGGGCATAATAAAATCCTCAATAAATTTATTTGTATCAAAATACGAAATCGTACTACTGTACAAAGAAAGATTATAAAATACGGAGTTGTAAGAATATACCCTCTTATTTATATGACTCGACATTCTGTATGGTAAGGCACAGATAATTATTTTTACAGAATCTCGCTGGCCAATATCTGACAGGGTCTCGGATAATCTCAAGATATCTCGTTTAGTGCAATCTATACTATTTCCTAAAAACACTACAAGCGTGGAATCGCGGTCATACTCGCCGACCGATATACATTTGATCAGACGATCGAAGGAGGCGCCCGGGTGACAGTTGTTAAGGACGCCTCGCGACAAGCGCTCCGCCAGCAGCGCGCCGAGCCCGGCGCCCACCTCGTCTGTATATAGAACGGTGCGGCCGGGCGCAGGCGCGGGCGCGGGCGCGGGTGCGGGCGCGGGCGCGGGTGCGAGTGCGGGTGCGGGTGCGGGCGCAGGCGCAGGCGCGGGCACGAGCGCGGGGACCAGCGGGGCGGGGCGCGCGCGCGAGAGTGGCGCCTCCACCGGGCACGGCGGCGGCGGAACCAGCTCGACAGGGCACGATAGCGATGGAGTGTGTTGGACTGAGCGCGACGGCGATAGATCCAGTGCCACTGGGCACGACGGCGATGGGCCCCGCTCGATAGTGCATGGCGGCGATGGGCCCGGCTCGACAGTGCATGGCGGCGGTGGACCCGCCTCGCCTGGGCACGATAACGGTGGAGTTGGTTCCACTGGGCAGGGCAGGGATAAATCCAGTGCGACATCCAATCCAGGGCATGACTGTGAAGGACCCAGCGACGACTCCCGGACGTCCAGGCTAAGGTCAGGCTCGGGCTGGCGACGCGGAGTGGTCGCGCCGGAGACGCGCGCCAGCAGCGTGGCGCGCGGCGCGGGCGCGGGCGAGCCCGGCGCAGCCAGGCGACTCGGCGGCCGTGGCGATTCCAAGCGCAGAGGGTAGCCGCTGCCCGGTGCTAGAACATTATTCATAAAGGCTATGTATTCCTGTAGCGTTTTACTAGATAATTCATGCTTATCATTAAGAGCTTTTAGCTTTGACTCTAATTTGCTTAATTCAGCAGAGCGATGATTCAGCTCCTCTACTGTCTGGTCTAATTGATATTGGCACTTTAGGAGTTCATCTCTCAAGGCTACATGTTTACATTTGGAATTTAATGATTTAAATAAGAATTTGTGGCATTTCAGCAAAAGTTTAGATTTTTTTATGAATCTATTTAATTTTAAATATTTTTTTATCTTTTTTCTTCCGTTCAATGAAATTTTCCCATCACTGTTCCCTATGCACACAGAACTTGAAAACTCTATATTTTCCATAAAAGGAGAGTCCACTATGCTGTCATTTACTAAATCTACTTCAAAACTATTTAGCTCAGCAAAAATACTTAAATTGTTGTCTGGCGGCCCGGAGTGCTCGGAGCAGTACTTGCAAGTATAATTTTTTTTAAGGTCCATCTTCATTTCATTTATCATACAATACAGGTACTTAATAACACATTTACAGAAATCTAACATACTATGAAGATTACCAAAACATGTAAATAATATGCCTAGTTCCCTTACAAAATAATAAGATTTCATCTTAAGACTAGCTGTTTCATTATAATTTACCTACTATTATTTATAATAGAATTTAAGATAGATGTGCATTTTTTATTTGAAAACCTGTTTAAAATTGTATGTTACCTACTTATTTCCGTGTTTCTTAACTATCTCTTGTTTTTCAGATTTTGTTGTCTGTAGGTAATAGTTGTAGAATATTAACTTACTGGAACCGCATGAGTATTTTGTATATGTGTAAAATGAGTAAAAAAAAAAAAAAATTTGATTTTAGAGAAAAGAAACCTGTTTTTTGTAAAGTAATCGAATGTCTTATAACCAAAATCTTTGGCCCTTGTCACATCTCTCTTTTAGTGTCGGTCGCTTACTAATATCCCTACAAGTTATTAAAGTATATAGGCCAACAATGCCTAAAAATCTATTCTTAACATACATAATATACGAGTATATACGATTACGTTATCGTTGTTTATGTTTACATACCCACAACTTAAGGTTTGAATTAAAATTAACAAACTTTTAATCCGACATTTAACGTTACGTCAAATCGTCTTAACGTTTCAAAACCATTTAGGGCAATCCTTTAATGAAATTGAATCTGACAACATAGTTCTATTAAGTTACGTAAATGCATCCATTTGACACTTGGAAAAGGTGTTATCTTTCTTTGTAATGTAATTTTACTTGATCTGTTTCTAAATGGGAGAAGAATGAAGATGTGTGGGCGATCAAATGGTGCTCTAGTTAAAGAGATGTGTAACACTTGTGTAATGCGTTCTGCTAAATAACACTTGTTATTTTTTTATTATTTTTCCAAAAGTAAGTCGGTTATTTTTGTTTTAGAAATAAATTTAAGGAAAACAAAAATACTTGTAAGGTCTTGGGTGTTACAATATTTACAGCGGATTGCACTTATATTATTTTACGATCTGTACAGATCTAGATAGATAAATATTAAAGATTTTAAAAAAATTTGTCGAATATTGACATACTCGTACTACCCATATTGATACAGACGAACAAACATTGAGCATAAATAGGAAATGAAGTTAATGTCAGCTTTAGACAAATTTACAAACATGTTTCACCTTAAGAGTAGAGCAGGTAGGTGTACTGTATTTAACATTCACACATACATTTAATTTATTTAATAACATATTACTTGTTACCAGCAAAGAATACTTTGAATCAAAAGTTCAATCTGTCTAAAATATCACATAAAGGTCAGGTACTCGTGTAAGGAAGTAAAAACTGTGGGACATGAAAAGGTGATTTGGTACAACAATGACACTTAACTATTGTCGTCATTTATGGTGATAATTTTGTCTCGTAATTACTAATTTTGGTATTAAAAAAATATGGTCAAAAATATCACCTATAAGACTTTTCTTCATAAACATATAACGACAGGAGACAGTATCTGTGGTTATGGTGCTCACTTAAATATATGTCTAGAATTACACAGGCCGGCTGTTCTCTGTCTCTAGCTTGGAATCACCCAAAACACGTTAACTGACATTTTTACCAAGGGCCAACGAAAGCATATTTTTTCCGCCTCACATACGATCAAACTTTCACGGGCCGAATGCAATGTACAAAAAGTTATCAACATACAAATTACCTACACACCAACAAAGGAAAGTAAACCATATCTGAAACCAATTAGACCTATTATCGATTGCTTTAAGATTAACGCCATCTGTTGAGAGAAAGGGCATAACAGGTGCGTGTTTTCGTATGATATAAGACTTTTTGTATGGGATAGGTAATAAATCATTTATAGCAAGGCGTGACGTGACGTGTTTGATGGACGGTCCGGTCAGATAAAAAAACCGGTCAACGGGATTGGGGGAATATTTCGTACGGGTTCCGTAGCAATATAGCACTGTGCAAGTGTGCACAACTGCACATTTTTTTCATTGTATTGAAAATTTAAAGTAACTTTAAGTATCTTTTTACAAGTATGAAGTCAACATAATACAAAACCAATCGAGTCATTGCTTGTGATAGTTGTGTTGTGGTATTTATAACAGATCTAGTTTATGTGTAATGTTTGTCCGGAAAGAGAAGTGTCGTGGTTTATATGGGAGCTCATACATTCTACGACACTTCTTTCCAGACAGACTCTAATACTAATATTACGTTAGTCAAGGTATTTGGGGTCTTCAAGACCTTTCTAACTATAACAAAATAACCAGAGAATGGCCAAATAGGCCTTATTGTATGACGTTTTAGGAGTTTTATAACTTATGTGAATAAATGACGCCAATCCGTCTGATTTCTGCATATGTATAACATAGTAAACATAACTACAAAACAGAGACTTATTAAGGTTTTTGAATAAGAGAGATGGAGACTCAAAACAAGACATAAATAAGGATCTATTAGTACATACATAGAAAAGGAAGCACCTAAGTGATGAAGTTTTTCAGCCAGGTGTAATTAAGCTAAGCTACTTTAATACATACACGCACATGCACACTCACGCTTACACACGCTCGCACACACTCACACACACACACACACACACACTGGAGTTTTTCATAATGTTATAGATTGTAGTAATATTCTTCCCTAACTTTTAGCTTAGTTCAAAATGTCAAAACTTACTCAGTATGTATAAGTAATACTTTTTGTATAAATATCCATGTCTAAAGTTTAGTGAAATGGACGGTAGCTGGTACTTATAGCACAGGTTTATCCTATTTTAAGTATCAGCGAAAAATATTCGGACAGTGCATCCTAAATATGTATTATAGATAAGAAATTATGTATAAGTACTCGCCTGCCCCACCAGCGTCGGCATGTTCCCGCGCGCGCGCCTGCCCGGCCCGCGCCCGCCGCTCAACATAGTTGTAATTCTTTTTGATCTAATAAACTTACTTACTATATGTGTGTTATTCTATCGAATAGATAAGTTAACATAAATTACAGTTATCTGTTTTGTAGCAATTAACCATATATTTTCAGTAGCATTTTTTCTAGGTATAATATTAGTTAACATTTTCATACGGAACCCTAAAAACTAACTGACGCGCATGTTGATACGAGATTACTAGTTTCGGATGCAGTTAAGCTGTTTATATCAAATTGACCGCTTTAAGGCTTTGTCCAGTCGGCTTACACTTGTCAGACTTACAGGTAATTTTTATGTAACATTTAAAACTTTCGCGTTTTGTAGATATAATAACAGTAGTCCGCAAAAATGGTCAGTGGAATCTGTGTCGAAACATCGGAACTCACGGTCTGGACTGGACTGGAACTGAAGTTACCATCTTGAAATCAGCTTTAAACAGTTAAGTCTAGCGTACGGACATGTGCAAGGTGGTGGCATTATTGAGCAGAGAGGGCAGTGGAATCGCCTAGGTAACATTTTATGATTGAATGACTAATGATTAAAATATTTATTTGTCTAAAACATACATTTCTTATTTATCTAGTGCCAATATTTTTGGATTGAATTAATTAAATCCCCCCTCGTTTTCTCCGCTAGAATTATGGCTGATGTTTCCATTTTCCTATTTTTTGGTCTGCCTAATTAAATTGAGTAATAATATTTAAAATAATTTAGTAATTCGATCAATATTTTATTTTATCTTATTTTATTTTTATTTATTCCTTAAATCAACACTTACAATGTTGGCACTGGTTACACGATATAATACAGGACAGATAAAATGAGAATACGATACATGATTAGTATTTAATTATTTACGTTATTAACAATCTGGACAAATATAGGTACTACTACTTGAATAGGAAATGTACCTGTTTTAGACAAAAAAAAATATTCATTAGTCATTCAATCATAAAATATAACCTAGGCGATTCCAGTGCCCTCTCTGCTCAATAATACCACCACCTGTACGTAGGTACGCTAGTTATATCATAGGTGTTTTAACTTATACGTCTATAATTTATAAAATAACTCTAACACACTTATACTACCTTAATTGTTTTATATTTCAAATTTGCTTAATGCATTTTTAAATTCTTGATTTTTATTGATTTCTCGATAGATTTCTGAAGTTAACTGTCTGCCTCTTAATTTTTTTCATAAATCTAATCACCAATCATAACCAAAAGAAAGTACATACGATATAATAAATCCATACTCGTATACGCAATCATACGCATCCGAATTCCAACTGATTGATGATCCATACAAACGATCGGATACGATTAGAACATTCTAGTTAACATTGATGTATTTCCTACTTGGTATAATTAATTGGATATTGACCAAACAAATGTTTTTGTTGCAGGTATGTGCTGTATAATACTGGTTATATAACCGTAATAAGATTAAGGTTTGTATTTAGTCAAGAAAAGTGACCTAGTTTGCTAAATCGTTGTATCTAGTATTTTTTTAAATAACAAATAATTTTAAACAAAAGGAACCGACTTCACTTAGCCTCCATCTTTCCAAAAGCAAATGCTCGAGCTGCTGTAAAAAATACTCAAATCACTAAAGGTGTGCCTATAATAGTTAGAGAGATCCCTCGATTTCTCCAGGATCCCACCATCAGATCTTGACCTGATGACAATGGGACTAACAGTAAAGTATACTCTTTCAAACAAAAAAAAAAGGATTTTCTAAACCAGTCCAGCCGTCTTCGAATAATCGGTGAACATATATTTAAATTTATCGAAGTGCTGAAGTGTTTGTACGAGAACGCCACTATGTCAGTAAGACTCCAGGACCAGAACTCGAAGCCTATTCCGTTGCAGCGGGGAGTCAGGCAAGGAGATGTTATTTCTCATAAACTGTTTACCGCTGCACTGGAGGATGTTTTCAAGACTCTGGACTGGAGAAGGTTAGGCATCAACATAAACGGCGAGTACATCACTCACCTTCGGTTTGCTGACGATATAGTAGTCAGCTGAGACCATGGAGGATTTGAGTACGATGCTCGATGACCTCAGTAAAGCCTCCGAGCGAGTTGGTCTAAAGATGAACATGGATAAGACGAAGATCATGTCAAATACCCATGTAGCACCAACTCCCGTTACAATCGGAGACTTTACACTCGAAGTTGTGGACGATTATATATACTTAGGACATACTGTCCAGTTATGTAGATCCAACTTCGAGAAAGAGGTCAATCAACGAATCCGACTCGGTTGGGCAGCGTTCGGGAAGCTACGGCACATCTTTTTGTCCAATATTCCGCAGTGTCTCAAGATGAAAGTCTTTGACCAGTGTGTGTTGCCAGTGATGACATATGGTACTGAAACGTGGTCGCTTACAATGGGCCTCATAAGAAAGCTCAAAGTCACCCAAAGGGCAATGGATTGGGCTATGGTTGGAGTCTCTCTGCGTGATCGCATCAGAAATGAGGCCATCCGCAGCAGAACCAAAGTAACCGATATAGCCCTCCGAATCGCTAAACTAAAGTGGCAGTGGGCGGGGCACATTGCTCGTAGAACCGATGGCCGTTGGGCCGGAAAGGTTCTCGAGTGGCGACCACGAACCGGAAGGCGCAGCGTGGGTAGACCCCCCGCAAGGTGGACTGATGACCTGGTGAAGGTCGCGGGAGTCCGCTGGATGCGGGTGGCGCAGGACCGGTCATTGGACGTCTTTCAGCTGATATGATGATGATGATGATGATGATATATTAAAAAAAACTAAGATCCCGACGAATTGAGAACCTACTCCTTCGAAATCTTGAAGTCGATTTAAAAAGGCGCGTTACCTATATATAATTCATACTTACGTGTCTTACCATGTAAACAAACACTTCTCAGGGAAATGATCATACTTTTCTTAGGGATTATCACTTAAAATGTTGTTATATACTTGAGAAAGTAACAAATTATTGAAATCAACCAAGTAACCACTGAAAAATATCATTTCTAATAAAATTCTCTTCAATAATCGAAGTAACGAGTAACGAACGCATAACCTCAAAACAAAATGACATTACGATGTCTAGATTGACACACGTTTGTTTGTTTACATGAGATAAGTAAGGATGAATTCTGTATACAAGCTGGTAGACGAATAGGCAAAGCACAGCATAAACCCTTTAAATATAAAAGATTATCCTTCAAACATCATGGAGCTCTATGATTTTTTTTATAACCTCGAAGGAGTTAAAATGTGGTTGATAGTTTTAAGGACATCGACGTGGGTGGAGGTGCCGTATTCTAATTTTAAAATACGAAAACAATACATTAAAAACACAAAGTAACTCCAATACACAATAAGTAATCAACCAATATTGAAGTTATATTGGAGTTGCATCGGAATATTTTTCAAGCAAATTCTTATATCTCTGATTCAGACGTGGAGGCGCTAGCTGTATTTGGAGTTGTGTTGTGTCTAAACCTGTTTTAAACTCAGAATACGGCCCTAGTAATGTATAAAACCTACGCAAATTATTTTAAAAAATCGAAGCACTTTTTTAGACTAAGTATAAATGTTTGGGCTACAAAGTTTTTAACTCTTTCCGCACCTGGAACGCGTTAGGCGGGCTCTGTGTATAGCCGGTTTCCGCTACAAGGGGGAAAAACGCTGGAAGCGGCTACGTTCGTAGCACGTTCCGAACTGCGGTACGGAAAGTGTTGACATCATAGACGCGATGCCGTGAAGATCAGTGAAGACAAAATTGTGATTCCATAATAAGCCGATTTCCTCGTGTTTACGAGCAACACGTACACATATACTCGTGGACGAGCTGTGATTGGTTCAAACGTCAAAAGTGAGTGTGTGTGCACGAGACCGCGGCTTATTATGGAATCACAGTTCTATCTTCGAGGGGCCACGTCTTTCTATTTTATATGTCTAGGGTAGAAATAAACAAGTAGCTGCAAACACTTGATTTTTAAATAAGTACGATGTTAACACTCATAAATGCCTTACCTACGTAACGAATACCATTAAAATGTCAGTTGCATAACTTCTATACTTATGACTATCATATAAAATTATACTAATCGAACATTACCATAGATAACAAATAAAACAACACGGCTCACTTTATAAAACTATAAGGTTATATAAAAGTTTAAGCATAGCACATCTTTGATGGTACGGCACGATTCATTTTTAAATTTACTTTCATCCGGTCGGTAAATGTCAATCACTTCCTGTCCCATTTTATGCTTATCGATAATTTACAATTCAATCGTATCGATAATTCATCACTGTTTTGGTTCTTTTTAAGGTCATTTGCATTGCTAGATTCGTTTCTTGATAGCTCTGAAAGTAGTTTTTGAAGTCATATTCAGAGAAGTTTTATTACAAAATTGTCCAAGAACATTTGCGAGTTTGATATAGGTACAGTCACCGGCAATAGTATCTTTCTACACGAAGGCCGCAAAAATATGTGACACGCTCTTATGGGCCTACAAATAAAAGCGTGTCACATATGCGGCCTTCGTGTAGGAAGATACTATTGCCGGTGACTGTTCTTGCTATCTTTAAAAGGTCTATTTTATGATTTTTTTTGATAATATCACTAATCTTATTTATTTCACCTTTATTGTATAATGTAAGAAAGTACTAATTAGCGACATTAGCCTAAAGGCATTTTCTACCAAATCAATCAACCACTGGGGACCTTTATAATTTATATGTGTTTCGGCCCAAATAAAAGAATTATAACATAAATATTATTGATTTTTACAAATCAAAGTTTACCCAAATTCTAAACAGATATATACAAATCGATGAGGCTGATTATTATCAACTAGTATTTTACCGATAAATTTTCTATATTTCACCCTTATTTCCAGTTCCACGACCTGAATGCATCACGAATACCAACAAACCAGCGTAGGTGCATTCGTGGAACAGTCCGTCTGTCCGCACGTAGCTTCGGAACCTCAGTAGCCGGCCGATATGAGTTTGATTGAAAGGGCGCAGAGTAATGATTGAAAATAGAGACAGCGTAATTGTTATTGGGTATTGTTATACGCAACTAAAGAACATTTATGCAGTCGCTGTGGCCGAAATCGGCTAGGAAGAGAAGAGAGAGAGATTGGGTATCGATGCTTTAAGTAAGGCGTGGCGTCGAATATTATAGCCATAACTTATGTAGTTATCCAGAAGGTCGACAACACGCATGTGCCTACCCAACAACCATGGCCGGTACAATGAAAAAGAAAAGAATTTATATTTTTGAACATTTGTAATTCGTAGGTTTTGTAGCTGGCATTTTTATATACTTATTGAATTAGGAATACCAAAGTGCTAAGGTCTAAATTTTACAAATTTATCATTGTCAATTGATGTGGTTTTTCTATACACAAGACGTACAAAAATTGATATGCATTGCAATGACAATCATTGATCTATTATTTTACTTCGTTATTTATTAATACAAAAATATCATAATATAACATACTTAACCATTTATACAAACAATTTTTTCTACTCGTCGACTGTAATGCTTGAATTGTGATTGTGTAGACCGAACTACTAGCGCATACTTTCCGATAGAGCTTTTATGGTCGCATATTGTGACATCGCCAACGATGGTACAAAGGATTTTCATACAATATTGTAACACTGTTGTCCTTCCCGACCGTCCGTGTCCTTCCCGACCGTCCGTGTCCTTCCCGACCGCCGGCACAATCCACCGGGAGATAGAACTTACTTAATTGTATAGAGGCAGCAGGTCTTTTGTCGAACTCTATTCTTACCGGCTTGCCTAGATTGAGCACTCGTAGAAAAAATATTGTATACAATAGTGACATAAACAAGCTTTTCAATCTCGTACCTTACTTAGGCCACTCAGCAAGCTTCGTGGCCTAAACACGGTACTCGACTGAAAAGCTCTTAATTATGTCACGATTGTATAAAATACTATTATTCACTAACTAGTTATTTTATTTAATAACGACATAATTGTTTATCGTACCTATTTACCCAAATTATTACGTAACAATAGCTACTAAGCCTTTCCCTACTCTATGCAGTAGTGACGTGCCGTGCCAGCCAATCGAATCGATACATATCACTCGGCATACTAATCGAGTGAAATTGGAATATTTAATAAAAAAAGTCGACGCCCGCTAGCAGGATGTTACAGAAGGTTCTTTTTATTGATACTAGTTTGCATAATAGGGTAAAGTTATTGTGTTAGTGTAATATGTCGTGATTTCTTTTAGAATTGTGTTAATTAAGAACATAATTGAGAAGAAGAGGCAAATTACGTTAGAATGTGGTCTAAAGTTTAATAGAGGTGAATACTAAATTGAAAGAAAAAAAAAGTAAGAAACATACATTTTATTCTAAAAAATCACACATTACAGAACAATAAAAGGAAAGATTACGAGACTAAAGTTAAAACACAAAACAGAACATTAAAAAGTTGACTTGAAAAGGATCACACATTATACATACACATAGTAAATACTGGTGTTTCATATATTGGGAATATTTGAGCAGGTATTGTAGGTATAATGAATTGTTGCTTAGCAACATACAAGTAAAAAATACCTTACTAATGAGTACTTACTAATGATACAGCAATATTAGTAAACATTAAGCCAAGATTGTGAAATTAATAAATCTAAAATAATTCATATTAAATGATATTAGTTACATTACATTATTATCACTTAAATTCGATTTAAAAAATATCATTTAAAAAGCCGCAGTTTTTAACCGGGATCGTTGTCGTATATGTATTTACTTTCAGACTTCTGTAGTACACTAGGTAAAAATATAACAGCAATTAATCTTGATTAAAACGCCGCCAGAACACCTACTTAGTAAAACCTATTAGTCACGAATCGCGTGGACGTATCTCTTAAACTGGCAATTTACTATTCTTAATTCAGGATTAATTGTTACCAATCTTTAGAGGATTGTCTCATTGTCACGCAACGGCAGTTAAAAACATATGAATATGCACCCTAACGCATAAACAATAAGAGCGTGTTCAGATATATGTGAGTACCTTGGCCGTTTTGATATATCTGATGGTCACTGTACCTCCACATACTTGCCTTTTCACATCACTATCCACATATCGCAAATTTAACTTTCAAAGAAAAAGCAACTCTATTTTCAATTGAATATCGTTCTTTTTTGAAAAACGAGTGCCAAAAATACGAGCTCGCAAAAAAATGCACTAGTTTCTTGCTAATTTACGTTTAGCCAGGCATGCTGCGTGTATCACTCGATTGTACAATCGATTTACGATGTACCAGATGTTTCAATCGATGTCGTCGGTTTTTGTTTTCTGGCATCCTACTTTCGATACATGGCAGTCTTGAAGCTGTAGAAAAGTTAACACACTCTGTTTTTTATAATATGTATCATCAAGCGGGGTAAACTTAAAATAGAGGGCGACTAAAAACAATTCATGCGCCAAAGTACCAACCGCTGTTTTCCACTTGATTTTTACTAATACGCAATAGTTTTTATGATTTAGCTGCTCACGGAAAAATATTTAATAATGCTTTGGCGACCGTTTAAAATCCAACATTAAATTAAGTAGAAAATGGACGGAAAGAAATAAACCGTAGCCGTAATTTTCTTAAAACAAAGAATGGTTTTGACTGATACACTAGGTATTGACTTACAACTATGGAGATGACATCCATAAGAAATGATTGGCGCAAAAGTTAAAGAGAAAATCACTAAAAGTCTATGCAATGCTCTTTGATTCAGTGACAGCTGTCAACCGCCAAACACGGCGCACAAAATTTGTTCGAAAGATGCATAATATCAAGGCTTCCAACGCAATATATGTTACTCATCTCAGTCTCATCACTAGTTTTCCCTTCTCATTAACCACCCACTACATTTCAATTACTATTCCGGACTTTGCTCTACTTTATATCCTTTTACATAGGTAATAATCGTCAATCATACATATATCTTATAACTAATGTCTTTTAAGATTAATATTGTGTGTGGTTTGTCATCAGTATGTCAAGTAACGTCATACATATTATAGATAATTTATAGTACATTCCATAATGTAGTTCCCATAGTAAAAATTGCTCAGTGTTAAGTCACTTCTCCTTTGATGTATACATAGATTGTGTAGGGTTCAAAATATTGTGAAATAATGTCTGTGTCGTATGAGCCTTTGGGTCCCAAAAGATAAGTCGAGGGATCTAGTTTTTTTTATTTAAATAGTATAAATGAAATGAGGTTTCCGCTTCCCAAAGGTTATCTGGAAGAGATCGCTTTTTAGCGATAAGACCGCCAATTGTTTTACCTGTACTTTTTTCTGTTTATAACATGTGTATACTTTGTTTCCTTAATTTGAGGTGTGCAAAGAGTATTTATGTTATGTTATGTTATGAAAATGATCACCCTAATAATTCAATCTTTTTTTCTATACTTATAGGTCTCTTTTTGGCCCAATTGTTAGCTTTTTTTTTGAGGTTGTAAAAAAATATATAAAGATACACACAATTGTTTCCATTATCAACCAAAATACCTACTTTATTTGATTCATTCCCAAGAAAAACCAAATCACCACCATCATTCCTAAAGTCCTAAACAAGCAGACTGTTAGACTTACAAGTCCTATATAGGCTGTTTAGTTAGTTATGCGTCACCAGCAGGCGTTATAACGGGTTGTCTGTCAATTTTATAAAAAAAAATATAATGTACATATGTGGAGTAGGTTAGTTATTTTACTAAGAAGCTACTACCAAGGGGCTCGAACATCCCAGATGAAACTGTTGCCTCATAACACTGAGTTGACTAATGCTAACAGCCAAAACTGCATACCGTTATACTCTTAACCTATTGGTTTATTATTAGTATGCACCACACGACCAGCTAATAACGGAGTGTCCGTCACCATTGTCTGTAAGTTACGTCACGTGAAACGGGCTGAGGTTTTTAGGCGCAGGAGCTGGTAGGTTTCAAAAGCAGAACCAGGTATATTTATATATTTTCCACTGTTATTTTTAACGGCCTCGCCCTAGTTGGTAGTGACCCTGCCTATGAAGCAGGAGGTCCCGGGTTCAAATCCTAGTCAGGGCATTTATTTGTGTGTTGATCACAGTTCACAGCCAAATAGCACTAGACCCTACTCATAGTGTTGTGTTCCTGCTGGTGAGTAAGGTTGCTAAAGAGCTCAAAGAGGACCCAGTGTGTTGACGATGAGGGACCTTCATGTTCCTTTAGTCGTCAACACAGTGAATCCTCCTTTTTGTAAAGGGTCGGCAACGCGCATGTGACTCCTTTGAAGTTGCAGGCGTCCATAGGTTACGGTAGCTGCTTACCATCAGGCGGGCCGTATGCTTGTTTGCCACCGTCGTGGTATAAAAAAAAAATATATTTGTTCCCGAGTCATGGATGTTTTCTATTTCTATGTTTTTAAGTATATATATATATATTTATATATATATATGTTTATCTATCTATTATATAATATCGTTTTCTAGTACCCACAACACAAGCCTTTTTGAGCTTACTGAGGGACTAGGTTGATTTTTTGTATGTCCCATAATGTTTATTTATTATTTTCTGCATCAATTAGAAAAAAAATAATAGCTCATCCTCAAGCAAAATTACTTTTAGTGTGCTTTTCAATTCCTTAACAAATCGCGTCCACGCTTTAAGCCTAAATCAATTATGAAAACTGACATAGGTAATTTTCTAAACTTCATAGTGTTATAAAGATTCTGTTTCTGTTATTGTGTTTTGTTGTTTTTCATTTTACATGCTCACAGAAGCTCACTGAAGAAATGAGACACGGTAGGTTTGGTATTGTAATAATTCAAATTGTAAATACTAGTAAAATCAAATAATATAGATATAGATATATCGATTCATAATTCTAAATTCAACGTGTTTTGACGTTACGTAAGTGATCTACTTACATCTACTATATACATCACTAACTTACGTTGCCGTGATCCAACGTTGACGAGAGGCTCATCGATCAAAACAATAGACCAATTACGTCATATAAATATTAATTGAAGATCACACCATCATCATTGTTTCTGGACCAAACAATTAAAACGTTATGAGAAAAAGAACAAAACGTATTTAACTTTCTTATATTTTGACACTCATACTGTAAATTGAATTTGTAATTGCAGATATGATGTTTTGTCATATGTTATAGACTGTAGTAGTTGAACAATTTATTGAACTATTTTTATATAGGTATTGTATATTTTTATCATTTATAATGAAATGTATTGTTTGCTTGTAATGGCGATGGCGGTCAGTTACAGCGTTAAATTTACATTCCTTCATAATCTTGTCGATGATAAAGAAAATTTGAAAAAGGGAACTTGCTAATGAAATATTTACATGAATTATTTGCAACAAACCAAACTGCAAATAAAATGAAATAAACAAAGTTTTATTTTCAGGCAGTACACCCATATCAGCATCACATCTTTACAAAATACTAAAAGCTAATTAGACAAAATATATATAAATAAGGCAGATGGTACCAATTTGCGTTTTAAATTTTACAAATATAGAGTGTTTATTTTTTTACATAAGTTAACAGTATAAGGAACACCAAAGCACTTGTGTAGTATTATAAAACACGTATCAAAAAATAATAAATAACGTATATGCATCGTTAGTCCATCATGCATTAAACTCGCATTCACGGAATATTTACTAATCCGTTCTGTGCTCGCATTTATCCGTCTGGTCCTCTTCACCGTATGCACATTTACATAAACATTATGATAGTGAGTGTCCAAACACGCCGCCCATATCTTTCACGTGAATCGACCACTAACTTCAGTTTCTAAGCGTGAGAATTTGAATACTAACGTCGCCTGTGCTATAATTTGTCGAGTGTTTCGCCTCAGAGCCACCACTATATTTCTTTATTTATTTGTCGCAAAATCTTTGAGTTTTTGACGGACTTCTATCACTTCTAACACACAAAGAATCAACGTTTTTATGCATTGATTATTTACCTGAACATCAAATATAATCGATTTAATTATACATACTTTATTGTCGACTTATCCTCCTACATAAAAAATTGCGATCATATTAGTCTGCAAAAGAATTTTTTTTTTTATTATTATTTTTTTTCAATATGACTCGATGATCCAGCCAATATAGTATAAAAATAAACCTATTTTTTATTTCACCCCTCTCCCCTTATTTCTCATATACAGGGATCAGACCTTATAGTGGTTCTACTACACTCTCGGCAACGGACAGGAATGAAAGCGTTGGACACTTCCTAGTTCACAATTAGGTGGTAATACCATCTTCAAAACAGAAAGGCGCGAAACCTGTATGTAACTAACAAGCTTTTACCCCTTTTTGGCATTGAAGTGTTACAATGAATAGTCAATTCATCCTTCTATCTCACGGCTGAGTTATGCGATTTTGGATCATAGTGTCATTATTATAAGGTGCTTCGTTGTGTGCAGTGAAATGAATGGTTGGTTACATGTTGGTTCGGATATAAAATTACGTATTTGGTCTAAACTGCTCTATGCGTTGTTAGGCGTCTTTTAGGTTAGATAATATTTTGCATACTTAGTGGGTTCATTTTGTGATTGTATATTTCAATCCACAAGGTATTGTATGATGATGCCTTATATCGAAACGTTTTTAATTAGCTTTGAGTATAGTAAAAGAAAAGAGAAGTATGTTGAGAACCATAGATAACAGGAGAGGGAAGGTCCTTGGACACCTGCTATGACACGACGAGTTTATAAGGAACATAGAAGCTAGAGTTGAAGCAGAAAGGAAGGCAGGAAAGCCAAGGAGAACATACATGGATCAAGTGAAGGAAAAAATAAACGTCGTATCGTATCCAGCTGTAAAAGAGAAGCCTAATGACAGACAGGCATGGAAATTGTTTCTCCGACAAGAGCCTAGCCTAGCTCTGATGATGGACTATGAATGAGTTATCTGACACTAAATATTGATTAATTAGGACACCCATCTTACATAAAATACTTTTTATCTAGTTTCGTTTCGGTCTATATCACTTGATAAGATTGGTGATTAATAATTTTATTTTTACAATTACATAGTACATACGGTACGGTGGTAAATACAATTTAGAAATATGATTTTCTATTTATATATTTTTTTAAGTATAATTTAAAATTAATATTCGAAGCCATTACTTTATAATCTTCTTAAAATCAATAAAAAAGTATTTTTAGCATATTAACCTGTCATTCTGTCACCTCAAAAATAAATCCTATTTATACTCCGCGAATCCACAAGCAATCAACGTTTATGCGATTTTAATCATGACTTCATTTAATAAACAATTTCAAAACGAGTTTTAATTGTCATTACGACATCGCAACAAAGCGATTTCGTCACTACGCTCCCTTTCACTCACCACAAAATATTCGTTAGTAAGAGTGAGAGACGAAATACATTGCATTGTCTTCGAGTTTAAGGCTAAAACCTGAAATTTTTATGTTAATCAGTTTACGATAGATCTAATTACCTATTACACTAGTTTGCGATGTAAGTGGATAGTGAATGGTCGTGTGTTGTGTTCCGTGTTTCTTTGTCTAGACTTTTGCTAGACAGGACTTAGTGTTTCTAGTTATACAGGATGGATTTGAAGAACCACAGGCTGTTGAAGTTCGTAAGAAGGAAGAGTGTGTTGTCAAGGGCTACTTCCATATCCTCCCCAAGGTATGTCAAAATGTGCCAGTCTTTAAAATAGCAGCAGCACATTTTTTGCTGTCTTTACGCTACTGGGGTAAACTTGCAATGAAATATGGTCTTTATTTTTAACATTTTAAGTGGTGTTTTTGCCTGAATGTCATAAATTTTACGTCCTTGTGTAAAATTAAGGAGTTTTTACAATGTTTTGTTTGAACCCGGAATTAACTCTTTGTTTTACTACAACTAATTGCTAAGTATTGACAGTAAATCTAAGGAAAGTATTTAATTAGGAATGTGTCTTTATAGTACCTATACAAATGTAATCTAAATGGTCGTACTTTGATCGTAGCTATCTAGAAAATAGGAAGGAAGAACAGTATTATAAAATAATATGAAGACAAAGGTAAATTCTTAATTCGTTTTTAATGTAACCAATGCTACATTTAAAACTGTATTTTGTTTAACGACAATATTAGATATTACCTCTTACTTATCAACTTTTTGTTCACGTAATAAATATGCTCAAAAGAGATAAGAGAGGCATATCAAGCAGATTACGAAGTTATGGTGCTGTTGTGCCCTAATAGGACTATCAAAATATTTATAAACCATACGAAATATGATAAGTGTCAAAATAAAAACACTATTACACTTTTTTTGGCAAATGGATCCTTGTTCTTCTGCCGCCTTAAATTGTACATAAATCGCATACACAGGCACATTCGAACTTACTAATTAATGTCAAAATGATATCATCTTGCAATTCACGTCTCGCTCGCACCGATATAATAATTACGAGCGAAATGCTCCGGTAAATGACATCAGAATGATATCATTTTGATGTCAATTGCTAAATTCGAATATACCTCTAGTAGTTTGACAGGCTGCGTTAAGGTAAGTAGTTGTCTTGAGACGTCGCTCAGGGCGCGCGCTGGCTAGATTTATTACAAACCACATTTGCGTTGAAAGGGTCCTAGCCTTGTAGTTTAGAGAAAATAGAAATAGAGAAAGCGAATGCGAAGGCAATTGAGTTATTTATTTCGTGTTACATTGCCGAATTATGCGAGACGTAAACGTTTATCTCACTTATAAAAAATTTATTGGGTGAACTGGAAATCTGTTTTTCTTAAAGTGAGACATGTTAAAGTCTATGACGCAAAGTTGTAACAGAGGGAATTATTATCATGTTAAATGTAAAAATGTACATACATAGCCCGTTAAAGTTCCGCGTGACGTCACATTATACTAAAAATTGTACTGAAATGTGACGTCACGCGGAACTTTAACGGGCTATATCTTCACCAATTTTTGCTTGATTGTCAAAATAAAAAATACGTGTCTAATATTTTTTGATAATCTAACTGACGGACTAAATATATTTTTTTAGGAAAGTAGCCAATTTTGTACAGAAAGCGTCACTTGATCCTCGGAGGTCACGTGGTGTTCTTTATACAAAAAGAAGTGTCGGAAGTGTCGAGTAGGACGCGGAACGGTACAGCGTGAACCATCCTTTGAGCTAACTTAACTTCCAAAGCAACCTATTATTAACCTTATCTGCAATTTTAAAACATAAACCAAGTAAGGCACATATAATACAAATGACTGACTCACAGTAAAATGTGTCCTTCGTCTAAGCATATAATCATGTGAACATTAATCACTATATCATTTACTCTGTTATGTTGTTTGTACAAATGACAGTCAACTGACCATAGGAAGACCTTATCTCCTTGTAATAAGAGTTATTTATGTTTAGTAGATTACCTACTAAACATAAATAACTCTTATTACAAGGAGATAAGGTCTTCCTATGGTCAGTTGACTGTCATTTGTGTAACACATTAGTGTTGGCTGTAAGCGACATAGAATTTAATGGGGTAATTATTGTGGCAGTTAATTACTTACGTGCGTCCAGTTATGAATGAGATCACACTCTCCTCTTTATCAAGTCTTGAGTAAGTGTTTAAGAATCCTATTAACGACCAGCAACCCTAATATATACATATTACATATTTTGGGATCTTATGTCAATTTATAATAAACTAGCCTTTTCCCGCGGCTTCGCCCGCGTACTATAAGTACTCAAAAAGATACGATACCCATGTTGATTTTCAGACTTTGTGACCACATTTGCCCCTTTTGGAGGTTGAATTTCAAAAAACCTGAAACACGTGTTTACTCATTTATCGTTAGGAATACTCTTGTGAAGTTTCGAATAAAATAGTCTAACAAATCTTGTTTCGCAATACAAACTTTGGACCCCCATTTTACCCCCTTAGGGGGTGAATTTAGAAAAATCCTTTCTTAGTGCTCCCCTAGACCTTATAAGGAACCTATGTGCCAAAAATGAAGTCTCTAGACCCAGCGGTTTGGGCTGTGCGTTGATATGTCAGTCAATCAGTCAGTCAGTCAGTCAGTTTCTTCTTTTATATATATATAGATAGATTACAAAAACTGCTGAACCTCATCGATTCGAGGGCGACATTTCCCTCGTGAACCAGAGAGAGTGAGGGAGTGGCATAAATTAAATATCATCGTTTTTTAACTGCGTGAGACTTCATAGAAAAAGGACCGAGAAGGCGAGATAGTCGGAGTCGGACTACCCTCATTTTGTATATTATTTATTAACTTGAAAGTTTGCATAGTAGGATTGTCACCCAGTTGTCACATTAGACTAGGTCCGATTTTGAAAATAGTGGGGCGATATAAATTTTCGCATAAATTTACGTTGTTTATTTTGTTTAATCGTCGCTATGTAAATAATGTTAGTTAATAATCATTTAGGTAGCCATTTTAAGTTATATAAAAATATTCTCTCAATTGAAGTATTTCTAAATAAATTACAGATTTGTAACAACTTCCACCATACATGGTAGATGAATGGGTTAATTTTTCAACACGGTTCATTTCTTAATTACCGATAATCGATCGATTATAACTGTACCTAATCAACACAATTTAATTATCATCCGTTCTAAATACTCACATGGGCGCCATTCTCACGACGACACATAAATTGCGTGGTTTATCCATTTTTAGTCAACACCATTGCTTTCTGAAAGAACTTAAGTGGGTTAATATCTAGAGTTGTAGAGTTAGTTTGGAAAAATAATTTGTAAGCCACGTCAGATATGACACAATATGTGAGCAATGAAACCCCTCGAGTCAGTTTGCTATATTATTTCTAGATCTGGACATCTGGCAGTTGTAAAGTGGTGTAAAGTGGTGAATCCTAGAGTTACGGGTTTGATGCAACATTATTAGAAATTATATAAATAATTAGATTATATCATTGCCAAAAGTTTAATGTTTATGTTGGGGAAGTAGTGCCAAACGACGTATAATGTAATTCATAGTTTGCCGCCTACTGTTTTTGTTTCCGTAATAAAACGCAATGGTTTTTGTTCTAATGTTAAGATATAGGCCCTGTTCTTTATACTATACCAACTGCGGCAGTTTTGACCTATTTCGATATGACTACTTTCCAATTCAAAAATTTTGCTAGTCGGTCACTCTGACCTCCATCCATTAAAAGCTGCCAGATGTCCGGATCTAGCAATAAGGATAGTATAGCAATCTAACTGTACGGGTTTTATTGCTCTCATTATTGTGTCATATCCAGACCTAGGAATCCGTGGGGCAAATTTTGTTGAGAGGTAGGGACTTCCTATGTATATCGACAAATTAAATTATCGGTTTTCTTTCTAACTATATACTAGTGATCGCCCCCAGCATTGTGTGTTTTTTGATCTATTGTTCAACATAGCATATTTTAAATGATCGCTAGGTTACTCATATAAAGGTAGGGTGTAATACCTATTGCACTACAAAATAGTTAATAATTATAATTATCTCAACCTTATAAATTGTCTTTAAAAACGAGGAAGAGTATTGAGTTATTATTAAAACATATTTTTTTACTTTAAATAAAAACATATTTTTACAAGCAAACCCTTGGAGTGATCATTAGTATATAGAAAGAACACCGATAATTTAATTTGTCGATATAGGAAGAACTACCTCTCAACAAAATTTGCCCCACGGATTCCTAGGTCTGGTCATATCTGACGTAGCCAGCTCTTAGTCCATAAGGGATTCTCTCTTCTTCTCTTCGATTCAAAATCAAACAATGAAGATTGCGCAGATTGCTCTGAAATCTTTAAAAAACACAGTTGACAAAAAGTTTGAACTTGGAGAAGGTTCAAAATAACATATATTTGGAACCAATGACAACTGTCAAGGGTTTTACCTGTTTATAAGAATTATAAGTTTGTTTTATGGGATTTAACTTAAAGGGCTAGGCATCCAGGAAAAATAAACAAGAATTTGACACCATTCGTAAGATAGACAGGTACATGTGCTGCCCCATTTGTAAATAACTTCGACCATATAAGGAGGATGTCAAACTCTACATATGTTACAAAAGTGTCCGTCAAAAGGCGTTAAACTGATAGCGCCACAATATCATGAGCATACATTTCTAGCCCGGTCGGTAGTGACCCTGCCTACGAAGCAGAGGGTCCCTGGTACGAATCCCGGTCAGGGCATAATTTTCTTTATTTTATAACGGATATTTGTTATTAAGTATATTATGATTTTTGATATTAAAAAAATAAAAATCCATACATACAAAAAACTAAATAATTATTTGCGGAGAAGAAAAACACTCTGAATATTAAATTTATTTAGAACGTCATATAAGTATTAAATATCGATAATTTCAAATGAAAAATATGTCACAGGGGAGCGTATTTAATGCAGTTTTTGAATATTTAAATTTTTAGGCACTTACTATATAAAGTTCATTTCATACGCTCAACTATACCTAGCGCCACCCGGAGAGATTTGGAACTATTGTTTACTGCTTACAGCTGGACACTTTTTCAACCGTTTTCCTATAAGAGATACCAATCCTTTTACCTCTATTATCCGTGCCCATTACAGTGGGTTTTTACTTCATTCAACAGAAATGTCAAACTGTACCGTAGTAAATAAGTGTTGATATCACTTTACTGTCTCGTGTCAGAGGAATGCAAGTTATCTGTCTCAAGGCGACCGTGCGCGGCATAATAGTGCATCTTAGAATCGGGCGCGCGGGCGTTGGTTTTGCAACAGCAGGTGCTTGTACGTACAAGAATTCTTGATGAAATCCATAGCAGTATGATTTTACCATTTTTATTGATAGTTTTAAATTTTAAACTATATGCTTACAAGATTATAGTTAATTATTTACTCATATCAGGCCACCATTAGAGCAAAATATTAAAAATATTTGAAAAATCGTAAATAAGCAGCTTGAGCAAATACTTTAACCCTCAAGGACAGACATTCATGCAAATTCTGTATACATTCCATAGTGCAATGTGTGTAATTCATGTAGGAGATATTAGTAATTTTTACAAATTATAAATCAGATTTTCACAAAAAGTTCTCATATTTGGTATCGCCAATAACTTACTTATTTCGGTAGGTTGCATTGGACGTATGTATAATACCGTTTGTCAAAAATCTGCTTGCACAATAACTCCTTACTGTTATTACAATTGGGCATAAAATAAAAAGCGCGCAAAATAAAATGTAAAGACCTTTGAGCTTTACCTTAACCCTCAAATTAATGTTACCGTCTTCACTAGACATTTCAACCGCAAACTAGAAAAAAGATTTAACGATAAATCATTGCTCCAAACATCTACACCTACAAAAGGAATTATATACAATAACTTAACCGCAGCACTTGTGATCTTTTTCAATTGAACAATTGTCGTGTCCATAATTGTCATTCTGCGCAACAAGGATAACGGCAGTAAAATTTGCAAACCACGAAATCTGATCCGATGAAGGATGATAAGACACGCGTTAAGTCATGGTAGCGTAGCACCGTTACTTCGATGTCACATAAACATGGAGAATGGGGTCTTGGGGATCACTGTGTACCCATTTCCACATTGAATCATTTATATTATTTAATGTAAGAGAGAAAGAGAGGGGAGAAAAATCTCTTTCGTGTTAAAGTTATTATGCCATAAACCCAGCTTTCTTTCTTAATTTGTTCTATATATCTAGTTTATTATACTCTTACTAGATTCCACTATTATTTACCTTTTCCTGATTGATATTAGGTATGTATTTTTTATTGCATTAGGTGTAAAAATTGGATCATGTCATATACATAAAGTGGCCACATAATTTTTCTTCGTTTTTCCAATGTATGTAACTCCACTCGTATGTAACACCACAAACCTACGTGATGTAAGAATGCAGGTAAACCATAGACATAAAGTAAGGGGACGTAACCCCAGGAAGATGAAACTGTGATTCCATAATAAGCCGCGGTGTCGTGCACACATACTCACTTTTGACGTTTGAACCAATCACCGCTCGTGCACGAGTTGTATATACGTAAACACGAGGAAATCAGCTTATTATAGAATCACAGTTTTGTCTTCACGGCATTACGTCTCCTTATTTTATATTTTAATGAGGAAAACGTACTTACTGAGGGTTTGAACGTCTATTTGTAATTTAAAAATGAGACAAATATTTGCCGAAGTCAATGTAAAATGATAAATATTTAATATTGTCTTCTGTAATATTGCCGCAATGATTATTCATTATGGTTGTTGTAATTAAAAGGATTAATCGCGTGTTAGCACTTATTTGTGACCACGTGTTTGAAACGTTGGGAGATTTTAAAATAAGTGCTAACACGATAACCATAATGGTGAATATTTATCGCAAATCACACTTGTGTCTACGAAATGCTGCTGTATTTGAGTTCCAAAACGTGACGTGTTTTTTACGACGACTTCGTTTATTCATGTTACTTATTCCGTCACTTAGGGAAATTGTTAATGTTGAATTACTATTAACGGCAACGTATATTATTTCTATGCTAGTAAAATGCCAATAGACACCTTCGGTGTTCTAGATAAGCTTTGCCAACATTCTCTGAAGTTATTTAAGTAAACTAGAATCTTGGCTACAATTATAATATTGGCAACATTAAAGTGGGCCGTTTTCGAATGAAGGTCAGGATTTAACTTAGTATTGGAATTAATGGTTCCGTTGGCTGGTTTTAGATTTTAACTATTCGGCATGGCGAAACTATTCCGAAAATCGCGACTTGCCCAAACGGAAGTGTATTGGGTAAGAAAGGTTTCGTTATTTTTTCGGAATGATTGTTTCATACGATTTTAAATACGTGTGCTATTTTACATTTACTGACGTTTCTGATTACCCAAGTTTTATTTATTTGAACCTTAGGTGCCTATTGTTTTTATATAAGTCTAGGCCAGACTCTAATAGCAATAACGTAATATTTACATGCCAAATTTTTTTTTGTTTTTTAAAATCTAATCCACATTTTTATACTGATTGGAGGTGTGATAAAACTTTTGATCTTGTCAAAGCTTTATTTGCTTTTAAAGCAAGGTTACCAATACATTGTATGTATTTCTTAATTGAATTTTCAGCTGCCCTAAATTTCATATTCAAAATGAAATACATATCATCGTTCTCTATGTGTAAAAATTGCGTGTTTATCAATCGATAAACTTAGCCATGGAGTATGGTAAATACAGTGACGATATGCATGCAATAAGTTCATATCCTCGAAGCGTTGATTTATTTGTGCAAGTGCCCGTTACTGAAGACGACCGCTACGTGTCTTTATGGTCTGGCGTCCTTGTTCGACTCAAGTCAAAAGCGAAGGACAGTATTAGATATCATCATTCTAAATTATGCTTCTATAATTCTATGCTGGGTACTTAGAGCAGCAGTCTTTACATTTTCTCAAATTATATTTATCCCTGTCGCTTCGTGTCACAATTTTTCGTTTTTTTATCTTTTGCATTCATATGTTCTTATAGGTACATCATCGCTGAACAATATGAAAATTCAGAGTAATTAATTTGGGTTTCAAAAATTAAACTCTGATGTGACTTGAGTAAGTGGAACTGCCAAATTTTGTAAGTTAGTAGACCTCACGTGAACATCACGTGACCTCCGAGGATCACGTGATGCTTTCTATACAAAATAAACTGTCGGAAGTGTCGTGTAGAAGGCGGAACTTACAGCGTGAATCATCCTTAATGCGACATAAATAAATAATAAATAAATATTTGGGGACAATCTTACACAAATCAACCTAGTCCCAAACTAAGCAAAGCTTGTACTATGGGTACTAGGCGACGATATACATACTTATATAGATAAATATATACTTAGATATATAGAAAACATCCATAACTCAGGAACAAATATTCGTGATAAACACACAAATAAATGCCCTTACCAGGATTTGAACCCGGGACCTCCTGCTTCGTAGGCAGGGTCACTACCGACTGGGCTAGGAGGCCGTTGGACATGTTAAACTAACCACGCTAAACGCTACTTTCTGTCACTTGCGCCATAAAGGGAGCCATAGGTTGAGCACAGGCTATTTCCGAGACCACAAACTCAATTAGACTCGCTATCGCTCGATGCGCAACCGATATCTCAACTATTTAATCTAAGATCCTAAACTAATTGTTGATGTCGTTTATATCAAATTAATAACCTATTTCAAAACTACTCATATTTCCAGTGACGGATATATTTTATTTAGAAATTAGTCGTCGTCAAAGCTTGACGGCGGCAAGTCGTCAACCAAGTTGTAGTAGTTGTGTTCAGTTCAGTTTGGTTAAATATTCTTGTTTTTGAACATTTTACCTACATAAATACCATGGAACACTTTGGAATGGTATTCAGGTAAGTGATAAATTGCCAACTTACTTATATTCATTCAGTAAATTAATTGGCTAGGTACATAAACCAAGTGTTTCATGTGAGTCATCTATTTATACTCAATAGCAATCCATTTCTAGCCAAATCCATTAACATTTCTCGACGCTGACAACTTTTTCCCTGTATGATGCCACTTGTCGGTAAAGGCGGCAGCGTTAAGCTAATTCGCTTGAAGCGTTTTACCTCCCGCTCTCCGATTCATACTTGCATCGCTTGTCCCTTCTTGCATCTAAGATTAAGACGGCCAGGCCATTTGCGGTAACTCTAACTGACCGGACTACACTCGGCTTGGTTACGTGATATTTTGCCCGCATTTTAGTATCCTTATGCGATCGCGATTGGAATCCTAGATGAGGCCGGATTTTGCTATTGAATATAATCCGTGCACTGAGTGCGCACACTCCTCGTTATTCGTTTAAGTCGGTAGTGACACTGCCTACGAAGCAGGAGGTCCCGGGTTCGAATCCTGGTAAGGGCATTTACTTGTGAGTTTATCACAGATATTTGTACCTGAGTTATGGATGTTTTCTATGTATTTAAGTATTTATCTATATTATCTATTACATATATCGTCGTCTAGTACCCACAACACAAGCCTTATTGAGCTTACTGTGGAACTAAGTCGGTTTGTGTAAGATTGTCTTATAATATTTATTTATTTATATATTCATCCCGTAAAATGCTTTGCAAAATGTTGTGTATCTGGCAGAAATTCCACTAGGCTAAAATTGCTTACTTTCTACATTTTTGTCATAAATCTTCTTCTTACTTAAAAATACTTTTCTCAAACATGCTCGGAAATGGTCGCATTTTGTTCGTAAATTGAAGACGCAAAGTGCTCAATTTTATTCTTTTCAAATTTAAAAAGTAAAAACGCAGCGGAAAAAAATGAGTTTCCATAGAATCATTTTACTCCTAGGAATAAAATGACTGTATGAAAATCCATTTTTATCCGCTGCGTTAACTTTTTAAATCCTACGATTGCAAATAAATGACTAAGGAAATGTTGCATTCAGCCAAGTGAATTCCTTCTTTCAGCCAGACAAATGTCAAAATAATCGCAAACACGTTGTCGCGATTCGATATGCGCGCGCATTGGCGCATGCGCGTATCGGACGATTATTTGTCTGTGGTAATAGATTTGAAAAAAAATAATGTAAAATAAAAGGCGGCAATTCGTTGTGAAATAAGCTATAGTTTTCTTTAAAATTAATTAAAATAGTAAACAGTATGAGCTCAAATGACGACAGTGAGATGGAAATAGACGGCACACCGTCTCATTTGAAAGAAGAAGCAAGCTTAATAATGAACAACTTGCTTTCTGCCAAGTCGCGGGACAAATATAACAGGACTTACGAAATGGTACGTTCATGCTGTGGAAGGGCAGCCAAAATGCTAGAAATACCTTTTCGTTCACAAATTGCCCCGGAATGTCTAATATAACATTTAACATTAACTAATAACATGCCTTATTTTTTGTTTTGTACTATGTTACTTAACCCTTATTAAAAACTTATTACTTATAGTTGAAATTTAATTTGTTTGATTTTCTCACATTATTTGAGAAAACCACTATGTATACCTCAATGGAAAAAGGCATTTTCCGACTCGGACCTTTGCCAGGCCTCGGCAAGCCTCGGCCTGGCATCTAGGTACCATGTCAGGAAATGCCTTTCTTTCCATCCCTCGGCAACAATGTACTATTAATCCTAATCAAAGAATTGCATTTTCTACAATTTAAGTTATTTTTTCATTGAGTGCGTGACTAATTTCATTAACTTACCTCGATCCTCCATCAGTTATACTTACACTTAATTTTGAACTCTAAAATTTCTTGACAGTACAATATGCATTTGCAATAAAATAAGGTAATATTAATTTTAGTACAATTTAGTTAACGTAACTTTCTACATTTTTGCAGGATTAGAAATAATATAATAATAGTAATTTAATTTACAAGGTTTAGTTTAAAAATTAGTTCTAAGTATGCTCTTTTATTCTATACCATAAAATAAATAAATTATATTACGATAAGATCCATTGAGACAATAAAGTTCAAGGTTGAAATGTCGCCAATTTTACATTCACACATTATTTTATACGTACGACAATTAGTAAATGTCATGGTCTAAATATATATGTACCTATCATATAACATCTTCTTTCATACATATTTCATCATTAGTCGCAAATCGATCCGGTATAAAGTTCAAACAACATTTGGTGCGTTGTAGAATTATCATAATTAATTTTACGATCTAACGAAGTTTCATAAGTTTATGACAACCTTGAGTGTTGTCACTTTTACCACGTCTTTATTTTAATCTTAATTCACTTTAATGATTTAATCAATTTTATGTCCCTGTTTGTTCATTAGGTACTTAACCTATCCCTACACTCTTGTCATCATAATTTTGAATCAATTCACACTGTTTTATCGTTGTTGTTGATTAACTGTCGACTGTTGGTTAATTATGTAATACATTTAATTACCCACCGTTTTGTCATTTAAATATATATTTTATGTAAAGGCATTATAATACACTTGACATTCAACTTAAATATCCCGTTCACAAGAAAATTGATATTCTTCTATAGTTTTTGTATCGTTTTTTAGGGTTCCGTAGTCAACTAGGAACCCTTATAGTTTCGCCATGTCTGCCCGTCCGTCCGTCCGTCCGCGGATAATCTCAGTGACCGTTAGCACTAGAAAGCTGAAAATTGGTACCAATACGTATATCAATCACGCCGACAAAGTGGTAAAATAAAAAGTGGAAAAAAATGTTTTATTAGGGTACCTTCCCTATACGTAAAGTGCGGAGTGATTTTTTTTTTATTTCAACCCTAACGTGTGATATATTGTTGGATAGGTATTTAAAAATGAATACGGGTTTACTAAAATCATTTTTTGATAATGTAAATATTTTCGGAAATAATCGCTCCAGAATTAAAAAAAAATGTGTCCCCCCCCCTCTAACTTTTGAACCATAAGTTTTAAAAATATGAAAAAAATCTCAAAAGTAGAACTTTATAAAAACTTTCTAGGAAAATTATTTTGAACTTGATAGGTTGAATAGTTTTTGAAACAAAATTACAAAATAATTTCTGAACTAAGTTTGTAATTTAACCATATAAGCAGGTTATTCTACCTGTAATTTCTACAAAATTACAATGAAATGACGTGCTTTCAAATAAAGTAAAAACGGTGAAAATCGGTTCACGCAATAAAGAATTATCCCATAAAAATCATCTTCCATACTTTAAGCTCGCGCGCAATAGTTTACTTAATTTGCCGATAGATGTCGCTGTACGTGGAACGCTCATATCATATTCTACATGGCGGTGTTATTTTAACTCTTAAGTGGGGACACTTACTGTGACGGACGGAAAACTACGGAACCCTACACTGAGCGTGGCCCGACACGCTCTTGGCCGGTTTTTTTACATACAATATGCATTTCTGTTTTATACATAAAGGTGAATATATTATTATTAGGTCCCAACTTAAGTTCCAGTAAAATTTGTACACCAATTACCGTTAGCGCCACGTTACGAAACGCCATCTTTAAAATTCAGTAGAAATGTTTGAAGGCATTCTTGAGCTTAGTTTCCAAGTCAAATGACTTACACTGACGATCTGTAATGTTTCTATTATGTCTTCTTCTATTACACTATACATATCTCGAATTTCTAGCAAATGTACGTCATAAGTCTAAGCTTTAGAGTTTAAAATTGAATGAAAGGAAATCGACTATATCAATCCTTATTGAATTTTGAAAGAAACATTTCTTTTGATGATTGGTCGCGTTCCATATTTGTGACAACATGTTTTTGTTGAACGTATTGTGTCGAAATCTGAAATGCAAGACCTTGGAAAAATTGTTTATTTTGCATCTTATATGTTGTCAAGATATCTCTCAAGTCACACAAAGTCTTATATGAGTAAACTTTCTAAATTTCTATGTAAACAATATATCTTTAATGATAAAGTAAAGTAAGTGATCAAGGATTATGGAAAATGTTAACAACTTTATAAGAATACATCATTTAAACAATATACGACAAAACACGTTAAATACTATGATGCAAACCTACTAGGGAAATTGATGAATATAATTTCCTTTTATTTACAATACAATAGGCATTAAAAATATAATAAAAATAAGAATAGAATAGGGTTATTGTAAAGTGTCGGCAACTCGCATGTGACATCTCTGGAGTTGCAGGCGTCCATAGGCTACGGTAGCTGCTTACAATCAGGCGGGCCTCAAATGGAGAGCTCTCTCTACTTTTAATCTATGTCCTGTACAGGTGGTCTTATTTTGCTTCCTATTTGTAATATTATGGTGACTTTAAGGCTCTGCTTCGTTGTAAATAGGACCCAAATTATTACAACAAAAAAGACAAAACAATATCCACGTTATTCAATCACCCACGACCTTTCCCGTTACTTTGGTACTAAAACGGTGTGCTAAATGCTAAGTAGTGTTAATGTTAGGTTCATGGCCACTCAACAGTCTCAAAACCCATCTCTATTAGTAGTAGACCTCATTTGTCGTGACATTTTAACTAACGGCCTGCAGGCAGAAAGGCAATTATGACTAAATATAGCATGATTAGCATATGTTCACAAATATTGCTAAATAATTACAAAACACGGTCAAATTCAGTTCCTGCGGCAGTGTAAGGTATTTTAGCTTCAGGCCGAGGGCGCTTAATTCACTTACTATTCCATGGTACCTGTCGCTCACCTCTCGATTATACCTCCCAGTGATGGAAAGAACTCGAATCGTTTGTAGTAAAGTCAGCAGCAGAAGTAGCTTAGCGGATCAGATAGACGGAGAGCTGGCCACGTCATATATGACACAATAATGAGAACAACGAAACCCCTCCAGTTAGTTTGCTATACTATGCTTATTTCTAGATCCAGACATCTGGCAGCTGTAAAGTGGTGGAGGTCAAAGAATGCAAATAACTTGAAGAAAACAAATCCTAGAGTTCTGGGTTTGATGCATTAAATATTATGGTAAATTATGTAATCAATTAGATTATTCATATCCAGAAGCTTCTGTCGGGGGAAAGTAGTGCCATACAATTTTTAGTTAGTCGCCTACTGTTTTTGTTTCCGCAATAATAGACAATGGTTTTTAATCTAATGTTAAAATATATGCCCTGTCCTCTAGAAATGACACAACTTTGGCAGTTGTTACCTATTTTGGTATTACTTTCTTCTAACTTAAAAACTTTCTTGGTCTGTCACTCTGACCTCCACCCATTAAAAGCTGCCAGATACCCGGATCTAGCAATAAGGATGGTAAAGCAGTCTAACTAGACAGGTTTCATTGCTCTCATTATTGTGTCATATCTGACGTGGCCAGGTCTTAGACCAAGATGATCAAAATTACCTTTCCACACTCTTTTTATAGCAACAATAAAGTCATGCTAAGATCATTGTGAACATCTGACTTTGAAGCTACTTCGGCTGCTGACTGTACATGTATTAAATAATTGTGTAATAAAATAAAATCTGTAAAGGAGGTCCTTCCGAATGCTTCTAAAAAGATGAAACTACGATCAGTTCAAGATCGGACAAGAATTGATAACTTTATTTACTCCCATCACCGATCAAATAATACTAGGGATACACAATCGGCCTAAAAAATGGCCCCACAATAGTACCGCAAGAACGACTCGGGCGGTACTTTCTTTGACAGTCTTATTACGGTATGAGATTGGCCGGTTCCAAATTTTCATTAAATCTTGTTTAAAATTGAAATATCTTTGAAATAGACTTTGAAACAGAGTTTAAAATAGAGTTTGAAACTGTACCTCTTTTACATTGTTGCTCGGAGACTCTCATGTTAATGTTTCAGATGATCTTAAATACACCAATAACAATAAACATGACACCCTAATAGGGTATTGCAAATGTAAACTAAAAACTATATTACAATAGGTACATAGGTGAAAAATTTGTTAAAAGTTACGCATACGAGACTTTATCTCGTAAATTCTCTTCCTCAGTTTTCGTCACTGTTTTGCAATTACGACAGCTTCAATTTCTTATCATTTAAACTAACATACTAACCGATATTCAAATCAGTATTTATTCACCATTCATTGCAAACCTGCTGCCGATTCGCGTCTACAATGCGCCCACGCCACATATCTGCCCACTGAATTACAATGGCGGCCATATTTGACTGGCTAATAGCGAAAGCTTGACACTTGTTTTGATAGAATTGAGTTTAGAATGGACGCAAGCGTATAATAATATAATAATAGAACAATACTGGACTAATCTTGTGTGGCTAGCTTTTTGAATAGGTTAGTTACCTAACTAAAACTTATTATGAAACAGAACTACCTACATAATAATCGGTTGACAGCCAAAACTAACTAGTAATCCTGCATCTCAGTGTTTTTAGTTTAGTAGTGAGCAAAATTTGCTTGAATTTGAGATATGGTCATGCCAATTTTATTGACAAAATGTATAAAAATCTAGCAGATCAAATTTGTCAGTACCTAATAGCGGAACAAAAAACTATTTCCTTTTGGGGTGTTGGTACCAGCGTAAGGGAAAAATAGTAGGGTCGGCTAAGATCTTGTGAATTTACAAAAATGCTTAACTTGATCCGTTTTGCCCTGAAATCCGATTTACCTCGGTCTTCCCTATGATTATCTTTATCTTTGCCCTAAGTGAGAAACTCCCTTGCCAAACTACATGTAACGGGTACTTAATCATGGCATGGCTCTTTGCCTACTTGAGAACACAGATTACCTCCACCTTATTTATTTATCGTATGGCTACATGTCCCTGGATATAGATAGGCATTTCTTCCCTGGGGTAGTAGTAGTGGAAAAGCAGATGATAAAGAAAATCCAGTGAGTGCTGCGAGGTCCAGATGGGACAGTGCAGCTGCCAAGTTTGTTACTCTTTTAGCACTACCCAGAGATCACGTGTAGGGTTGTCTAAGGTGTTTCCTACGGACGCAGAGTCACATTGATCCCCTCCATATTATAGAAAACCTCAGCCAAATAGCAGTAGACTCTTCTCATAGTGTCCCTGCCGGTAAGTAAGGTTGCCAGAGAGCTCAAAGTGAATGCAGTGTGTTGACGACAAGAGAACCTCTTGTCTCTTTAGCCGTCAATACAGTGAATCCTTCTTCATATTAAAGGATCGGCAACAAGCATGTGACACCAGTCGAGTTCCAGGCGTCCATAGCCTACGGTAGTTTAAGCAGCCTGCTTACCACCAGGCGGGCCGTAGGCTTGTTTGCCACCATTGTGGTATAAAAAATTGACGTTTCACTTCCTTGTCGACTTCTTCGGATGCCCTAGTTGACGTTTCTCGGCCATGTTGTACGTCAATGGGCGGACGGGACATGCCATACAGAACCAAAACACCATTATACTTCTGTCATCTGCCTGTCATTGTGTCTTGGCTATTATATGCGTAATGTCGGCATACATGTTTGTTATATCGAGCGATGTAGAAAGGGAAATATGACATGAAATTTTGAAATACGACATAACACACTACCGTTCGCAGAATCCTCCACGTTGTATCGATCAGATGACGAGAGCGCGTTGAATTTATTTGTATCCGAGAATAGGGCGATTCTAGGTCATGATCCAGAACCACTTTTTCTGCCTCTGTAACTGATCAGTGATCAACATTATTAGGTAATTTTTCTTAAGTATAATTAATCTTAAACTAAGTAAATTATGGTCACCTTTTGACTTTTGAAATACGCTTTTTGGAAACGATAAGACGTTACATTGTGTGACAAAATTGTATGCAAAATATTTTTTTCTACTTTTTATCAGAAAAAAAAATTGGTGGAAAAAAAATTTTCAACTTTATTATCTCTAAATTCTATATGTATCATACCTTGTTCATACTCTATTACCACAAAATCAGCTTGTATAAATAGTAAGTAATTCATTGCAATATTTACACATCATTATCATTATAAAAAAAAGAACATTATCATTAGCAACATTAAATTAAATCTCAAGTAATAATGTAATAAAGCCCATTTTTTTTTTGAAGTAATCCAAACAGCATTTGTATTTGAAGTGATAAATATAATTAGGTGCCTATCTAATTTAAATATTTTCAAAACATAAATAGTCACTATCAATCCAACTGCACTATAATTGACTTATCATCCACCTGATTAAAAACACAGTAATCCTTACAAAGCACGTGCCACAGTAATAGGCGGGGATGCCTCCACGAGTCTATGGGAGAAAAAAGGCAAACCCGTTCCGCTAGGCTAGCGTAATGACTTGGGGTTAACGGGAGCGAAGATGGGACAGGGTAGCGAAATTTCGATTTGAGTTGCTTTTATTTTAACAACGGCGTTCCGAAGCGTCTTTGGATGAAAAAGGAAACCGTATAGGATAGCGTAATGACATGGGGCTGGCGGGAGTGAAGATGGGACAGGGTAGCGATATTCGATTTGACTTGCTTTTGAAGGAATACAATTTTTATGTGGCGTGAGAAACATTATTAGTATGTCAAAAAGATAATCATTTATGGTAGGATGTCACTCAGTATAAATTTACCTACAGCATAGGTTAAATTTTTGACCCCATTGAATTTTGTAGCAAGAAACAAACAATTGAGTGATGTATTAATAATATCTATAAACTAATGTGTTAAAGTAGATAATAAATGTTGCTTACATACTCGTATCTACGTAAATCTAGCGTAGTTTACTTTTATTTACTCACTTTCTAGTGTTATTTCAGTGTTTAGTACTTAACGAAATATGTTATAAACTAATTTATTATTTACTTCATAATTCATGTATGTGTGTCATACGATAAATACATGTTTTTATCACCCAATGGTACCGGTTCCTGGATTGTTTCTATGAAACATAAGATAGCAAAAACTACTACTTCTAATTAGCTAGGTCAAACAACTAGACCGTGGCTTCATAACACTAAAGTTCTTAATCTTAGGTTATCACTTATTTAAAATAAATGTAAATCAATGTTTCTTAATATACCTACATTGCGTATATAAAGAATAAGGCATGCCAATTTGAGTAAGTACCAAGATTTTCAAACAGTAAAAATTAAACAGTTATATTTTTGAAACAGTAACATTATCTAACTAATCCAAACAGCTTGTCCAATGTAATTGAATATAATGATAAGATCGACATGTAACTTGGTGTTATAAATAAATTATTTGTATTTGTAAAACATATTTTTCTTTCAGTGAAAAATTGATTTTTACTTATTTGTTTAAACTATTTAAAAAAAAGAAAAATAATACTTTTAGAATTTGAGTTAAGTATATACTCCTACCACTCCACCACTGGTAACAGAATACATACTATATATTAAGTCCTACCATGATAATAATATAATATTTAAACGTTTCGATATCGACGTGGCTCCGCTACTCCCGCTAGCCCCCGTGGCATTAACCCCTCTCTACAGATATGGGTCAGTGTACCACGTCCTTTGACGTCAGGGGAATAGCTCTGATGTTATAATAGGCTATTACACGGCGTTTACATTTATAAAGACACAGTAGACTGATTTATACAGTACGTTTTCTGGTGTGATTTTGACCGGAGTTAAAAATACATTGGGATGTTTTAAATGCCTTTAAAAAGTACTACTGGTATGAAATGAAGCTATAAAAAAGACTTTTATAACATTTTTTTATTTGTTTTCGCTCTTCAATTTAAGTTACCCTAACCATCGCTTTCATGCAATGTCCAAAAATTTCCACAAAGAAAATAATCGTCAAGCATGTTTAAATTAAATTAACTAATCCAATTTTCTTTATGATTGCTGCTAGTTATTTATACAAATTGACTAACATTGTCTTAGACGCGACGATGTTTAAAATATGTACATATAAATATATAATAATTATGGGACAATCTTACACAAATTGACCTTGCCCCACAGTAAGCTCATTAAGGCCTATGTTGTGGGTGCTAGACGACGATATATATAATAGACATATCGATAAATACTTAAATACATAGACAACATCCTTAACTCAGGAACATATATCTATAATAAACACAAATAAATGTCCTTACCAGGATCCGAACCGGGACGTGCTTCTTAGGCAGGGTCACTACCGACTAGGCTAGGGGCCATAAATATTTCTAGCGAGTTATTTTCTGACTATTAAAATGGCATGAGACGGGTGTAAATAGTATAAATAAACAAGTAGTATTTAGAGTCAGCACGCGACGATCAACGACTCGATCGGCATGCGCGGGCGTTGCTAGCGAACGCGATTTACCACGTATTTGAAATGTATTTCAACACTCTGTCATTTATTGTACGAGTTGTGGGTTTAAACGTATTTATGTCCTTGGAAGTAATATTTTTAATGTGAAAGTTTGTAAGAAGAAATGTATAAGTAGTTAGTTATTCACAGAAATATAACTGAAATTTAACACATCGCACCAGAACTCTATAGCTCCATTATATATTTTGGATAACGTGACAGCTTGTATAAAATTACAGGTTGTTGGCATTTTTATCGTTTACTTAATAATTTTAACCAGCTTGTCACGTTATATGTCATTGCATCATAGACCTAAATGACGTCTGCAACAAAGTTTTAGTATTTTTAGGGTTCCTTATCTCGAAAGGAAAAAAACGGAACCCTTATAGGATCACTTTGTTGTCCGTCCGTCCGTCCGTCTGTCAAGACCCTTTTTCTCAGGAACCCGTGGAGGTATCAAGCTGAAATTTATATCAAATACTCAGATCTGTTGTCCCTTGGAGCTGTGAAAAAAATCTAACTTCTAAGCCAACGCAATCAAAAGATACAGCCGTTTATGCCGCAAATTTCCGCAAATTTTCGAAACTCGCAAGGGAATTAAAACCTACAGGGTACTTCCCGTGAACTCAGAATCTTGAAATATGGTGCGAAGTAACGTCTCATACTCGTAGCACAGATAAAAGAAAAATTGCGAAAACCGTAAATTTTTAGTTACATCATATAATAAAAATATTTTTAATAATTTTAAAGTTACTACCCCTATATACCTACAGGTTTGTACGGAACCCTCGGTGCGCGAGTCCGACTCGCACTTGGCCAGTTTTTTATTATTAATAATACTTGTTCGGTTTATATTTTAACCATTATTACACAATACAAAAACAAATAAACAAATGACGGGCTTTATATTGTTATAGCTCGTTGTAAATGTTTGTACAGTCGCCATCATATATATCGGAGCGGCCAAGGTGGTCACAAATATCTGAACAAGGACTCTATTGTCAAGGCGATAAAGTGCTTGTTCAGATATTTTTGAGTACCCTGGCCGCTCCGATATATTTGATGGCATATGTACACACACTATTTTACTATGTGTAATCAATTCTACAATTTCATATCCCACGTAATTCCTTTGTAACAAAGTAAATAGTTACAACACTTAACGCGTTTACAAATTTCACAATTACATATTCAACATTGTATCGGTTAAACCATAGATTCCGCTATCGAGTCATCGGCAAATAAAGGTATCTTGTAGATCGTAGATACGAAGTTAAGAAACACCCAGCTGATTATAGACCTTGTTTTATTTGAAATAAGGTTTTAAAATCAATGACTTGTGTTAAAAATACTAGAGCAGGGTAAATGAAGTGTGAAAGTAAGTATTAGATGACCTAGTTTTTGTAAGGAATTTTAATTTGAACTGTGGATTGTTATTGTTATCGTTTATTTTTACATAATTTACATATAATGTTTGTATTGTATCTTTTGCGTTACATATACTATGTCTTCTTGTTTATATAATTAGTACCACAACCTAACTGAAAAAAAACCCGTTTGGTTTTTGACTAATGAGTACCATAAGGAGACAATATTACAAAGGAGCTCAAAGAGGATCCAGTGTGTTGACGATGAGGGACCTTCTTGTTCCTTTAGGCATCAACACAGTGAATCCTCCTTTGTGTAAAGGGTCGGCAACGCGCATGTGACTCCTTTGGAGTTGCAGGCGTCCATAGGTTACGGTAAGCTGCTTACCATCAGGCTGGCCGTATGCTTTTTTGCCACCGTCGTGGTATTAAAAAAAATTATATATTTTATAATATGTATTTAAAACCTGTATAATAAGTTTTACAGCAAATACTTTCTTCTAATTATTTGTTAGGGTTTGTTTTTAATTGTGAGGTTCGCTAGATAAATTTTAAAGTAGATATGCACATCCCAGCTATAAAATGATCAGCTCTATATCAAATTGCTGTATAAATATCGAACAATGGGTACCAAATTCACAAACTCCTTCATACAGCTACGATTAGTACCACATCAAATCAACCTACTTGACTTCCAAAACCATCCTACATCCCTATTCATTCATTTGAACTGTACCTTAACTAGTAAAATTTAAAGTTGAAATTAGGATCACACTTCCGTGTGCTAAAAGACTTAAAGTAATTTCACTGTTCAAAAGAACTTACATCTCATTTAACAGTTATTCAAAATGAAACCTTGATTAACAAACTTTAAGGTTGAATCTAGCATCTCAATTCCGGGTGTTATAAGTCTTTTTAAAGAGCACACGTGGGTCTTCTTTGCAACAAAGCTGCTTCCTTCCGAGCCGAACAATGCGCGGCATTGGGTCCGGCATTGGTGTGGTGGTCACCTTCGGCAGTTCCTCTCATTCAATTCGGTAATAAACATATAAGGGACTTTAATAAATATGTTTACGTGTTAATGTTATTTGAAGATTGTTTGAAAGTAGGAGATATGATATTTTTTTTTTTTTTTTTTTTTGTGGAATACGGGACATAGAGGTGGGCCTCTAGCTGCCCGAGGAGGTGACGCCGTGGGGACCCGAAGGGTCCCCACGGGGGATGGGTCCCCACGGGGGAGGGTCCCCACGGGGGAGGGTCCCCACGGGGGAGGGTCCCCACGGGGGAGGGTCCCCACGGGGGAGGAGATATGATAGCACGTACGAATTCAACAACGTGATTGTTTTGTAAACATTGTTACATATTATCTGCCACTGTTAGCATAATAGTTTTTTACTTAAATATGTGCAAATTATTAGTGCATTATTACCAAACAAAATCCCAGTTTAATTTAGTATTTTTTTAAATAATCCTAAAATACTTAGACCTCTGATTTTATTGTTATAGTTATGTATTTAAAATTGGAATTAAAATTATGTCAGCATTATACATTTTATATCTTAAACCGTTCACGTATTTATTTGTATATTTTAGTTTTTTAAACCATAAATTCAACTGTGTTAGAAACTATTTATTATAAACACCACTGCAAATGCTTTAATTACAAGAGAATTGAAACAATTATATCTGCAGCTTTTAAAACGACGTCTATGCCTATACAAATTAGGTTTAATGTTACCTGGCTGCATAAAATGCAGTAGCTATGTGCATAGCCATTAGCAATGGCTTGCCGATCAATTTGAGCGCAAGCCATTAATAATGGGAAAGTTGAGAGCTGTTTTCTTAAGCTCAATAATTTTCTCGAAGAAAGTGAGTTAATCACGATTTAGGTGCGGTTTGAGGTGTGAAGCCTCATTTTGCTTGTTTTCGACTTATTTGATCAATGTCGAAGAGACCTTAATCAATAGTGAAAAATGATGAAAAAAAAACTTACAAATAAAACACTCTCGGCCTATTTTAAACAGTGTGGTTACGACGACTTTTCCAATCTAGCCCAATTCGACACTCGTTAGCGAATTTGTAAATGATTAGTATGGAGAATTTGTGCAGCGCCTATAGCGGTCACTTATAGAACTAAAGATATAAAAAGTAGTAGAAGTAGATAAGTGAACAAAGTATTCAAAACGATATCAACACACTTATTGTCAAAAGAATAACGAAATTGTCAGATAATTTTGAACACATTGCTCGCTTAGAAATTTCTGCTGGTGACTGAACAACACTTACAAAATAATATAAAAATATTTTAATTATTAAAAACTCAAGAAAATATTTTATGGTTTCTAATTAATAACCGTTTGTGTTTCTATTGTTTATTATCTATGACAAGTATTGACTAACTGACTAATGGTATATATAAATTAAAAAAACCGCTGATCTCATAGGAACCCATAACCTATATCATATATGGACTTATGACTGAACCGAGTGAATTGTTCTTAGGGTACCGTATAAAGGCAAAATTATCTGCAATAACCTATCGGTAGTGGGTGTTGGGTTCTTACCTGCCTGGTACAGCCGATACCAGTAATATGTATACATGTTGAGCCTTGTTACTTCAGCGTAAAATTCAATCTGTAAACATATTTTTGGTGTTGACTTTAACTGAGATATTTCCTTAACTGACTCAATTTCAAATTTAACAATATTGTACCCAAACCAAAAATAAATCGCTCTGAAATGTTTTATTCTCCAATCATTGGTGATATACAAGCGTTTAGTTATTTTAACTGCATTTAGTGTTTCAAAAGATTGTCTATTAAAGTTGAAAACCACAATAAAATATTATCATTATAATAAACATTGTCGTTAAAATTCTATTCATATGATTACCATAGTCAGAAATATGTTATATTTATCCAATGGGACCTCCCCCCTTTACATGACAATATGTTTTTTTCTTACACATAATATAATTGAATACCGACTTAACTAAAACATCTACAACTCGCAAGGACGCTCATATTTCCAAGCATCCAAGGCAATTAAATGTCGCAACATCCGTAAGCCGTATATAAATAAACATTATAAAACAGATCGACCACAAAACCGATACCGGATGATTCTCACGATCTTTCTAGGACCAAAAGGTTATAATGGTGTATATTAATACAAACTGTTTAAGACTTATGTTCATTTGATGAACAGGCAGCCATTTTGATGAAAGACGTCAATTACACCTGAATAGCCTCTGATGAACTGCTCAAGTTATAACTAAAGGTGGTAACAACCAGGCTTTCACTATATTGTCTTCATTTCATAATACAGTTACATTCTTAATCTGCCATAGAAAGTTCAACAATTGTATCACGTATTGATGACTAAGTTAATCTAAACATTTATCAACATCTCGTTGTCTTATTGTTATCGAGTGAGATAGGTACGATTGCTGCGGTATTCTATCATTAAAATCATGATTTGTCATCAAAACGATCTTAATTTGTCATCAAAACGTCATTTGAATCATGACTGACGGGATAATGTCACTAAATAGTTCGACGTGTTTATACCACGACGGTGGCAAACAAGCATACGGCCCGCCTGATGGTAAGCAGCTACCGTAACCTATGGACGCCTGCAACTCCAAAGGAGTCACATGCGCATTGCCGACCCTTTACAAAAAGGAGGATTCACTGTGTTGACGGCTAAATGAACAAGAAGGTCCCTCATCGTCAACACACTGGGTCCTCTTTGAGCTCTTTGGCAACCTTACTCACCAGCAGGAACACAACACTATGAGTAGGGTCTAGTGCTATTTGGCTGTGGTTTCGACGTATCGTATTTACTTTAAAGAATGTCTTTTTTGAAATCAATTTCACATGATTTTGATTACCAAATGATCAGTATAAGCCGAATGCTATTCTGATAGGTTAATTCCTGTTCAATATCAAAATAAAATCGAAGCAATGACAAAATTTATTTTCGAATGCTCCTCATGATACAATTTCTCGCTGACGATGACGCGTGGTTTCCATTCATGTTTAAGTGGTAAGATAGCTCTAATCAGAGGCTTATTTCTTTGTAAACGTATCGGGTTTCTAACTACCATTTTCTTTACCACTTCCGAGCGTTGTGGTTAGATTTATAGCTTGTTAGGGTAACCAGATGAAAGTTTCCCTGACTAGTTGATAACTTCCTATGGTACGTGGCTTATTTACTAACTAGTACTTACTGTAGACATCGTAAGTCTGTCAAGAAAAATATGTACATTCTTAAATGTTTCATTAACACAGCAAGCTCAGAATGGTCCTAACCGCCATAGCCTCTAATGTCTTAGCTCCTTAATGCCTATGCACATTTTCCAAACAGTGAATCGACAAAAAATATTTTTAGGTAATTAAATTATGAATCTGCTATCAAAATTTCACGAGTATCGATTGATGAATTGATATTTTAATAATCTATATATACGAGTATAAATGCCTTTGTCCTGACTGACTGACTGATCCACGCAGAGCCGAAACTACTGAAGCTAGAAAGTTCAAAATTTCAGGTCTGGTTACATTTATAACGTGTATAAGTAATAAGAAGCGATTTTGAAAAATTCATCCCCTAAGGGGGTAAAAAGGGGGTTGAAAGTTTGTATGGATGGGGCTTAAATATTAAGGTTAGAGATTTGAAACTCCGTCAATTTACTGATAATTAAAAAACAATAAAAGTGATTTCAGCGTTTTTCAACATTCAACCTCTAACGGGGTTAAAACGGGGTTGAAAGTTTGTATAGAGATATTTTTTTTTTTACAGACTTGAATTTTCGTTTGCAGGCTAAGAACATAAAAACTAATTTCAGCGTTTTTCAAAATTCTACCCCAGAGGAGTTGAAACGGGGTTGAAAAGTTTGTATTAAAGCGAGGCCGTAACAACTGAAGCTAGAAAGTTGTAATTTGCAGGTCGGGTTACATTTATAACGTGTTCAAATAAAAAGAAGCTATTTTGAAAAATTCATCCCCTAAGGGGGTAAAAAAGGGCTTGAAAGTTTGTATGGATGGGGCTTAAAATTTAAGGTTAGAGGTTTGAAACTTTGTACGCTTACTGATAATTAAAAAATTATAAAAATAATTTCAGCGTATTTTGAAATTCAACCTCTAACGGGGTAAAAAAGGTGTTGAAAGTTTGTATAGAGATTCCAATTTTTTTTGTTATAGACTTGAAATTTCGTTTGCAGGCTACTAACTTAAAAGCAAAAAAACTAATTTTAGCGTTTTTGAAAATTCCACCCCAGAGGAGTTGAAACGGGGTTGAAAAGTTTGTATTAAAGCGAGGCCGTAACAACTGAAGCTAGAAAGTTGTAATTTGCAGGTCGGGTTACATTTATAACGTGTTCAAATAATAAGAAGCGATGTTGATTAATTCATCCCCTAAGGGGGTAAAAAGGGGTTGAAAGTTTGTATGGATGGGGCTTAAAATTTAAGGTTAGAAGTTTGAAACTTTGTACGCTTACTAATAATTAAAATTAATAAAAATAATTTCAGCGTATTTTGAAATTCAACCTCTAACGGGGTAAAAATGGGGTTGAGAGTTTGTGCAGAGATTACAATTTTTTTTTGTGACAGACTTGAAATTTCGTTTGCAGGCTACTAACTTAAAAGCAAGAAACGAATTTCAGCGTTCTTGAAAATTCCACCCGAGAGGAGTTGAAACGGGGATGAAAAGTTTGTATTAAAGCGAGGCCGTAACAACTGAAGCTAGAAAGTTGTAATTTGCAGGTGGGGTTACATTTATAACGTGTTCAAATAACAAGAACCGATTTTGAAAAATTCAACCCATAAGGGGGTAAAAAGGAGGTTAAAAGTTTGTATGTGTATGATTTTAAATTTTAAGTTAAAGACTTGAAACATCGTACGTTCGCTGATATTTATAAAAAATATAAAAATGATTTCAGCGTTTTGAATAATTCTGCCCCTGAGGGGGTTAAATAGGGGTGCAAAGTTTGTATGCGGAAAACTTCTTTCTTTGAGATAGAGACTTCAAACTTTGTAGGAATATTACTTATTAGAGTAAAAAAAACTTACTTTCAGCGTTTAAGATAATTTCACCCCCGAGGGGGTTAAAAAAGGGTGCAAAGTTTGTATTGGGGAAATGGTTTTTTTTTGAGCTAGAAACTTTTAACTTTGTAGGAAGATTACTTATTTCAATACAATAAAAGTAATTTTAGAGTTTTGGATTATTTCACCCTTGAGGGGGTTAAATAGTGGTACGAAGGTGCTATCATATGCGGACGAAGTCACGGGGCGGAAAGCTAGTTACGTATAAACTCACGATTTGTTACTATTATCGTGACATTCGTGACATATTTCAAACGTATCGGGCATTCGTCTTCATACTTGAGCGAACTGACACATCCACGTCTCAGAAGCGCTATTCTTAACCCTAATATTTTATCGAACGAGCGGAGCGTAAGCGAAGTGAAGTTCTTAAAGACAACTTCGGGCACAACGGAATTGTCAGCTGGCTACCTTACACGTCCCTGCATTTCGATGGCATTTTGATTTTGAATAGTTGTTCCGCGATAACTTTAGTAACGTTTTTCAGATCTTTATGAAATGTGTTGGAGTTATAGCAGAGACCAATATAATTTGAGAATTGAGAGTTCATATATGAACAGGATCAATCAACGGGTTATGGAGCAAGAAGGCGCTAAACTCTTGTCATATTGGTTGCGAGTTCTCAGTTCGAAGCGGGCTACTAGTAATAGTGTCGTTTTAACTAACGAAAGTTTATTTACAATTGATTTTAACATGATATTCTGTTTGTTCCAGCCTTGGTCCTTTCGAGGCGGTGACGGGGGGCGAGATGGTGTCCCGGCGGCGGATCCTTTCCCGCTCGCGTGATGACCTCACTCAGGCCATCTCCAATCAGATCGAAGAAGAGGAAGACGTGTGGTACCAGAAGGATAAACTATATAAGGTAAGATTTTTAATTATATTTTGCCAAGTGGGATGGGAAAATAAATTGGTTATGGATAAAACTGTTGGTATAAATATAAACGTAGTTGTAGTAACGGGACTTCCCGAAGAAGGACCACGGGGACAATGTCGTCCTCGAAACGTCGAAGATAATTTAAAAACTATATACGCGGCTAAGTCCCGACAAATAGATATGTGTAAAAACGCTGAAAGTTTAAATCAAAACTGTTGGTATAATAATTAATCGATTTTTTAAATTGAAGAAGATTAATCTAGTTCCTGCACTGGGTAAGGTTTGTCCCGGAGGGCATAATTCACAGTTCAAATTAAAATGATATATGTTATGAAGAATGATTAAGGTGTAATATGATGAGCTTAAGTTTGAAGAGTGTATATGGGTTGGATTGGATGTAGGTGTGTGTACACTCTAAACAAAAACAGAAAGAGGAAGAAAAGATGTTTGTTAAAAAGGTATATCGGAACGTTTCATAGGGCGGTGCAGAGGGATAACGCCGCCAGTATTCTGGGGTCTATGCCTGAAGTGGGGGATTTCGTCGAGTTGTTTTATATTTAGAGGTAGTGTTTAAGTTTAGGCTACTTGTTTACATTTTTAAGGTTTAGTTTTTAACGACTTTTGTGTTTTTATACTAAGTATTATTGTAGACAATGTACTTAAATGATTTAATTTGACATGAAATAAAGTGGAAGAGGAAGACATATGGAAGAACGATAGGGTGATAATGTAATATTTTTTAATAAAACATGGTGTTAGGACTATAAAAGTTTACGGTATAAATCAAATGTTTCATTGAGCATAGGTTTCAAGCACTAATGGCGTTGGCCACTAGGCTTGAGGAAAAAATCTATTATCAAAAATAAATATTTTTGTTAATTAATCAGTTTTTAATTGATTTACATTTCGAAAATATTTAAAACATAACTTCATGTTTTCACTGATTTAAAGAATCTTTTTTTTCTGTATATAAGCACAGTTAGAGTCTGTCCGGAAAGATAAGTGTCGTAGAATGTATGAGTTTCCATATAAACAGCGACACTTATTTTTCCGGCAAACCTCTAGTTTAGCCCAGTAGCCCAGTTTTACGTGATGAAATACTTCTGTATCTACAATAAATAAATTATATGGTTATAGAACGATTTTTAAAATAAATTCAATAGTTTTATTGCCGGCCATCAAGGTTTCATGCAAAATGGGACGATAAAATCATAGAGGTCAATAACTTTAACAATAAGAAAAATATTCGTCATCATAAAACGGAACCATAAAAAACCTACTAACCATGATAAAGGTCACATAATGTGAATATTAAATAAATTAAGAATACAAAGCACCGTATTACTTAGACTTTAAAACTTTGCTTTCAAAGTCGTATAGTACAATGACAAAAGTACCCACTATTAAGTCGTTGTATCTAATTGACGTTGGATATTGACTATAATGTCACAGACTTTCGTTGATTAAGGATTCATTTCGAATTTACTCTCATGTAAATTTTAGGTGTATAAATGTGGGCTACACAGCTTCCATATCAGCTAGGAGTGATTTTATAAAGGGTACTTACGATTGAATACAAAGATCATTTTATAAAAATATACTTGACATTTTTAATAATAGGTGAGCCTGCTAACTACTGTCTGATTAGAATTTAATTTAACAGTAAGAAATTTAGAGAAGTAGCTAAGTAACGTACTCAAGTACATTGTTGTGATGAATTATCGAGATCATGGAATTGCATTTGTAGTGGTTGTACCGTTTGCAACAAAAGGAGAATAATTTTCTCTTAATTTAATAAAATTACATACGCTTAAGAAATGGAATAAGTAGTAGTCCTCTGTTTTTTGTTTTTAGTCGCTATCATGTTCTTCATCTGAGCTGTCACAAGTATTGATAATAAGATTGTTTGAAATTCGATCCATTTCCCCAGATATTTATTTTCTTCACTTTCGACATGGCGACAAATATTTTCCCAGTCCTCAGCAGTAATAGTATTCATTCGTTCAGTTGCTAAACTCATAATGCCTTGCATGTTTAATGAAACGTTTCTTTTCGCTACATATCCTTTTACCATGGACCAAATATTTTCGATCGGATTGAATGTCGGGTGATACGGTGGCAATCGTAAAACGGAGTGGCCATGTTCTTTTAAAATTGCATCTATGTGGTACTCCCGAAACCGCTCTTTATTCTGTTTAATTAAATCATACAAACTGGTTTTGTACATCAACGGGCTATACGAAATGTTGTGTTCTGTCAACCAATCCATCTCCATCTTGTTTATGAGAATTTGACGTTGGAGCACGATTCAAAAGTTTGTTGTGTAGGACGCATTATCTACGATAAGTACGCTATTCGGTTTAAGGTTCGGTATTAATTTTTCTTTTAACCATTTTTCGTAGTTGACAAAGTTCATCTGGTCATGGTAATCTCCCGTTTTTTGGTTTGCCTTAAACATTAACAAAGCGTTGGGAATAAAACCATCTTTTGCTCCTGCGTGCACTATTATTAACCGATGGCCTGTACTGATTTGTTTTTTTACACCAAATTCTGTTCCATCGGTCCAAGCCTGCCCGGACACATGTGAAGTGTGTATGTAGGTTTCATGAGTATAAAAAAAAAAACTATCCAATAAACTAGTGGTCTATCTTCAGACCGTATTCCGCAATTTTGGTAAGGTAATTTATTCTTAGCAGTCGTATGTTGTGTCTTTCCATTAATATTTTTCGGTTGTCCTCGGTCTTTTTCCATTTAAATCCTAATTTTTGTATTTGTTTTCGTAAGGTGGAAATGCCAACTTTGTAATCTATATCGGATTTTAACACAGAATGGAGTGCCTTTAAGGTTGGAAATTGCTTATGGGGCAGATGAAAATTGTATATAGTTCTCCGGATGACTTCCTGATCAAAATCGTCTACTGCTGATGACGGACAAGTACGTAACTTTTTATTTCTCGGGGAGGTGAATTTCTTTGTTGTTGCGAATTTCTCACTATTGCTCTCAGACACAATGTTATAAACAGTAGAGAGACAAACACCTGTAGCTTTTTCAACTAACTGGGCAGCGATGTAAGGGGAATTTAAATTTTTCTTCAGTTCAAGTTCAAAATATTTATAATAGTTAAAAATAATTTGCTTACTTTGACTCTCAATCGGAGCAAAATTACTCACTGCCATATTTTTTGAAAATTATGTAACTTACACTTAGTCGTACGGGCTGACACAAAATTATTCTGATAATTGTGAGAATACAATAAAATCAGACGTAAAAATATATGCACAACGTAAATAGTATTCACAATTTGACACTGACATTATTTTGGTATTTACTTCTTCAATATATCACAAACCTCTTTTTATGCTGATAGTACGAGAAAATAGAAAATTCGAATATATAATGCCTGTAAACATACAATACTACTACATATGCAATTCCATGTTCTCGTTAATTTATCTATTTTTTATAGCAACCACGTATATATATTTTCATACTTCGTTTCGATTGGAAGTTTTCATTATTTTTGGTGCTACACTAATACATCTTTGATTTGTTTGTCTGTAAATTTGTATATAATATTGTGTACGTCATGAATATCTTGAATTTTATTAACTTACATATGTATTTATTACCGGTTCATTAAGCAAAGTGGCCTTTTATTCAATAAGATGTATGGGCACTGCGAATGGCATCTCGCTAAGTGTGGTAGGGCACGTTCAGCGAATGTCATCTCGCTCAAATCTGGAGTAGAACCCGACTGTGGAAGTACCCCAACCTTACAGAAAACCACAGCCAAATAGCACTAGACCCTACTCATAGTGTTGTGTTCCTGCTGGTGAGTAAGGTTGCCAAAGAGCTCAAAGAGGACCCAGTGTGTTGACGATGAGGGACCTTCTTGTTCCTTTAGCCATCAACATAGTGAATCCTCCTTTTTGTAAAGGGTCGGTAACGCGCATGTGACTCCTTTGGAGTTGCAGGCGTCCATAGGTTACGGTAGCTGCTTACCATCAGGCGGGCCGTATGCTTGTTTGCCACTGTCATGGTATTAAAGAAAAAACTTTTAAATCCGATCCTAACCATATTGTCGGTGATCATTTCAAAACAATCAAGAGAATTGACCTATCTTCGGCACTTTGTAACAAAATAACCAGCAATAACACCAAACTATAGATATGCCTAATCATATCCACTTTCTATGCATCAATCAAGTTATCGGAGCGATGTTCACGGTTCGCTACTCTTAACTATAATAATATGTTGCTTGAAAGAAAAACGGCATAACTTTCTAAAAACTGCATAGAATAACTACGTTTTGAGTGTAGTGTTAGTATGCCGGTAAATACGGTGTATTATGTCAATATATTGGAGAAATCTTGAGGTGGCGTTGGTTCCCTGGTTGTGGAACAATCAGTGGAGTGGGGAGTTGGTGACGATGTTGTAAAGGCTTGAAATTAAAGTATAAACATACTGTTATCGTTTTAAATATTCAAGAGCATGGTCTCTAATATTATTATGTAGTATCTTTAATGCGAGTAGAATTTTACTAATATTTGTTTATCGGTAGGTACAGTCGAGGACAAAGAGATGTATACACTTTTGGACCTTATTGCGTTGTAATAAGGTCCAAAAGTGTATACATCTCTTTGTCCTCGACTGTACACCCCTGCATACAAGTTTGCATACCATACATTACCCTAAGATATTCTCTTTTGCATAATATGTTACAACCATACGTCGCACTTAAGGCTTGCAGTTATACGGATATTATTCGAATAATACGAATATTTCGAATAATTTCCATACAAATTACTATTCGAAATATTCGGATTGCAAGCCCTAGTCGCACTCCAGCAGGAATTTTGCGGGCACGTCATTTGGTAAGGTATATAATCTTGAACTCTCTACCAAATGACGTGCCCGCAAAATGCCCGCTGGAGTGCGACGTATGGTCACAACCAAAGAGTAAAGTAAGTATGTTAGTTAGTCACAACCATTGCCAAAAAACATAAGTTTACGTAATTTCTTCTCGTAATTACGTAATCTGGCCTCGGACACCGGAGGGTTTGGTCACTTTTTCTAAAGTATATGACATCTATTTTCAGTTTATATATAGTAGTATATACTACTTAAAAATTGCAAATCAGAAAATATTGAACAAAATAATTTGATTTGCTTTAAGATTTACATAATTTCATAAATGCACAATCAATTGCAACTGACTTATCCAATAACAAAGGACCATAAAGTAGTTCCATTAGTATTAATGAATTTCATGACAATTATTAACTATTGTGGTAGGTATTTCTGCTTCAGTGTGACCCTAATAATGAAAAGTAAAAAAAATATAAAATGTGTTATTAAATCAAATACAAACATTGAAAATATTGAACCTGCTTCGATACACCTTGCCGGGGCTCGATCGCTTTACCAATTAAGCTATGGGTCAAGTAACTAAGTTGACGAAATTTTCAATGCCTTCAATCATCTTTTTGCATTTATTTTGATATACATCGGCTTTACAGCAGCCGTAAGAGTGATGAGTGGAATGCCCCACTTTAAAAACATGCAAAAATAATTATGAACATAAAATTTGTTAAAAACGTAAATGTCATGTGAGTTTGTCTACATTTATCAAAATCGGAAACGACAATTTGGGAATTGAATATTAAACGTAAAATTAACAAATTAAGGATGTAGCTCATTAATCAAATTATTTTTAATGTTATTGGACATGTTTGTCGACCTGCGAGGCCACATGATATTCACACATATATTATCCCCGGCAACACTGGCCGGGAATAAACGTCAAAATGACCTAGCGTATTTAATTAGTGAAAATAAATGTTTTAAAAGTGATTTATAACGAGTTACTGTGTAAAATGACAAGATCTCAATGAAATTAAAGTGTAACAGTGTTATCTCTAGTATTAGTTTACTTTAAGGAGCAAATTATTATGACGAAAAATTTTGAGCCAACTGTCAACGGCTTAACGTTCAAGATTTAAAATTACACCGAATTTACATGGAAATTGCCTACATTTCATCGAAGACTTTTACAGGGGAGTATTGCTTTTCACATTTATATGCCTTACTTTTAGTCTGATTGTCCAAAATAACTTAATATTTTTAATATTCAGTACCTAACCTATGGGCAAGTAAGTTCTTGTTAAAAACAGTGGTTCATCTTACTAAACTAGCCAAAGTGAATGCTAATAAACTCAGAAATAGCACAGATGTATTCAACGAACATTATTATAAGTTGACGTTCAAAGTATAAAGTTTTTTTTTGTGTAAATTCCTGCTATAAAGCTTAATTTAAATACTAGAAAATTTGAATTTAAATACTTTTTTCTGTTAGTACCATTGTGAATCATACTTGCTAGGCTCAGATTTCTTACATTGTCAATATGTTTTCAGCACAACCCTCTAAAATGACTACTCGCAGGGATGTTTTGGTCGCTAAAGTCCAGCAACTACAAAGGGATCTTAAGACGGCGACTGAGCTAAATGACAGACTCCTACAAGAGCGGGAAGAAAGTGAACAGGAAATCGAGCGTGTTATCCGAGCAAACACTGTTCTCAAAACTCAGCTTGCCAACCAGGACATTGACTATGAAGATATCCAGGGTCAGCGGGATGAACTTCAAGCTACTGTAGACCGATTTGAACAATGCCAGGAAATACACGAACAGGCATTGCAACGCATCAAGGACCTGGAGCAGCAGCTGGGGGAGATGGACCTTAAAAAAAATTATACTTGCAAGTACTGCTCCGAGCACTCCGGGCCGCCAGACAACAATTTAAGTATTTTAGCTGAGCTAAATAGTTTTGAAGTAGATTTATTAAATGACAGCATAGTGGACTCTCCTTTTATGGAAAATATAGAGTTTTCAAGTTCTGTGTGCATAGGGAATAGTGATGGGAAAATTTCATTGAACGGAAGAAAAAAGATAAAAAAATATTTAAAATTAAATAGATTCATAAAAAAATCTAAACTTTTGCTGAAATGCCACAAATTCTTATTTAAATCATTAAATTCCAAATGTAAACATGTAGCCTTGAGAGATGAACTCCTAAAGTGCCAATATCAATTAGACCAGACAGTAGAGGAGCTGAATCATCGCTCTGCTGAATTAAGCAAATTAGAGTCAAAGCTAAAAGCTCTTAATGATAAGCATGAATTATCTAGTAAAACGCTACAGGAATACATAGCCTTTATGAATAATGTTCTAGCACCGGGCAGCGGCTACCCTCTGCGCTTGGAATCGCCACGGCCGCCGAGTCGCCTGGCTGCGCCGGGCTCGCCCGCGCCCGCGCCGCGCGCCACGCTGCTGGCGCGCGTCTCCGGCGCGACCACTCCGCGTCGCCAGCCCGAGCCTGACCTTAGCCTGGACGTCCGGGAGTCGTCGCTGGGTCCTTCACAGTCATGCCCTGGATTGGATGTCGCACTGGATTTATCCCTGCCCTGCCCAGTGGAACCAACTCCACCGTTATCGTGCCCAGGCGAGGCGGGTCCACCGCCGCCATGCACTGTCGAGCTGGTTCCACAGCCGCTGTGCACTGTCGAGCCGGGCCCATCGCCGCCATGCACTGACGAGCCGGGCCCATCGCAGCCATGCACTGTCGAGCCGGGCCCATCGCCGCCATGCACTATCGAGCGGGGCCCATCGCCGTCGTGCCCACTGGCACTGGATCTATCGCCGTCGCGCTCAGTCCAACACACTCCATCGCTATCGTGCCCTGTCGAGCTGGTTCCGCCGCCGCCGTGCCCGGTGGAGGCGCCACTCTCGCGCGCGCGCCCCGCCCCGCTGGTCCCCGCGCTCGTGCCCGCGCCTGCGCCTGCGCCCGCACCCGCACTCGCACCCGCGCCCGCGCCCGCGCCCGCGCCCGCACCCGCGCCCACGCCCGCACCCGCGCCCGCGCCCGCGCCTGCGCCCGGCCGCACCGTTCTATATACAGACGAGGTGGGCGCCGGGCTCGGCGCGCTGCTGGCGGAGCGCTTGTCGCGAGGCGTCCTTAACAACTGTCACCCGGGCGCCTCCTTCGATCGTCTGATCAAATGTATATCGGTCGGCGAGTATGACCGCGATTCCACGCTTGTAGTGTTTTTAGGAAATAGTATAGATTGCACTAAACGAGATATCTTGAGATTATCCGAGACCCTGTCAGATATTGGCCAGCGAGATTCTGTAAAAATAATTATCTGTGCCTTACCATACAGAATGTCGAGTCATATAAATAAGAGGGTATATTCTTACAACTCCGTATTGTATAATCTTTCTTTGTACAGTAGTACGATTTCGTATTTTGATACAAATAAATTTATTGAGGATTTTATTATGCCCCATGATAGGACTTACCTTCCGAGAAGATGTCTTATAAATTGTGCTAACCTGTTAGCATACAATATTGTAGACCCCGTCGTGACTAGCACGGCGGATGATAGTTTTATTAAGACGAATCCCGATTCATACTGCAGGGGCTCAGATTTAGAGAGGCAGCCGTCTGGTGATATCAATTTAAACTGACTGCTACGACAACGAGTGCACCAGCCGGCTCCGTTCCTAAACATAACTGTGATGCTAGCATAAGTAGTAAAACTGATGTATTGTACTTAGTTCACCAAAATATTCAAGGGTTTACCAGTAAACAACTGGAAATTGATTTATTTGTACAACACTCGAACATTGATATCCTCTGTATAACGGAGCACTGGCTTAAAGGTCATGAATTTATGTTTAATTTCCACAATCATAGTGTAGTAAGTAAATTTTTTAGAAAATCCTGCATTCGCGGCGGGTCATTAATAATGGTAAAACATGATATAAAAAGTAAGGAGCGGAAAGACATTGTTGAATTGTCTGTGGAACGCCATATTGAACTTTCTTGTGTCGAGTTAGAAGAATTTATAATTATATGCGTGTACAGGCCTCCATTGGCAAACTATAACACATTTGAGTCAGTGATAGATGAAGTTCTTACAAGTGTTTTTTGTAGTAATAAAAGTGTTATTGTGTGTGGTGATTTTAATATCAACTTACTTGAAGATTCATCCATGTGTGTAAGGTTACTTAGTACTTTCAAATCCTACAATTTAGTAAATTTATTTTGTGAGCCTACACGAATCACAGCAACCAGTGCTACATGTATAGATAACATTTTCAGTAACAAGGATGCGACTAGTAAATCTATAATAAACAACTTAAGTTCTGACCACTGTGGACAAAAAGCCTCTTTTAGCGGAAAAACTAAGGATATTCCACAAGTCACTATGTGCAGACCAATTTCCGAAAGACGATTAGATTTATTCAGTCGGAATATCACGAAACAATTATGTTATGTTCCATTTACCCAGGAAAACCCTAACCGTATGAGTATTGAGTTGTTTAACTGTATTAAAAGGGAATTTGATGCCTGTTTCATTCCGAAGAAGGTGCAAGGCAAGGTCAAGACGAAATTTAGCGACTGGGCTACGCCGGATATTCATGAGAAAAGACGACGGCTCTATGATTTATATGACTTGAGAAGAATTAATAAAAGTCCGGAATTCCTAGATTATGTCAGGAACTTTTCTAAATCTTTTAAGATGATGTGTGCCGCTGCTAAAGCTGATTATCTGTCCAGAAAGATCCAAAATTCCAAGGATAAAGTAAAAACTGTTTGGCAAGTAATCAACGATGAAACTGGGAAACGTAAAATCAAAGATCCGCACTACAACCTACGTATTAATAATAATTTAGTGAGTTCGGACCTTGAAGTTGCGGATCATTTTGAGCAGTTCTTCTCTAATATACCGGTAGAAACAACAAAGTCTCTTCATTCATCGCCTGACGTCGCTGAGGCAATACTGAAAACAAATATAGCAGAGTGTACAGATTTCTTTAAATTTTCATATGTTACTCCGAACTTAGTTATTAAAACATTTAAATCCCTAAATTTAAAGAAAACTGAAGATCTTTGGGGCCTATCTGTTAAAGTTCTACATTCCATTGTTGAATCGATTGCACCACATTTAGCTGATATATTTAACAAATGTATTGATACAGGAATATTTCCAGACATAATGAAGCACAGCAAAGTCATCCCCTTGTTCAAATCAGGATCGAGAACAGAACCAAGCAATTTCAGACCAATTTCAATACTGCCGGCACTGAGCAAAGTTTTCGAGAAACTAATTCTAAATCAACTTGTGTCACATTTTAACCGAAACGAATTGTTCGCCAGAAATCAATTTGGTTTTACCAGAGGTCGCTCGACTACTGACGCAGGTGCTGTTCTTCTTAAGCACATCTTTGCCGCTTGGGAAAAAAAACAAGATGCTGTTGGAATATTCTGTGACCTATCGAAGGCATTTGATTGCGTTGATCACGAAAATCTAAAGAGAAAACTAAGCCATTACGGGATCAAAGCTGGTGCCCTTAACCTCGTCTCATCATACCTATCGGATAGAACACAACGAGTGGTTATTAATGGAACTCAATCTTCTGGGTCCCCTGTGGCACTCGGAGTGCCTCAAGGCTCAATACTTGGTCCTTTCCTGTTTTTGGTGTACATTAATGACCTACCTAAAATTGTGCAAGATAAACATGATATAGTGTTATTTGCTGATGACACATCTCTGATATTTAAAGTGGACAGAAAAGAAAACAGCTTCGATAGTATTAACAGTACACTCTCCAAAGTAGTAAATTGGTTTACGGCTAATAACCTACTTTTGAACGCCAAGAAAACGAAGTGCATCAAATTTACACTTCCCAACGTCAAGCAGATTAACAGCAGCAAGATTATAATAAATGATGAAATAATGGAATTCGAAAATCAAACTGTTTTCTTAGGAGTCACTTTAGACTCGAAATTACAATGGCATCCACATATAGCTACCCTAGCTGGGAAACTTAGCTCTGCAGCCTATGCCGTGAGGCGAATCAGCCATCTAACAAACAGTGAAACTGCCAGGCTGGTATACTTCAGTTACTTTCACAGTGTTATGTCGTATGGAATTCTGTTGTGGGGTAAAGCAGCTGATATTGGGACCATATTTGTGCTACAAAAACGAGCTGTACGTGGCATTTATAAAATGCGCGGTCGAGCATCCGTAAGAGGAAAATTTGAAGAGGCAAATATTCTTACCGTAGCATCTCAATACGTACTTGAAAACATTATGTATGTGCGGAAAAACATCCATAAATTCAAGCTCAACAGTGATATCCATAACTATAACACTAGAAATAAAGATAAGATTGCTGAGCCTGGCCACCGCCTCGGTAAGGTTCGTACGTCTTTTGCTGGGAACTGTACACGTTTTTATAACAAAGTCCCCGCTGATGTAGTGAATTTGCCACTAAATAAATTCAAGTCTTATGTTAAGCGCTATTTGTTGAGGAGAGAGTACTATACTTTAAAGGAATTCATTGAGGATAACGATGCCTTTAAGCCTGTAGCTTGATATAGTTAGTACAATACAAATTGAGAAATTATTAGGTACATTACTCTATGAAGCAGCTTTACTAGTGTCCAGTATTACCTGTTTTTCATTTTTATTTTATTTTGTTTTTATTTAGTATTTGGACACTTAGAGACGTTATACATCTCTAAGTCTTGCATTCGCAAATATTTATATGTATAGATATATATTTAATGATCCTGACGCTTAGAGACATGTACATCTCTATGTCACTTTTATATTGTAATTTAGTTCACGCATGTAAAATACGAGCACAGAATATTGTTTCTCACCAGACTAAACATGGCTAGTTTTTATTAATTAATAAAGCCCGCCAGCTTGAACATGTCATGCTCGCTTAAAAGGCTCTGCTTATGGTGGCGTCGTTGATCGGGTCGCCACTTTCCCGAAGAAAGGTTGAGGGAGGCGATGGCTGAGATATGCGTCATACTCGTGAACGGGTGCTGTTTGTGGAGACCGGTCTGTTTAGGCTAACTGGGGCAACACATTTACGTAACTTTTTATTAATCATATTTAATTTTAGTTTAATTGGCTTTAGACACAACATTCGGTGCTTGATTATCCATATTTTTTTATTCAAGACACTTGGAGACCTTATACATCTCTAAGTATAATTTAGAAATAGTATGTTTATTGTATACTAGAATCACTTAAGTACTTTTTTTTATATTATTTAAATTCAAAGTTTGTTTCTAACTGTTGATGATGGATTATTATAATTTGGAAATTTATGTAGAAGACACAGTTCAGGTAAGAAAGTATATCAAACTTGTATGTAATTTATTTTCAATAGTCAGATTTGGACTCATCTTTTTTCTTTGGTATTTTTCTTAAACTATAACCTATTGTTGGTTAATCTAACCTTGGTTTGATATGTTTTCTTATAGAACAACGCACTATATGTATTGTTTAGTTTTGATGTACTGTTGTTTTGAAAAAATAAGTCCCGCCGAGTTTCTTGCCGGACATAATTCTTCTCGGGTCAGAGGTGTAGGGTTAGAACCGGTGTAGTTTGATTTTTTTTCTCTCTCTTTTACTTTGACGTGTAAAAGTGCCCTTGTGGCCTACTTACTGAATAAATGTTTGAGTTTGAGTTTGAGTTTGACCCGTAGAGACTTGACCTATATGGGTTATTCGATTCCAAGAGGAAAGGCAAACAACTTTTTATGTAAAAATAATATTGCCTAAGCAAAAGGTTACGGGTCATTTAAGGCTTCATTAATTGGTAATTTGACGTTGAAATATTCGCCAACATGGCGAGTACTGATTGTATGTTATAGATTTCATACTAGTAAATGAGGTTACTGACACTATTTAGCCTATTGGTACCTTTCAAGCGTTGAAACAACCCAACCCCAAGTTTGGTCATTTTTTTCCCGTTCGCCCGCAACTCTATGGGTGTTACATTCACTTAGCCGGCCGTTTTTAAAACCTACACTCCTTTTGAAAGAACTTTACAATGAAGTAACCCTTTAAAATGACGGAGTTCGCTTGCATCAATTCATTTTGTAATCTAATCCACCAGAATCCTAACACAATTAGCGACTTGGCTCTATCATATTATTTAATTGTTCCGCGTGTTCACTATATTTCCCTCCCCTTTGTCTCTGGCTACGTTTTTGCAATCGGTTCCGACTGTCTACAGTTATTAAGGACGTGAGAACTGTTGTACAATGCACTGACGTTGCTTACCGCGTTACATTTGCTACAGACATCTTTATCGATAAATTGCCTTGTTTACTTTTCATTGCTACCTTATCTTCAACTTTTTTATTATCTTGTGCAATATTGGCAGCAATGAAGCGTTTTCCCTTTTCAATCTTATTTACTTCGGCAATTTTCTAATCAGAATCTCTATGGCTATTATGATTAACATTACCGTGACTTATGATAGTAACAGTGAAAGTTAACGTAGTGACGTTTCTTAAAACATCTTCAATATTATAATCGTGACTTCTTTTTGATACGTCACTGACAACAATGGCCGTCTCATTCACATCAACGCAAAATCGGTGGAACGAATTCACAATGGCTGCCCTGTTGACATATGATTTTTATCTCCATAATTTTACTTCAAGTTAAAATATCCTTTAAATAATATGCCAATAATAACTGCTTAAACAACCTCCTCCCTTTTGATATCGCTTAAAAATATTTAAGAGTGAAAATAGATGGCATATACTTCAGAAAAAGTGACCAACAGGTTTGGTCACTTTTTCTGAAGTATATGACATCTATTTTCAGTTTATATATAGTAGTGTAACTACTTAAAAATTGCAAATCAAAAAATATTGAACAAAATAATTTGATTTGCTTCAAGATTAATATTTAAGAGATTGTGAAAATCAAACCAGGTCATTACGCGTCCCACATCAAAATCGGCGTTGATTATTAACAAAAAACTAACGATTGTCGAAAATTTAGTTATTTTTTATTTTTAAATTTGAATAAATCATGGATTATATATGATTATGCGATTATTTTCAAAGATATAATGATAAACAGGAAGTGAATTTTGCCTCAAAAGCATTGTTGAGCATTAACCGCTACTTGGTCGTCTGTTTGCAAATAACGACTCGTGACCAACTGTCAATCGCAGAAGCCGGTCAACTCTGACCCATTGATCGACTTCGTGACCGACGAATAACAATCTGACCATTACAGTCGTACGGAAACCAGCTGTAACTAACCGCCAGCATAAAATGAACTAGCTTATGAATGAATTTGCGTCATTTAGAGATCAATTTCCCCAGATAGGTCTATTTGACGTCTGGCCTTAGTACCAATTATTAGCTATTATGGCTTAGGATTTAAATTTAGGGTACGCGTAGATTTACAATGATAGAGGCATGCTTATGATCATTAGATACGCTCTAAATAGTCATAATGAATACCCAATTTGCTCTGCTCTGTGATCTAACTTCATTTGTTTAAATACTTTGAATTATAGTATCCAATCCTAATAACAATGATACATCATAATGCTGTATAGGTTCAAATTACCTGGAACTTAAATTTCATAAAAAATCTAGTGGATAAAAAATAATTACATCGACAGGTCATTATTCTCTCCAAGAATTACCGGACACAGAGTAAAGCGGTAAGGTCACTGCTCCGATTGACAATGAGGGCTAAATGACACTTCATTTTCTGCAAATCATTTTCTTGCTTGATTGGAAACGATTTTGACGAGGGGTATACGAAGTCGGCGATGATTTGTCAATTTGTTAAATATTCACATTTATTGAATTTAAAATTATATTTTGTATTACTTTCACGTGTCTTAAAATACATAATCTTTTGGTCAAGGGAGACAGCAAGGTTTACACTCTGGATTAGCAACTTCCAAAATTTTTAAAACACCTTCTTTTAAACAGAACATGGCAACTTCTTGATTAAGATTTTGCAATCTTGCCCTTCGCGACCTGTACAAATTTGCCAGTGTGTTAGTTCCATGCAGAATGTTGTTTGTAACAAGTTTTACTATTTATCGCCGTAGATGGCTCGGCACTTAACCTAGCTCATCCAGCTGGGGTTAGCCTAATTGTTTCTGAGAGATTGGCATTGCAAGTATTGCAAAATGCAAATTCGAATAAGTTAAGTAAGTTATTTTGAATAGTCAAAAAGCTGAATCATAAACACAAATTGAAATGATACTAGATACTAGGACACTTGGCCAAGTTTAAGAGATTAAAGGCTAACTAATTTTACACAATCTCTTACGATTTCTGGTTTTCACATTCATATTTAACTTGTTTTTTTTTTGTAAGTAACAAAGCATTATTACAACACTATAATTATCAATAAAAAACATGTTAAATCAGATGACTAATTAAAAACAGAATACAAAACTGACATCAAAGATCATGTCAAATCAAATCCGCTTTATGCAAGTCTAATTAAACAAGATCCTAAGCGAAGTACTTAATGCAAATTATACAACCATGTCCCTACTGGCAGCGGTCACCGTTCATGCACTGTACTGGGTGTCGCAACACTGCTGTTAGCCAACAACACCTGTTCGACTTGTTAATTTGTGACAACATCAATGACACTGTTTGTTTTAAGTCTTATAACAAAATTCTTAGGTTTTTGCAACATTCTGACCAAAACACGTGAGCTAAAATCATTTTATTGTACGGTCAGCTGCAGAGAAAAGGTACCACCGTGCCCTACAAACTTGTATGGTGGGTGGTACCTTTTCTCTGCAGCTGACTGTACAAATAAAATGTAAGACATGAACATGAAGCGTACGCTGCTAATTGAATTTGTAATAATTGTTTGCTTCATATTGTAATATAACTAAATTCAACTAGTGTCTAACAAATATTACAAAATTCTAGAAACATTATTCCTAATCCAATTGCGTTAATTAGAAGCTAATTTAAATAAATATGAACAGGATATTAGTCCCTAAGACGTAAGTTTCGTCATCGTAAACGCTGAATATAATCGTTGTGGATGCCTTAATTGCGGCTAAATCACGACTTTGTACAGGCAATCTCAACACACACGACCTGAGATGAAAGTGAAAACTTTACGTCATGATTCTGCCTACAGTGTTTTCTACAAGTCTGTACTTTTTCATTCATTGAATAAAGCCATTGGTCCGCTACAAGTTAAAACTGGATAAACTCGATAAATATTTTGTATAGGTTTTTACATAACACTTGCAACATGAACTGGTACCAATTAAATCTCGATAGCGCTCAGAAATCATATTGCAACCAATCTATCAAATACATCTCATGCATAACTTATATGGAGACTCCAATGCAACTTTTGGCAATCAATTTGAGATAACCGTGATTTATGATTTTGAAATTCGCAGTCTTTTGCCTCATTATAGCTGGCCACAAATACCACACTCCTAAATTGTCTGGGGTTACCTCAGGTAAGACAGGTGGCCGCATCTTCATGCCATGGGTCAACATTTGACATTTAAATAGTAGGCAAAAGTGATATTGCGTCACTAGGTCGACTAGCCCGGGCCTTTCGTAAGAATTGTCACTAGTGAATCCACCTGATATATCGTTGCGTGTTTAGTAATTACTTGTTGGAAAGGTCGATGTGCCTGTAATTGAAGATCAGTGCAACGATGTCTTTAAGAGATAACATTATTGCATTAATGCAATTATTCTAACTGCCACTTTTGTTAGTGGCATTGATATGATACATGTTTAGATGATGGTGCTTAATCGTTTTAAAATTGTTTTAAAGGTATGCGATAAAAAAAAGTTAGTGGATCGCTTTAGCTTAATGAAACGTGCACCGTTTTCGAACAAAAAGCGATCCTTATGACCTTAAAAATGTGGGAACAGGAGGTACACGAGGTGTCCTTGCACGAACAGAAACGTTAAAAAACAAGAGCCTTCCACATCCGGCTGGCGGCCGAAATAATTGTACGTTTCAAAATAAAAGCAGAAGGACAACTATCAGTTTTATTTTGCAAGGGCTTCACAATAATCGCAAATTCACAATGGATCCTCAGTGCGCTTGAACAAACATCAACATTTCGATAAAATGTTATGATACGTCTGATTGGCCTATCTTCCATCAAAACATTCTCAATGACATGCATTCTTACATGCCAAATCCTCGAGACATCAATGTCGGTTCAATTTAATTTTTGTTTATTTTTCCGATGATTTCTTTGAGGTGAAATTCGCGACGCCATCGGGGGGTCTTATCTGATACTTTTCATACGAGTCAGCTCGTTTGTTCTTAATCACGCTTTGTGTTTGTACAGAAATCGTGCAGCATTTGACAAGATCCATATAAGACTTGCAGCGAAGAATATGGATTCCGTTTGGTCCTTAAAGGTAGATCCTTTCCAAAGAAACCTTCAAATTGACATTTAATTTAACTGCGACCTTAAAAGTTCAGCGTTCAATCGTGCCGCGTATCGACGTATTTCGCTTCTTTAAAATAATTCCATACAAAATTCATGGAACTTAATCTTTCACAGTTAAATCTTAATAGTTGAGAATAGCGAATTCAGAACAACTATAAAGTGTGTTTATATGATTTGCAATTTTACCCTTATTAAACGGCCTCAGCTTTCCCTTGTTGACCTGACTCGACAGCCTTGAATAACAAGTACTGCAGTTGCTTATTTAACTAATAATTAGTTATTTACTGTACTTCAATTACGTCTTTAGTTTATCTTGCTTTGCATTTACTTGCGCTAAACTGTATTGAACATATCCTTATCTTTAAGAGATTTTATTATCGTGTTTAACGCCGCACCGCTTCCAGTTTCACTTTTTAGCCTCTGCCGGGTGAAAGTTGATTTGTTTCCCAACTCTTCCTTTCATCTCGCTTGTGCTGCCTAAAATAATCATAAACTCAACCTGTTTGGTGACAATAATTCACGGTATCTGTTACAAGCAGCTTTATTTCGTGTTATGCTTCCGTTATCTTATCTGATTTGGTTTACTTAACTGAGTTTGCAATTTCGTTTCAATCGTTGTCTCTGTTGTTCTTGTTTTAATTATTAAATCAATTAGGATAAATGCGCATATTTTTCTGTAATCGTTGAAGGAAAATCTACAAAGTGTAACAAAATTGCTGGTGATCATTTAAGGGTTTAATTGGTATCGTATTCTAATTATGAAAAAAAAACTCGTTATTGGTTTTGTATGGAGGGTAGGCCGGCTGGAACTTTTTCACGTCCAAAAAATTTTTCTCCTTATTTTTCTCACTCGCAATACAAGCCAATTATGCTCTTAACAGGATCACCACTATATTTTTTACAGCCTGTATATGCAAAAAAATGTCTGTAAATGTTTGTTAGTTTTCCACCTCTGATTATTAAATTCAAATTCTCACATAGTTGTCTTCAATAAAATGTATCGTTTATTTATTGTGATACCGTTGCAACGTCCTTGTCATCGTATCAAAGTCTAAGTAGCCTACCATAGCAGGGAGTCGAGGCAAGCGAGTGAACAGGAAGAGAACAACTTTCATTTTCACGCACCTGACTCCTGTCTTTGTTGCCAGACAATAATAATCCTTGTCTCGTTCGATTTCAGTGCATTCTACTTTGCAGTGCACTGGTATCAGTGCAGCTTGAATTCTTTAACTTGAGAACACCGAGGAATATAGTTTCTTTTCATTGATGTTTTTGCTTGTTGCTAAGTAGACTTGAAACTAATCATGTTTTTGTTAGCATTAATTACGTAAGTGAGGTAACTGAACCCAAATATTGGGTTTAGGTAAGCAAATGAAAGACAGTGATTCATTACCACTGTCTGACATTTATGGACGGTTGATTTGCTAAATATGGCAGTAAATATTGAATCAGAATTATTTTCATCTGTTAGTTTCATTAGGCTTGAAAACTTATTAGATAGGAGATCCGCAGTCTTCAAATCTATATATAAACTTTTATATTTCGTTATTGGCGTTTGCAAATTTTGGAAGTAGAAATAGGATATACTAGTTTCAGTTTTAGCAAATACCAAAAATTATTCTATTTGGTTTCATAACTCTGAATTATATATGTTGTGGACCCTGAAATTTACGTAAATCCCCTTCGCTTTAGCTCACGATGCTGCGTGTGCGGCGGACATGCGCCCGCGCACTTATTTCACACGACCGACGAGACATCCTCGTTTCTCTTTATTTATCGTCACTATATTAGTGTTCGGCTAAATCTTTACTTTGCTTTTTGTTGGTTTAGAGAATAGAGAGTAGTTATTCTTGAATTTTCATTGCTGCAGTTGTTGATGACAATTATTAATCCAAATTAATTCTTAATTCTATCTTAGATGCCTACAAATATTTACAGTTTTTTTGCGTAATATACCCGATTAGTATTTAGTGTTATTTTTAGAAAAAAATCTTTATTTTTATATCATCTGATTATATCCGGATATACTTGCATACTTCAATGATACTCATATTTCTCAAAAGATCATTTATTATCCCTTTTAACGCTAACGTTTCCTGTCTCCGCACAATGAACGTTCTTGCATCTCATTTTGTTTTCTAATAACTTTAGCTTGATCTTGACTTCTTATTTCTGACCCCATCACTTCCGTCAAACCTGTTGCGTTGCGGGCATACCATCGTCAATAAGTTTAAAATTACCTGTAATAAACCTAAATGTATTGAGATAAGGTCTACTTATGACCAGTTATGTGGCAGAGCGTTCAACTGTTCTAGCAACTTGTTTAAATGCTTTTTTTCTGACATGATCATCGATCAATCATCATCATTTGTTGACAACAACACGGGTAACGTCTGAATGATAATTAATCCTCTAGAACAAAGATTTTAAAGTAAGATCTCTCTATTCGCTTTAAAACAGCATCTACAAATACGAGTTATAATACAAGTTTACTTTTTAGATACATTCATTACTCGACAACCTTGTTTGATTTCTAGTTTTGCGATCATTACAGATTTTTCCAATAAAGGCAAAAGCTGGTTATAAACTTATTTGCTACTAAACGTTATATGTAAACCGGTCTTCGTGCGTAATTCAATACTTTTTACATGTACCCGATAATTCTTTTTTACTTCTTTTTATTACACTATCCGCATCATTAGTACAATTTGTTTTATTTATAGCGATTGTTTAGACTCCATCATATTTAGTAGTAAATTTTGCTACATTATCTTTTTCGCTAGTATCATGAATAACCTCATAGATATGTCATAACGATTGATTCTATAGACTCATCAATAAGCTACATATGTCACTCTTGTACTTTTGTACTGGACACGCGTTCGCTTCACGCATTCAAAACCCATTAGTATCTCTTTGTCTTTGTGTTAAAGGTCAATTTTCAATGGTCACCTGTCACAGACAGGTGTCAAGTAACACCTGTTAGTGACATGCGTGGTCTGCTTTAAGCTCATTGTTGTGCTTTAAAAGTGTCCGTGTCGCAAGTAACGGTTGTGGCTGTGCGTAGTATTAATACTATTTTTGAAGACGAATGTCGCTTTTTGATAATGATTAACGAAATAATAGCTTCCTAGCGATAGAAATACCTGTCAGTTACTTTTACACACTTTTAAATTAAAAGTAGGTTCAAGTCAAAGGCAGATTTTGAGTTCTGGATGCAATTGAGATAAAGGACTATATGACAGTAAGTGAACAAATTAAAGAGTTTCCCAGAAATGTCTTCAAAAATGTTCATCTTTCTAGTAACACCTAGTGATTTTCACACGTTGAGAATTCTCCGGTAATATTCAGTTAAATAATGAACAAACGAATAGTGTTGAAAGTCAGTTGGGTGAACAAGTGATTTAGTTTTAAGAGGCTGACAACACCCGATGACCTTCAAATTGACTTTACTCAAACAGTTCTTCAGCTATAACTACATGTTTTGAGAAGAAAAAAAATATGTTAATATTCGTTATATTTCGAAGAACATCGTTAATTCCGATAAACGATTGGACGAAATCGGCTCGATAGAAATTAATTCCATAGTTACATCTAAAATTAGCTTTAAACAGTTGTATGTCTTTAGTTTCTCGACTTAAATGTTTGTAACTAAGGACAAATCTCCACCACACTAATACTAAAAACTTCGTTGTTTTATATTTCCCAATTGATGCGTAGTTTTTTTTTTACTAATCATAACAGTGTTTCTCTTTCACTCGCGCTGAAAGAGGTAGGGAGGGAATTTAGCTGTTGTCAGCCCCTTATAAGTTATCGAAAGAGAGAGAGTGGAGATCTTCTCAAGCAACTATTGCATTATAACAAAGAACATCCAAACGAACTACTAAAAGTGTACTCTGCCAAGTTCCAAAGCAATCTCATTACCTATATTAACTATTAAGGCTAAGCGTGATCGTGTCTAGAAGATTTTGCAAGTGAATTTGTGTAAGTGTTAACGTGTCGACATGTTAAGAGGGCTTCAAAGTAGTACTACTCCGCAATTATATAGTTCCTACATAGTAATGCGAATTATGAGCTACTCATTTTCATAATAACGAATATTACCCAATATTTAATAGCAGTCGCAGAAGCCGTTTTTGTACTAGATAGATGCAAGTATTTGCTTGATTTTAGGCTATAAAAGGTCAGAGCTTCTTGGAATACATCTAAGCTTAGTAAATAGGAGGGTCGTTAAATCCGGCTGGTGCTTGAAATGGATGGTTAAAGGTCGAATTCTAACTTAATTTGGCTCTGTCAAAACAATAAATTATTCGGTTTATGGGCGTTTAGAATATGCGGATCTCTTAATGTTTTAAGTAATACCGACAGTTTAATCATATGTTTTGGTAAATGATGAAGGCGAATGATATACTAATATGTATAGAAAAATATGTTTTGACGTTATTAGGACTATCATTGATGATGTAAATTTTTTGTAACTTTCCTAAATATTTAAATTTGATATTTAAAGTATAGTTTGCTTATATGGTTTAATATTATTCCAATATTAAGGTTACCGCTTCCCAAAGCTGTCTAAGTGATAAGACCACCAATTGTTTTGCCTCTGCTTTTTTGTTTGTGACTTGTGTATACTTTGTGTCTATTATTTGAGGTGTGCAATGAAGAGCATTTATATTATGTTATGTTATTATTTAAGCTTTAAGGAAATTGATGTCTACCTAACTAGTTACATATATAAAAAGCACAAAATGAATTACAGTAACATATAGGTATATACATAAGTTAAAATAATAAAGACGTTAAACTCAAACTCAAACATTTATTCAGTAAGTAGGCCACAAGGGCACTTTTACACGTCAAAGTAAAAGTGAGAAAAAAAAATCAAACTACACCGGTTCTAACCTTACACCTCTGACCCGAGAAGAATTATGTCCGGCAAGAAACTCGGCGGGACTTATTTTTTCAAAACAACAGTACATCAAAACTAAACAATACATGTAAGTGCGTTGTTCTATAAGAAAACATATCAAACCAAGGTTAGATTAACCAACAATAGGTTATAGTTTAAGAAAAATACCAAAGAAAAAAGATGAGTCTAAATCTGACTATTGAAAATGAATTACATACAAGTTTGATATACTTTCTTACCTGAACTGTGTCTTCTAAATAAATTTCCAAATTATAATAATCCATCATCAACAGTTAGAAACAAAATAATTTTGAATTTAAATAAAAAAAAAGTAAGTGATTCTAGTATACAATAAACATACTATATTTCATTATGTTATTAATTCAAATTCTCCTAGAAGGGCTGGTAACCCATGGAGTCTTATTACCATCCCTCCCTCATCGAAGGAGAAGCCATTTCAAAACAATTTTATCTAGTTATTAATTGTATAAATAGTTAGTATGTTAAATTGAATTGATGTATGTATTTATAAATTTAATAAATGGCTTTCTGATTCTGATTCTGATGTTATTATTTGTATATTTCGATTTTAAGCAATATAAGATAATTATCTTTTGATTACGATGTATACCATGTATTGCATTTAAAGGATAAATTGTGATCAATTAAATTATAAATGTCACAAAGTTGCTTTACTTCATAAATGTGTAATGGAATGGCCATCGTGGGATGATCAAGGTAACTCTACTTGTCGACCACGCAAGTATCAGTAAAGTTGAACTGGTCATTTGCAAAAACATGTTTTATTCATAGGAATGCTGTTTTCTCTTAATTATATCGTTCAATGTCAATTTAGAACTGCTTTTGAGCTCTAATGTATTTTTTTATCAAACAGGTAGTTATGCATTAGAAAAACTAGTTGAATTTAATAAAACAACTGGGATTATTTTAATAAAATCATTCGGAAAATTCCCGGCAATGTAGTTTCAAAACCAGAAATGATATTCAAACAAGCATAATCAGAAGTTATATTTTTTATGCCCATCGCAATATATTGCTTACACAATGGATTCCTCATTTTTATAAAACTATTATTTTATTCGAACCATTACAAATTTTATAATCGCCAGAATTTTGCCTCGATAAACCAACATTCACCGCGACGTCTATTATGCAAGGACGCATATTATGTCAGAACTTGTATACTATTTAAACAATGTGTTTCATCAGCTACTGTTGTTGTAATCATTAATAGTCATATATCATAACAATGCGTAGCACAGCCAGCAGGCCAAGAATGTAGATCGCGGAAACGAATTCAAATGACCCTGCAAGGCTACTGTTACTGGCAAGCATTCCCTCTTGAATAACAGCCTACTGTTTAATTACCAGCGTCTACTACAGATGTTTGTACTTGGGTTTGTTGTAGTTGCGTTTTATTTTTGCTTTACGATCTATTTGTATTCATATTTGAACGCATTTTTTTCATTTAATATAATAAAAGTTGAATGAATAAACTCAAGTAATTCCTTACCATTGTTTTATACTAATTAATGTATATTTCGGTTGGTCACTTTTATGTATCTTTGCTGTTTTATTTTGCTCGTTTTAATTTATTCTAAAGGAATAAATTCAATGAATAAGATTTTTATGTTTTGTGCAATGAAGTATAAATTTCTACTGCTTAACTTAAAACTTTGATAAATGCTTTAACTACAAATATGAAGATGCTAGATTGTGCACGTCTATAATGTTTCGGCTGCAAATTAGAATGGATAGACCTTGCGAAAATGTGCATTAAATTTACACAATAAAATGAGTGATTACTACAAAACAGTGACCGAAGTTATTATTCTATCCACGTTATGGATTTTTATCTGAACATAAAATGATTTATTATGCCTAAAGCTGGCGATATTCTAAATTGTATGCATCAAAAGTAGTATAATAGTAGGCATTTATTATTTTCTATGTCGAAACTTTCGGGTTACATTTGAATTTCTTGGAGGGTTCATTTCTACCCGTATAACAAGATTGTGTTGTTCGACTAAAGGATAATGCACGCTTTTCCGCGTTTTACACGACACTTCCGACACTTCATTTTGTATAGAATATATCACGTGACCTGAGAGGATTACGGAGCAAAGAGTTCTTCTTCACCTATAATGTTATCTCAGAGAGTTCTAAACCAGGAGAGGCCCTGAGTATTATTTCCCCTCTGTCAAAAGTATTGGCGGAAAATCTAGTACATCTATAAAAACTATTTCAATAATCGATGTCACGCCATTTTCGTCATCGCTGTCGATGGATAACAAGCTCCGTGAAAATGCCCTTATGCGCTGTTTTTGGATGTAAAAAAATGTTATATTTCATCTAGTTTACAAAAAGATGAAATACCATTTCAGATGTAAGTACAGTTTTACTTTATTTACCATTACTTTCGTAATAAAAGATTTAACCTAAATCGAAAATCAAGCTTCGTTTACAGAATCGATTCAAAGACAATCGTTTTCTTTCTGACGGGCAGTAACTATTTGACGTTTGACACTTCTCCATATTTAATGCGCTTAAGGATTGCTGTCTTCTATATTTTGTTTGAAAATACAATCAAAAATGATCCTTGGCTTTTTTGTTTGACATTTGCAAAGACTGCATCCAATAATGAACCATATGTTAACACTTGTACAGTCGACTATTTATTGCTCCATTTAGTGTTATGAAGTATAAAAATAATATGTCAAATATGTTTGGTGTTTTCAAGTCAAAGGTACATCTTTGTCGGTTGTCAATAAAGCGTTGCTGCCATAAAAATTCATTTAGAAATAAACTGTATTAACAACCGACAATGATGTACCTTTGACTTGAAAACTTCACATGCGTGCTACCTCGCCCCCCTCAGATTTTGGCAGACTTTTTTGTCTGGAAAGATGAGGCGAAGCGTACTCCATTTATAGAGCTTTATGTGTTATCTACACCAAGAGAGAACTGAAAACTTATTTACAAACATCGCTCGTTTGTTCAAAAAAAAACAACTCCAACAAACCATGTCTCAGCTTGTAGTAAATTCGAAATGTTCTGTTTTCTTAAGCTAACATTTAACCGGCTCTTGAACTCTTCTACAAGATTATCGTGACCACCTAACATTTGCAATACATAAATAGCATCAACATGCTTGCGTTCACTTCGCTAATGCATTTGACACGATCGTGTATTATGCACTCACACAAGATTTGAGCAAACATTTGAAGAAATAATTGATTCAATTATTGGCTTCAATAATTGGGTAGTGGAGTTCGAGCGCAAACCGCAGATGTTAATTTGTCGTTCGATTTTAGAATGCTTGGAACGAGTTGTTCAACGGTTTTTTGGGGTTCCGAAGCCAAAATGGCAAAAACGGAACACTTATAGTTTCGTCTGTCCGTTGGTTCGTCCTTCCGTATGTCATAGCTATTTTACTCGGAAACTATGAGACTATTAATTTTTAAAATAAAGTGTATTTTGTATGCCGTTACTTAGTTTTGTAGTAAAATTGCTAAACCAAATATCAACATGTTGTATATCAATCGATAGGTCTTTATAATAGCATTGAGGGTTTTTTGAACATTTATTGAATAAGTGATCAAAATATTTTCTGAAATAATTACGCGAAAAAATAATTTGTATACAAACTTTGTATGCAGTGTGGGCCTTTTTCTCTGCAGCTGACCGTACGTCTTGAGTAAGATATTTGAATAAAAGACCATATATGTAGTAGGTAGTTACGGTTAAGTAAATTACAATACACCCTATTTTATTCGTAGTAGGTAGTTACGGTTAAATAAATTACAATACACCCTATTTTATTCGTATCAAACAGAAGAAGGTTTTAAATAAATGTAGAAATAAATAACGTTGACTTCTTTTCATATTTTTTGGAGCGCTTATTCTTCAATTGGCTTTTGTAGAATGATCAATGGGTTGGAATGAATGGAAATAAAATGTTATACTGCTAACTTCAAAATTCACTTGTTACTACTAACTGCAGACTTCAGACAGCTACTAGATATTTTGTTCTGTTATTACAAGATAGAGTTTGCAATCAGAACCACTTTGGTATACCGCTCGCGCCGCAAAATTCATCGAATAAGGTAATCGAGGTGTGGCCAGCCTTGTGTTGCCACACGCTCTATACGCCTTTATGACAGTAGTGCTAAAGTAAATATAAAAATTGAGGTTACACTGCATACGTTTAGGAAAGTACTAATGATATTAACTAGTGACCAAAGATTTATCATAAATTTTGTCTCTGCTAGTCCGAAAACTACCTAATAGACGGAGAGCTAGTCATATATGAAACAATAATAAGAACAACGAAACCCCTCTAGTCAGTTCGCTATACTATGCTTATTTCTAGATCTGGATATCTGGCAGCTGTAAAGTGGTGGAGGTTAAAGAATGAAAACCACTTCTAGATAAGAAATCCTAGAGTTCTGAGTTTGTTGCAATATTATGGCAAATTATATAAATAATTACATTATATAATTGCCAAAAGTTTATGTTGGGGGAAAGTAGTGCCAAACGATATATAATGTGATTGATAGTTTGTCGCCTACTGCTTTTGTTTACGTAATAATACGCAATGTTTTTTTATTCTAATTTTAAAATTTAGGCCCTGTCCTTTATAACTGAGACAATTTCGGCAGTTGTTACCTATTTCGGTATTACTATTTTCCAATTCAAAAATTCTGCTAATTCTCTCACTCTAACCTCCACCCATTAAAAGCTGCCGGATGCCCGGATCTAGCAATCTAACCGGACGAGTTTTGTTGCTCTTATTATTGTATAATATATGTCGTGACCTGCTCTTAGTCCATAAGCATCTACAGCTAGTTCAATAGCAGGCCTTTATTCAGTAATTTTAATAAATATTTGTTACTTTCTTTAAAAAAAAACCTTATCTTATTTTCGTTTCAGAATTTTCAGATTTGATTTATGATTTTTTTTAGTAAGACCGTAAAGTAAATTTGTCTTCTAAAAGAATATTCGAAGCTTACGTTAAGTTGCATTAGTCATTTTTTACACTGCATATGAATACGTAGGACATGTACCAACATAGGACATAGACATGTAGGACATAGACAATCAATCAACATAACGCCAAAGAAAGTAAAAAAATAACTTTCTAACAAACTGACATAAAAACGACAGAACGCCTCTAAATAGCTACAATATGCTTGGAGACCATAAATCAGTCATGTGATCAAGCATGACTGACCATAGAGCATATTACAACTCTTCATATTCAACCTCTAAACTCCCTTTACCATGTATTCCATATTCAACTTTATGTTGTACTTGATGAGAGTGATATTACAGTTAACAATTTAAGAGAGATCGGAGGATTGGAAATTAAACGGTTTGCAAATAAATACGGAGCTGCCACACTAACGAACCTATTCAACAATAGTACCATCGACAATATAAAGCTAGATTACATGGCCCTATGAATCGGATATTAGCGAAAGTATAGTGTTGCCAGGACTAAGATGGAATATTGCGAATTGATGCATGTACTGAATGACTTTAGATTGCATTAGAAATGCATTCAGGGATAAGAATGATTAATTGATCTATTTAAAAGGCTTTGTCGTACATGTCTAATAGTGTCAAAACAGTGACGTAACAAATTATTTGTGTCGTTTATCATCACAGAAAGAACGTCTACACTTACATTGAAGCTTTGCTTAGTTTTAAGACTTGGTCTTGTACTAGATTCTCAAATTACTAAATATATGTATCCTCATATATAACTAACAGACACTAATATTCTTGACATTGGTAATTCACTTTGTTTTATTTTATAGGTATGTCCAAATATTCATTTAGCATTTATTTACATTGTATTTGGGAAAACGAAATAATATAATATAGGGTTTTCCAATAAGGACGGGTCGATTTTAAAATGCAATAAAACAGGCTATGCGTAAGACATTAATTAATTATTAGTTTGATGTAATACGTGCCATTTTTTGTGAAATATGACATCGTTCAAATGTCCGTCTTGGCTTCTTCTGGTAGCCCATATCCTCAATGTCCAATTTTCAAAAACTCTACCGCACAGATCAGGCTGAATTTCAGCGATGGCTTAGTTTATACTGATTTTAAGGACATCCATGTATTTGACCCCGCTTGACTATTTTTGTGAGGTTTTCTGTAATCGCAGGTCTGCTCAAACAAGCCGCAATCCACGTATGCCCTTAAAATCAATATAATCCAAGCCATCGCTGAAATTCAGCCTGATCTTGGCGACAGAGTTATTGCAAATTTGATTGTTAGAATACGGGCTACCAGAAGAAGCCGAGGAGAACATTTGTACGTTGTCATATTTCTCAAAAAATGGCACGTATGAACCTTTGAAATAAAACTTAAAAAACCGGCCAAGAGCGTGTCGGGCCACGCTCAGTGTAGGGTTCCGTAGTTTTTGGTCCGTCACAGTAAGTGTCCCCACTAGCTAAGAGTTTTTGAAAGCACGTCATTCCATTGTGATTTTGTAGAAATTACAGGAACAATAAACACCTGCTTATACGGTTAAATTACAAACTTAGTTCAGAAATTATTCTGTTTTTTTTTTTCAAAAACTATTCAACCTATCAAGTTCAAAATAATTTTCCTAGAAAGTTTTTATAAAGTTCTACTTTTGAGATTTTTTTCATATTTGTTCAAAAATTAGAGGGGGGGGGACACATTTTTTTTTACTTCTAGATAGATTATTTCCGAAAATATTTACATTATCAAAAAATGATTTTAGTCAACCCCTATTCATTTTTAAATACCTATCCAACAATATATCACAGTAGAAATGAAAAAAAAAATCACTCCCCACTTTATATATAGGGTAGTACCCTAATGAAACATTTTTTTCCACTTTTTATTTTACCACTTTGTCGGCGTGATTGATATACATATTAGTACCAAATTTCAGTGCTCACTGAGATTATCCGCGGACGGACGGACGGACGGACAGACATGGCGCAACTATAAGGGTTCCTAGTTGACTACGGAACCCTAAAAAGTAATTCTAATCTTAAACATAGCCTATTTTATTGCATTTTAAAATCGACCCGCCCTTATTGGAAAACCTTATATACATATGTATATGTATACATATTTAGTTTCGTCGAAGTCTATCTAAATAGTCTATCTAATATGAGCAATAAATTAAAACGTAGATACTACTCCTCAAACAATAAAACTTTTATTCAAAAACTTTAAAATAATATGTATTCTTTAGATTGTCATTTATTTATACAAACTAAGTAGTATTTTCAATGTACGTTAAAATCCGTCCATTTGACATAGGCTGGTGAGTCTTGTCACCCTACAGACATAATCTATTTCGCAATACATTGCGTGTTCGGATAAACTAAAAATTAAACCGCAAGTTATTTCAAAGTCGCTGAGCTAACGTTGTCTAATTTGAGGACTAGAATCTACGTTTTAATTTATCACCTGGTATAAAACATCTCCGTTACCTAGATACTGACAAACAATACACAGCTTAAACATTTAAGACACAAGCTTAATTCAAACAATTAATTTTAAAATCCGAAGCTTAATAAATTTGGACACCCATTACAGTATTAAAGTAATTCCTCAATTACGTAAAGCCAAGTAAATCACTTTCCGTTTTTGTTAAAACTTATCGCCGGCTTTCCCCCTTTACGTAATTACGTAAAGTGGTCCATATTTAACATCGCCGAGAACCGAAACTTCATAAAACCTGAATGAAATTGAAAGTTAAATTCACTATCAATGGCGCGGAGGCGGAAAGCAAAATCATTGCCATAACTGTGAAGAGTAGGGTTACCATGGCAAAAAAGTAAGTAGATAAGTATTGTACTTGTTAAACTATTATTACACGGTTTAGCAAAATATAATAGCTTAGCTGAACAAGCCTAACTTTCGTCTATTTTGCACATTAAGTGATTTAACTCAAAATTGTAAAATTACTTTTATTATGGTCTCTCTTTTATATGTGTCTAGTTTTGTGGTAAATTAAAACATATAAAAATTCACTTTAGCTTTAAAAATGTATGAGGATGGGGACAGTATGTTCAATGTCAATAACTTCGTCGTTAATCCCGTTATTAAATATGTATCAGAAAATTATACACAGCCAATGTTTTACCGTTGAAGTCAACAATATACAACGAATCTATAAATAAACAAAAGGTGCAATAATATTATGAAGAAAAAATAACCCTTTTATAACCATGGTATATGGTAACCCTATCTAACACCACGTGCGCTAGAAGATTACCAATTTTTCCCCACAATAACGGTCTACTGAAAACCAGCTTTTTAGTGGAGCTACTTATTGTTACATACACACATGCAAAAACGTTTACACAGGCCAGTGCCCCGTCAAATTAGTTGTATTATGAGATAGCTTTATCAAAATAAACCCAATGTCTTAGCCGCTAAAGTCTCTGTTATTTTGCAGTGAAGACGTTGCATATGCGTGCGGTTTTTGTTTTTGGTGCGTAATTGTACCACTTTCGAAAGATTTCGCATGGTTTTTGCGTTGGTTAGCCAGTTTATTGGTGTTTGGAACTGTTAGGCTAAATGTTATACAACTATGATTATTCCAGATTTAACAATAGCTAGCGTATTATGGATGCTTTATTGTGACTTTATCACGTGATTTATATCTGCGATCTTTGTTCGCACTGTCGCTTTGCCAACCAAGTTAATTAACTATTTCAACTTATTAAAGTAAGACAGTATCAAATTTCTTTTTCCCAAAAGTTGCATTACTTCCGGCGTAAAAGTTATCGAGATTGACGCAACAGACTTTTTGTCTGTGATGTCATAAATTGATTGAACTGGTTGGAGTGCTTTTCTATTATGAGCTGAATTATATTTATTGTTCCTTTCCAATACTGTAAATTTAATGATATAAGACATATAAGTACCAACGTACCTATGTCACCTGATAATTTGTAGTGTCAAAGTACAGTCACCGGCAATAGTATCTTCCCACACGAAGGCCGCAAAAATATGTGACACGCTCTTATGGCCCTACAAATAAGATCGTGTCACATATTTTTGCGGCCTTAGAGTACGAAGATACTATTGCCGGTGACTGTACCTATTAAACGTCCAAATATTGAACGAACGATAGGTTATCGCATTTTGTTAGTGAATGCGTTTAACCAAAAACGCGCTCCTGTTATTACACCTATAATAGAGATATTCCGTTCACGACAACGTTATCCAACAATGTTATTCGACAACGTTATTTACTAAGGGAAATATTTTCGAGCACGTTTCCCATACGAAACGGGTAGCGTTCTCGAGAATTCTCGACATGACACAAGTCTAACCTATCCAGATACCTACCAAGTCTATAAACCTAGCGAAAAAAGGCTTACAGCACTAGTTTAGCAAACTACACCTAACTCTCTTCTTAAGAAATCTAATCAAGACCAAAACAGACACACACGCAAGCCTGTTAGTAGAGCGGAACACACGGTTGCGCGGGCGCCGGTCCGATGTCATCTCGTTGCGACATTGCTATTATAACCATAACGCCTTAACTACATACGACTTTATTACACTTAGGTCCTTCTTGTGTTAAAATATGGAATTTATAAAGATTAGAATAAGGTCTTAAGAACACTCGCGACCTTATTGCGCTTAAAACTTTTTTGTGCTAGTTGCCACACGGATTAATATCTTAAACTGTAACACCTTGCAAGGTCGGGTTTAAAAAGATTTTGCGGGAACGTTGCTGTTACTTTTTATTGAAGGTTAAGGCTTTTTGCTATGATTTGTGTTAAAAATAGATTGCAGCTTGGGACTTTGAACTGTTATCAATTTCTTCACTGTTTTTAGGGAGAGTTTAAATTTTAAGTTTAAGTAAAGAAGCATAGAACCTTTTATTGGTGCATAATTTTTCTTTCACCATTTGTATTTAATCCTTTCTCATTTTCTCGTGGCTTGGCTTGAAGTGATCCCTATCAGGTATAAGCTCGCCTTTGTTCATACCTTTTATATATGTTACCGTTCTTTTTATGTTATACCTACTGGTTTATGTGCAATAAAGTGATACATACATACATAGCTGCATTATATATCTGATATTTAATTTGATGAAATGTTTGCTTCAGGTTATAAAGAAAGCGATCAGGTCCTATTTACAAAAATTGTATACATGGTGTAACAGAAATACTGTTGATCCGTTTAAGGGCATTATTGGTTTCATATTGCGACTAAGAAAATGTTCAATTCTCTATAGAAATCCAATTTTTTTTGCGCAAAATTTGTTTTTCTTAGTTTTTCATTGTTAGAATTCGATACTAATTATGTCCTTAAAAGGTTCACCAGTTACACCTAATATAAGTATGGAAAAGGCGATGAGAATGAAGAATCAACTTAGAACAATGACATGATGCATGCACTGAATTAATTGTAAAGGGTATAGCAAAAGTAGTTAATCGAGTAAGTAGTGTAAGTAGTTCGAAAGATCTTGACACGTCTTTAGTAATTCAAATATATAATATAATGTAGTTGACGTAGTTACTAGCATATATTTTGCGTAAAAACACAACAACAAGTATAAAAACACATTTATAAATAAATAAATAGGTGAAACTCGTTGTCGACGGACGTTGGGGGAGTGGGGGCTGTTTCTTCAGTACATCAGTACAGAATTCCTGCGTCGCCTTTGCTCTCAAAGGATCTGATAATATATGTCCTCACCCTTACTTATCTTTATAATTAAGAAAGTAAGAACAAGTGAGAGTAATTTTAAACATCTCTCCCGCTAAAGCTGCTTCTGATGCGAGCAGCAATTTACCAGTCGCTTATCGGTGAAGGAAAACATCGTGAGGAAACAGGATTTAATCACAAGGCCTAGTTTCCCCTCTGGGTTGAAAGGTCAGATGGCAGTCACTTTCGTAAAAACTACTACACCAATTCCAGGGATTAGGTTGCGGAGCCCAGGCTCAATAGAGCAGGGGTTCCCAAACTTTTTTTAGGCACGCCCCCCTGTTGCCTAAAATGATATTCACACGTCCCCCTTCGCTTCGATGTAAGGAAACGGAAGTAAATGGTCTGGCTAGCCCTGTTAAATTTTCCCGAGGCCCCGCGCCTCCCTTAAAATGTGGTCGCGCCCCCCAGTTTGAAAACCCCTGCAATAGAGCAAAAAGCTGGGAAAAACACTAGGAGGAAGAAGATAATCCTTAGATAATTATCACAACGTTATTTCAACCAAATCATAAAATTATTTTTCCTTTGTCACCAGGAACACATACAGGAGGTGCTGGACAAATGGACGCAGATCGACGACGAGATCTGGGCGAAGGTGATAGTATTTGAGCGCAACCGGCGCGTGGCCAAGGCGTATGCGCGCGCGCCGGTGCTCACTATCAACGGATCCGACGACGGGTTTGATGGAATGAGGTGAGTTTTCATTAGATTTTTATGATCAAGGATTTGTACCGTTATCCCTCATTGAGGGCATAGGGCTTTTAGAAGAGTTTTCCACTAGGTTCCTTAATTAATTAGCAGAGCTTGTCATAACTATGTGCAAAAGTTACCGCTAATAATACTATTTTTATATATGATCTGAAAGCCTATCGATATAGCTAATATATAAAAAAGTCTTAGTATATTGAAGTTATTAAAAACACATTAATTAATTAAGAATTACCCCACTTGTCACGATCTTGAGCGGCTACTTCCAACTCTTTCCTTCTGAGATATTTATCAAAAAATATTTACCTGATTAACCGTCTTTAGTGAGATTCGAACTCATATATATCTCTGGGACACTGGGTTACCTAAGATACTGGGGATCTCTGGGACACTGGGGAAGTTATAATAGGTTACCTTTGATGTTGTGACATATTGGTATTATGTGGGGCAGAAAATTAAAGACAAAATCGCAAAAGAAATAAGGGCGTTCTTTGAATGTAGCGATAATATCCCATGAATAGCATATTTTTGAGTTCATAATGACAGGCTTTGTATTTCATCTAAAGCAATTCCTGTCACCAAATTCTAATTATCCACAGAGACAACACCTATTGACATGATAAATAGCATTATTACCAAAGAAGGCTGGGACCCTGGGTTAAACAAAAGAGATTTCTCCAAAACTGTAACAAAACATTAGGTAAGTATTACGAAACGCCCCAGGCTAGTCAACTGATACAGTTTCAAACAAATCTCAGTATGGAATTGCAAAACGAACTAAATACGGTATTTATTACTCCAGTTACAGAATAATGTCATATGTGTCAGAGTAACCCTTTTACTTACGACTTTATGCCACGAAGGGTTGAATAATAGTTAATAGGCTAATCTGGCACGTGTCTGTAGCTGACCCGGTTCTCTTATCGCATTATGTCTTTGGTTAATTTATAACGGGTTAACAGTTGGTTATTAATTGACTAAATCGTTTCGTTTATTGCAAGTACAATTGTTTTGTTGTAATTAATTTTTCGCTTCGCGTCATTTGTTTCATTGTCACTGTAGGTAGAATTTAAGTGAATGGTATAGGTTGCTAAATTGGTGCTTCGGTTTCATTTGTCATTTTGCTAGGTTATTTCTGTCCGGTGACAGTCCGTTTTTGATTACAAAATTTGTAAAAATTACTGTACCCCAGTTTCGACGCTTTAGAATATTTTTATCTGTTTGACAACATATTATAGAAATAGTCTGCGATTTCCTTATAAATAGAAATAAAAACACATTTTGCTTAAAGCGGACCGAAGTAAGGATCTAAAGTAGTTTCGTAAAAAGGGTTTCTTTTTCGTATTGAGTCTTCCAAAATTCTTTGAATAGTCTAACAAAATGATGTTGTAGTATTCTAGCAAAAGTATCGTATCCCTAAAAAAAACATTCTGTAGTCTCTCTCTTCCAAGCTATGTGCCCCACATGGTGGTGGGGTACGCTTTCCGTAATTTTCGTCTTCACTTCGCCCTATTAATACAGTAAAGATACGGTTGCGTCAAACATTAATTTATAATAGCCTGATTTTTTTATTCTTATTCCTGATTCTTATGGGATATTTATAGATAATATATGCAAAAATCCTACAAAATTTTTGCCCGGGAGTAGTTAAATGGGTAAAAAAATATATATAATTTATTTATTTATTTTTATTTACAATAATATCAATTATTTTTATTTGTAAACATGACGATATTTAAGTCTTCTTTTTGTTGAAAGCGAAATACAAGAAACCGTGTTCATGTAAAACCACATAATTTACAAAATGTACGGCGCGGGCGATATATATCCTAATTCGTTATAAACAAATAGTAATAAGTGGTAGTTTGTTCTTACACATTTTAAATGACTTAGAAACGATATATTCATTAAAATCCTACAAGAAAAACGCGTGTAATATGTGTGTACATATTAGTGGCGGTTAGCGAATAACGATATTTTGTAGGAACAATTTCATAAATAATACTAGTATCATGGTATATCCGTTACACTAAAAATATTAGCTATTATTAATTATTTCCAATTCCCCATACAAGCCGCCCGTAAAATGACTGTAGTATATCTTAGACGTCATCTTCGGACACCTAACACTCACTCGTGTCCGTTATCACCACGTCCCTCCTTCTCGAGTTTGCCTCTTCCTCTTTTACCGGAGATGGAAAGCAGTAACGCCAAATTTCCGACGTAGACGGGTGGCTTCCTCAACATTTTTTTTTGCAGCATTGTAACAAAAGTATCTTACCCCTAAAAAAGATCAAGGTAGTTCAATAAAAAAATTTACACCAAACCACGTTCTTCATATTCCCACTACCTTACATACCATACCGTTGGTCCATTTAATTATTTCGCAACTGTTCTAATTGTCATTGTGCAACTCACGGAGCATTTGGCCCGCATTAAGACCTGCCATAGTCACGTTGTCGTGATTTGATAAACTTATCGACGGTAATATCACATTATTGGTTGATTTGGAACATGAACCAATATTTGGAAGTTACAAACAAATGGGTGAATTCGTGAGGAGGATTTGTGTCATGAAGGTTTTGCTGTCATCGTTAAAATAACAAGAAATTATTAGTTTTCAACCGTCTTCAAGATTTCGAAGAAGGAGGTTCTCATTTCGTCGGGATCTTTGTTTTGCAATTATTTTTTTCACCGATTATTCGAAGACGGCTTAACCGATTTAGAAAATTATTTTTGTGTTTCAAAGAGTATACAGTTGGTATACAGTATACAGTTGGTCTCATTATAATCAGGTCAGGATCTGATGATGAAATCCTGCAGAAATCGAGGCAACTCTTCAACAGTTACAGGCATACCTATCACCATAGGTTTGAGTATTTTTTACAGCAGCTCGAGCATTTGCTTTTGGAAAGGTGAAGGCTAAGTGAAGTCGGTTATTTTTGTTTAAAATTATTATATTTCATATTTTTTGATATGTTGTCGAAATTGAGTATTTCTATATCACTTTGCTGAGAAACAGTAACTGATCAAGTCAAATATAAAATGAAAGACTATATTTTATCCTTGTTACAAAACATTTGTGCTTTTGAACGTATTTTTTCTTAATTTTAATTACATATAAATAGAAAACTAACCATACCGCGGCAGTATGCAGAATAGTTATTTTACGAGTGTACATTTTATGTCTTTTTATTTTAGTGCCGATATTATTTTAGTATCTTCTTTTTTACTTTTATCATTTAAATTATTAAGTTTGCTTGTTATCTTTATTCTCTATCAATATTTCCGTATATCCTTATCGACATCAAGTATTAGGCAAATCTTAACTAATTAATCACTGAACATATCAACATTCTGTTCAATGCTGAGTGTTTAAGGCCTGAATTGTTCGACGCGAGCGCAGCCAGCCGTGCAACTCGCAAGGTCGCCCGTCAGTTTCACCTGTGTAACTTCATAAGATTGAGAGAGAGCTTGTAATAAGCTAGGTTAGTATACTGGGCTATGTGTTATGCAGTTTGAAAAGGTCTCAGATAACTACTGAAAGACTAAAGACTCAGGATTTGTTTGGAAGCATATGATTGCAGTTAGATCGTATCTTAAACGAATTTTAAAGTTATGAGACTCAGTTTTTCGTGCTCTCGCTATCAACTATAAAATGTGCCTGTGCGATAATTACTATTATAATGATCGTGCATACGGTGAAAGTCTTACGGCTGTCAAACTACGCAACAATTAGGCAAGCGTGCGTGCGAATCGCTCGATAACTGATTCGATTATGCATCGATTGCTTAAGGAATCGATATTTCGTTAGAGACGTGATCTACGGTATTGTATCGGTTCATATTATTATTATTATTATGAGCCCATTTTGTCCCACTGCTGGGCAAAGGCCTCCCCTCTTTTCTTCCAGTCGTCCCGGTCTAGCGCTACCTCTGGCCAGTCTCGCAAAAAGGAGTCCAAGTTATCCCGCCATCGCCGTCGAGGTCTGCCGGGTCCTCGGTTTGACTCGCGAGGCACCCACTCAGTGGTTATCTTAGCCCACAAGTCGTTTGGCATGCGGCAGACGTGACCAGCCCAGTCCCACTTCAACTTGGCTGCTTTCCGAGCCACATCTGTTATTTGAGTTTTAAAGCGCAGCGTGGTTTTCCGGATACGGTACCTTAATTTCACACCTAATATGCTGCGCTCCATAGCTCGCTGGCAAACCCCGAGTTTGGACTTCTGAGCTTCCGTCAAAGACCAAGTCTGAGCACCGTAAGTGAGGATTGGAAGAAAGAAATTGGAGGACCGTAAGTGAGGTAGGTCACCTTTCATAAGGTTTCATCGGTTCATAAGTCAAGGATATGTCAGGTGAATTCAAGAGACTTCCAATTCGATTCTATGATCTATTACATATGCATTATTGAATAATGTAAACCAATAAACACTTCAGGAGTTTCGCCAATTACATAACTCCATAGATACGGTTTCTCATTGGCCAAAAGCCAAAGTCACTTAGTCTTGTTTGAATTTACATTAGGTATTTTAAAATGCATATGCACTTTAGGTAATTTTCACATAATTATTCCAAGTTCCTACTTTTTACAAAAAATATAATACAAGTCTAAATAGTCATGATCAATGGCCACATTGATCCAGGACCGGTCGTCGTACATAGCCACCTTCTTGAAATTGTTTCTGAGTACACCTACCTTGGGCAGATCCTGCAGTTAGGTAAAAACAATTTCGAGAAGGAGGCCAAAAGGAGGATCCAGCTAGGCTGGGCAGCATTTGGGAAACTACGCCGAGTCTTCTCGTCATCCATACCACAATGCTTGAAAACGAAAGTTTTTAATCAGTGCGTCCTACCCGTAATGACCTACGGAGCTGAGACGTGGACACTCACGGTAGGGCTGGTCCACCAGTTCAAAGTCGCTCAGCGAGCTATGGAAAGAGCTATGCTCGGAGTTTCTCTGAAGGATAAGATTCGTAACGAATACATCCGACAGAGAACCAAAGTTATCGACATAGCTCAAAGAATTAGCAAGCTGAAGTGGCAGTGGGCCGGCCATATCTCGCGAAGAACCGACAACCGCTGGGGTAAACGTGTTCTTGAGTGGAGACCGCGACTCGGCAAACGTAGTGTAGGACGCCCTCTGGCAAGGTGGGATGACGATCTGCGAAAGACTGCAGGCAGATGCTGGATGCGGCAAGCTGAAGACAGGGCGCTATGGCGCTCATTGGGGGAGGCCTATGTCCAGCAGTGGACTAAAATAGGCTGATGATGATGATGATGATGAAGTCTAAATAAATAATTTTGAGATTTTGTCTCAGGTAATATTCTGCTATCTGCAATAGATTTTTTTTTTAATTTTTTTTTGTCTTCTGCGTGTACAATACAATACAATACAATATTCTTTATTGCACCACACAAAGAACACATAGTAAATAATGGTAACAACAGGCGGTCTTATCGCTATTAAGCGATCTCTACCAGACAACCTTACCTACGCTACAACACATATATATTTTATGCACTTCAACTTTTTTGGTAGATGTCAGAATATTACTACAAAACTCTTCCTACTATTCGAAATGAAACTTCAAATAACCTAACTATACATACGAAAAGAGAAAAAATATTTTCTGCTAAAAAAAACTGTGAAAGAGAGTAGCCTTACGCAAGATTAAAGAATTTAATTATGTTACGTGCGTGTATCTCACGATTTTCATATCAACTGTCAAGTTTATCTCCTACATCGCCGTCCACGTCTCTTTGGTGCGGGTTGTACAGTTGTTTCTCAAGTATCAAGATTATCTGGAGCACCATGTGGTTTTCACTGGGGACCATGGGTTATGTCATTTCTTTGACAATTTGATCTTTAACCTTAAACGAATTAAAAAATGATTTCTTATTAATTGGATACAGATTATTAAAATTAGTCAGTAATAAAAACATTTTATTTTATAAACACAGACACAGAATAGGCAATTACAAATAAAAAATTGCAAGAAAATAAGAACCTAAATATGAATAAGCTTAAGTAATAATTTTAACATAAGAAAATAATCTAACTGTCCTTAAAGCCTTTAAAACTGGTATCAAATAAATAAAAGGTACTCGCAGACGGCAGTGCGCAGGCGCGGCGATGTGATCGACATGCCATGTCTTGCGCATAATGACACGGAAGTGTTCGTAGATCATCACAAGAGGGAGCTAGGACTGGGTGGAATAGAAAAGGTATTTCTACGTAATTTTCTCTAGAATAAACAAAAAATAATTTGCCCTACGGTATGACATCATTTTGTGTACAGTCGACGTCATAAACATGTTAACACTTTTGCACATTACCCATTTGTAATAAGGTGCAAAATTGTAAACATATCTCTGACGTCGATTGTACCAAATATCGGGCAATAAAAAAATCTATGAGTAATAAAAGCAATAACTACCTATTTGTCAAACATCTTAATTTTGAGGTCAGTTAAATGGTTCAATGTATGTGTGTCGAAAAATAACACTTCAAATTTTTCATTTGTTTCATTTTTTCAAAATTGTTTTTTTTTGTCGAAACGCTAAGATACGTATTTATGTTGTTTGTATTTCTTTGTTAATATAAAACATATACTATTCTGATAAGTCTTGTTGTATAGAATTGTTCATACAATAGACATCAACGCGACCCAACCAAATAATCTATAATTCATTATGATTATTATATAATTTACTTACAAAAAATAACAAAAATATACAATACACCTGGGCCCCGTTTCTCAAAACTTGTAACTTGTAATTCAAGCGGATGTCACTTTTCGACATCTTTTGCTAGAAAGGGACTTCCGCGTGTATTACAAGTTACAAGCTTTTGAGAAATGGGCCCCTGATATAAAAAATATTAAATCCAATGGATACGTTCTAAAAATTCACGTCAGTCCGGCTTTTTTCTTAGCGTTAATTACAGCGTGTATTTTTGACATAACCGCATACGCTAAGGGTAGTTAGTATAGACTCTAATAAACATACTTTCATATGTTTTATTAAAATTATACGACATTTTTTCCTTCTAAAATATTTCGGCACGCAATGTATCGCTACTACATGATTACTTTGCCTTATAAGCTTAACACGTCATAATTGATGATGTGTCAAATTCGTGTAAACCCATAAAACCTGCGCGGAAAAATAAAATAAAAACTCCGTGTTAATTAAAAGTTAACTAAATATTTATTGCGGTATCGATTTATAGCTTCAAAACCTGCGTCCGGTTTCCGTTTGCGGTTATATCAAAGATACACGCGTTATAAATATTCCTAAAATCAACGAGAAATTCAAAATACATTACAGAAACAACGCTGTTCCAAATACTACAAACCACACAACGATTCATTTTATCCCACTCCCTGCTTGTAACTGGCGACACTACGTTCTATCGCCACCCAGCTAACCAGGAAATGCCCTATCAGATGCTCACACGAAAACGGCTCGAAAGCCTACAGCCCACACTCCTTAATTAGTCCAGATCTACCATCACCAGTTGACCGAGCAGACTTGAACCTTATTGCGATTACATAAAGACTATCAGTGGTGAGTTAGTTCAGTTGCTGCTACACAATAAAGATCCGACATTGCACAGAGTAATAATTAGGACTGGGATACAAGGCTAGCGAGCTGGATTAAATCCTAATGCTTATATACCTCTGGTTTAGGGGTGGGACACACGGACAGTACGATAGCAATTTTATTAGTTATCTTTCCTTGATGACGTACGATGCGTATATCGATTTGTACGGAAAGACAGTGGTACCATATCGAAAATTTAAGGGTGATGTTACATCACCCTTGTTACATCACTGATGTATCTAGGTATAAAAGTGATATTGAGGTATTTTTGTGCAATTTTTTTTAATGAAAGCAAAGCACGTGGTAGCAAGAACGTTTCATGTTTTGGAGGGACCATAGTTAGGTTTCATGTTAGCTGAATGCTTGTAAATAGGATATTTTTTCAACCCCCAGTAATATGCGAGGTTTAGTCGCGAAATTTTTAGTTGCTTCATACATTTCAGCCTATCGAAGTCGATGTTTTCTATGAGGAACCCAGCATTGTTTTGGAATGTTGGGGTTGGTTCCATGGAAAAAGTTGTTCAGTAGAGCATAACTAATAACTTTGTTCAATATGGCTAAGGGTTGGAAAACACCTTGTATATTTAGGTAAATACAGAGGTTAAGAGGGGAGAGTTAGTACTGCCTCTGAAGGTGGTAAATAAAAATCGTGTGATATGTTCACAAAAATTTAAAGAAAACGCAGCGATTTGTATGTCACCGCGTTAATGCGATAATCGTCTAGTTGTTTTTTTATCTCCGCGGTTTTAATCTCGGGGTCTGATCATTGATTTAACGGAGCATTGATCCATAGAATAGAACTAAATTCTCACTAGCTTGCCCAGTTTTTAGTCAGTTAAACAAATGTTTAACGGCTTATAGAGAAAAATAAAGTTCGGCTTGTCTAAGGACCCGTGGACCCGTCCCCTACAGTCATTCATCTACAGTGATACACATACTGCCGTTGAGCAATACACATGTAAAAAAAACAAAATTTCCATACAGAAATTAATAATTTCAAAACGCTAGATCGCATAACGCCGCTTAGTATCATAAGGCCATGTTTTGTATGAGCAATACCGGAATTCTGGAATCGCCCTTACAAAAATACCGGTATTGGAAGCCTAAGTGTGTCCACCTCCTTATAGGATAGGGAAATGCTCGGTTTCCTCACTAGACTTTAGCGTTAATTTTATGGGAATCAGTTGGATGTGTCGTGTACAGTCAGCAGAAGCAGAGGTAGGTAATCGGGTGAGGTATTCAAAATGATATAAATAAAACCTTATTTTTAAAAGGATAAAAGCGTGTTAAGGTAATTTTGAACACCTTACTGGATATGTTACTTCTGATGCTGACTGTACCTTAGCTCGGCGGTTTCTCAGTTTTATTAGAGAAATTGACGTCGTTGGAGTAAGGTTTGCATTTATTAATGATTTTCTTGTACAAATTGTTTCAATTAAGTTTTCTCGTACGTGTATTTACAATTAAATGTAAAAGTTGTTAGAGAGTTGACCACGCGGACACTTAGTTTATATTAGTTCGTTCACATCAATTCATTATTTTCCTTTTTGTATTTTCTCCTTCAAAATTGTAAATGATAATGCAAAGAATGCAAATATATATTTAACAATACTCTATGTTCTAATTTACTAATTATAGCAGGAACACAACAGAAAACGTTGGTTTGAGAATTGACCCTTTAATACATTTTATATAAGGTAGTTTGTAATGTGAGAAGTATTCACTTAATACCTAATTTAAGATTAGAATTCCGACGTAACCCGCTTTTTTTTCTTATATAAATGTACTCGTAGCAACTTCAAGCAATTCAAAAGATTTCACTTTCAAAAACGTTACAGCAGGGATCTTATCCGAAATCTAAAATGTCGACACAACCAGTCCAAGATAAGATTGGAGATGAAAAGCAAACTAGGCGTTCTAAGGCATACCTAGATGCTCGAATTTGATTCTATAAATCTCTAGTAGACGGAGAGCTAGCCCCGTAAAAATTGTGAAAAATTACACATACGAGAGCAACGAAACCAGTCTAGTTAGTTTGTTACATATCGTTTTAGATCCGAGCATCTGACAGCTGTTCAGCGGCGGAGGTCAGACAATGCAAACCACTTGAAGGATACAATTCCTAGAGTTCTGGGTTTGATATAGTACTATCATATGGGTAATTACATATGTAATTATAATCTAAGACTTATAATTTTTTTCATAGTTAGTCGCTTACTGTTTTTGTTCCTGCAATAATACGCAATGTTGTTTGATATATTTAAATGTTATAATATAGGCCCTGCCCTCTATAAATGAGACAACTTTGGAAATTGTATTCCTTTTTTTCAACTAAAAAGTTTTTCCAACCCGTCATTCTGATCTCCACCGAAGAATTAAGGTGCCTTGATCTACGAGTAGTATAGCAAACTAACTAGAGGGATTTCGTTCCTCTCGTTATTGTAACATTTTCCGGCCAGCTCTTAGTCTATAGTCTCACCCGCTTTCAAGATAATATTTCTTATCCAAGACTTTAGTCATTTTAGCCCATTTTTGCTAAAATAAGGCGACAGGGCGGCCATTCTTTAGAATTGTAAATAGAGCAATTGTTAACCTAAAGAGGCAGTGAATTTATTTATCGCCCGGCGGCGACCGCAAAGTACAGTGCAGAAAGTTCACTTTTTTGCACAGCGTTGTATGTAAATTAATTTTTGTGCAAGAAATAATACTTTGCACTTTGTAACCACTATATTAAACTTGGAAGAACATAACAATTCACAAATGGTATACGATGGTGTGTTTATATCGTTATCGTGCGTTATTTTTTGTTATTCCGTCATTAATTATCAGTTTTTTAGAATTCTTTAAGAGCTATTACTATTATTAACGTTAAGACATCTAAGAAAATTTTTACTATACCTTTGAAAAATTTGAATATTCAGAAACGCACTTAAAAATACATGATATCGGGGTATCAAATTGATTTAAATACGCCTGCTTGTCTGTACCATCGACCACACTGTTAACTGCCCATCGGTGGACCTTATGCCTTTTGTAATAAGGTCCACCGATGCACAGTTAAGAGTGTTGCTGTTTGTACATTACATCGTGATATCTGTATTTGTGTGTGCTTTTTGCTGTCATACTTAGAGGTTTAATCACAGAACTAGTAATAGTACAAGTACAGAAGATTTTCCTTCCTGAATTTGACATTTAGCTACAGAGATGAGAACGTTAGCTGACATGGGCCTTTAAAAAAATTAAATAGGGTTTTCAACATGCTTCATATATCCGCGCAGGTTTGAAACATGTAATAAACACTGGCTGAAATAACGTGACGTTTCCAATCAAAGGTACACATCATGGACGGTTGTCAATACGACTTTAACTGCCATAAAAAATAATTTTGAAATAAACTCTATTAACAACCGACAATGATGTACCTATGACTTGAAATCGTCACATATTTTCGAACGCATCCATAAGGTGATAAGCGATGTGCCAACCCTTCCCTCGTTAGCCCTCATATGCGGTAAGCGCATCGGGAAAAACGTGTACAATGTAGAGAGACATAGTGAAACCCCCCTGGTTTAATTATAAGTAGTCCCGACATACTACGAGTACTTTCGCGCCATTCCCTCACAGAATATTACTGTATTTATTACCTTTACATATATACATTATATTTATATTAAGTACTATCATAATATATTTAATAAAACGCTGGACTCTGTCTGGACTCTGTTTTATGGAGCAGTTACCATGTATTACTTGTCCTCAGTTTTATCTTTGACAGTGTGATAAGTCACGCCGTATACATTTTCCTTTAGTTCATTAGGTGATACTTAGGGCATGCAATACCGGTAATCCCGGAATTCCGGTATTGGCCCATACAAACAATACCGGTATTGCTTGCCCTAGTGTGACTGTATTCTTTTTTAATCGTAAATTTTACCCTTTTCATCTCTAGTTAAGTTCTTATTCTTTGACAACCTACTAATTCGAAGCTACGTCTAGCATATTTATTATTGGCGAAACCGAAACAATGACTTGTACTACTTAAAGATTGGTCTTTAAAAGGGAATTAGGGACTATTTACGCATGCAATTAAACAGTGGCATTCTCAATTCGAGACTTTTTAGGGTTCCGTAGTCAACTAGGAACCCTTATAGTTTCGCCATTTCTGCCCGTCCGTCCGTCCGTCCGTCCGTCCGCGGATAATCTCAGTGACCATTAGCACTAGAAAGCTGAAATTTGGTACTAATATGTATATCAATCACGCCGACAAAGTGGTAAAATAAAAAGTGGAAAAAAATGTTTTATTAGGGTACCTCCCCTATACGTAAAGTGATTTTTTTTTTCATTTCAACCCTAACGTGTGATATATTGTTGGATAGGTATTTAAAAATGAATAGGGGTTTACTAAAATCATTTTTTGATAATGTAAATATTTTCGGAAATAATCGCTCCAGAAGTAAAAAAAAAGGTGTCCCCCCCCTCTAACTTTTGAACCATAAGTTTTAAAAATATGAAAAAAATCTGAAAAGTAAACCTTTATAAAAACTTTCTAGGAAAATTATTTTGAACTTGAGAGGTTGAATAGTTTTGAAAAAAAAATACAAAATTATTTCTGAACTAAGTTTGTAATTTAACCGTATAAGCAGGTGTGTATTGTACCTGTAATTTCTACAAAATTACAATGAAAAGACTTGCTTTCAAATAAAGTAAAAACGGTGAAAATCGGTTCACGCAATAAAGAATTATCCCATAAAAATCATCTTCCATACTTTAAGCTCGCGCGCAATAGTTTACTTAATTTGCCGATAGATGTCGCTGTACGTAGAACGCTCATATCATATCCTACATGGCGGTGTTATTTTAACTCTTAAGTGGGGACACTTACTGTGACGGACGAAAAACTACGAAACCCTACACTGAGCGTGGCCCGACACGCTCTTGGCCGGTTTTTCTTCATGAATGTTAAGCGACATTCGATTTGCCGGCTATTGCAAAGACAGTCTAATAAATCTGCCTAGGTAATACGCATTTAGGTTTAGGTTAATAAGGGCTTAGGTTAAAAAAAATTAGGTTAATAGGTAAGGGCACATCTTTTAAATACGCATGTACGTACCTAACTGATTTATAAAATACCCCACTCAGTTCACTACGTGTTTTACTAAGGTAATTTGTTAAAATTGTAACTCGATTTGTGTTAACTTCCGGGCTGTATGAGATTCATGTCTTACCAGTATAGAGGAGTAAAAAATCTATTGTTATTGGTTAATTACTCTTTATATTAAAAAGCAGTTCATTAAAAACTAGCTGACTAGGCGAACTTTGTACCGCCAACTACTTTTTTCTAATATTTTTATAGTTATTCTGAAATTTGGGGCGAAAAAAAATCAAAAAAAAATCAAACATCATTAAAATCTGTTAAGCCGTTCTTGAGTTATAAAAGGTGTAACCGACACGACTCTGTATATATATATAGATATTTATAATGGGTTACTCACGTAATTTAAGCCGATTTTTAATATGTTAGAGTCACATGAGAGTTTTATAATTAAGACAATTTATGATAAAAATCTGAAAAAAGACTCATTGGATAAGTAGAGCAATCAAACACCCATGCATTTCAACATTTATTGGCAACTTTGCCCTCACTCTACAAACAGTCACGGTGGATCATTACAGACAACCTACGCTGCGCATGCAGTAAATTGTCGGCGTTTGTGTCTTACTTTATAAGGTACCTATACATTAAATAGAATTACACTAAAGCCTAAATCAGCAGTAAAACAACGAATCCTGATTGGGTTGATCATAAGTGGCTGCTTACATGTAACTTGATTTAATGCTTAATCTCTTCAAATCAACATTCAATTCAACATCCTACGTATTTAATATATTTTCTAACTTACTCCCTCTAATTTTTTGCAAGCGTGACGTTAACGACTAACGACGTTATGTTATTGTACGCGAAAGTACGAGATAAATTATGAAACTCGCACTGTATCTACTCTACTCTATTTAGTACACTAGGTGTTAAAAACATGTATACGAGTATTGACACAAGTATTTTGTGTCAATACTCGTATACATTTCAATCTAATTCAAATATGAACAAACGCACATTACTTCCGCACTTTAAGACCGAGGTTACATGTTTACTCATATTACTAGACATCCGCCCAAACGTTTCTAAAACAATTTCATACACAAGTCCTATGCGAATAACGTCGTATGTTCATACAAGCTACATATCAAGATATGTCTTTTCACCAAACTTCTAACCGTTGTAGCTTATTCCTACAATCGTACCCAAGTTTTGGCGGAATAATGTCGTATCTGCTTACAACTCTCATATCAACATACGACTTTTTACAGAAGTTCCTGCACATTCCACATTCGCGTGTTGCAATAGCTGAATGTTATTGTTTATTGTGTTCTTATCGATATATCGGCTTTGTTAGCCTGGGCGGAACCTGACAATGGCTGTTTCTAGCCTTGCTTTTTGTCTAAACACGGCGTATGATTTGTACGACATTCCGCAATTAAAAATGTTTAGACTTACGCTAGCAAATAATTCTAAGATCCTGAATATTTGATACTTATATAAAGACAGATAGATAAATAGAAAAATTATATAGGTACCGAATTCATTTTTAATATCAAGTCGATACTTTCTGTGACCCTCCAAACTCATGCACTTACCCAGTTGTATACAAATAGTAATAACATACAATATAGTAATAGGAACAGCAAAAATATAAAAATAAGTTAAAACAATACTTACATATACGTGCGTCACGGTCTTACAATGACACAATATTTTATACCAGTATCTCTTTAAGTACGAAATGCCAGTCAGTCATTCTATTTATCAACATTTTTCTTGCTTATTTTACAGAAAAACATGTACAATTTGTGTAAATGTAACACAATCCCGGTCTGGCTATCACAACTAAGTAAATAAGATGAAATGGGTGACCTTTTCTCGTGTCTTTATAATCATTTTATTTTAAAGACAAAGACAATAAACGCCGTGTTGAAATACTGTAATGCAAAGGGTGCATTACTAAATTTGCAAAAGTATTGCACTGTTGCAAATTTAGTAATGTTGAGTCGTAACGGATGATAATCTGTTTTAATGGCTCCATACAAAGCATTTGCGTCTCTATAATAGATCCTGATACACCCACGACAAAATTTCGTAATTGTCTTGATTATACTTACTACCGAAAGCCGCGCCTTGGCGCCAACTTATCCTATATCCTGATTCTAACGTGTACAAGCTGAAAGAGACTCTTTATTAGCATGAATTAGATTAAATTTAGTTTGATGGCCAATAGTCACAATAGGACGTTTTCTTATCGAACAAACGTGATCTTATTCTGTTGATTTTGCATTGTCTACTTGAATTAATGGGGCTTTATTTGCGTGACCAAAACATAGAGTTTGATCCGTAATCTTTATCAATTAAGGTATAAATTTGCTTTACAATAACATGGTTGTGTTTATATTTGCTAGTATAAATTGTCTCGTGGTAGGAAAGTAGGGCGACATTGAGGTAGGCTTTTGCAAGCAATTGGTCAGTGTCAAAGAATTTGTCTCTGTTGTTAATGTTATGCAAGCTCGTGTGATAGATATGGGACGATAAAAATGGAACAATGCATTAAGTGCATTAAGAACCTTGTTGGATTAAACGGTCGAGATGTATTACTTACGTCAATGTGGTCAAAGTTTTTTGAAAAGAACGGAACTATAATAATTTCTTAACTTTTTTACTTTTCTGATTATTTTTTTCATGTAGTTATCATGTACTTGTACAGTACAATATAATAAAATAATATAAAAAAGCGCTGGTAGCCTGGCGGTAAGACGTCCGACTTTCAATCCGGAGGTCTCAAGTTCAAACCCGGGCTCATACCACTGAGTTTTTCGGAACTTATGTTTGTACTTACCTACGAAATGTCATTTGATATTTACCACTCGCATTTCGGTGAAGAAAAAAATCGTGAGGAAACCGGATCAAATCTCAATAAGGCCTAGTTTCCCTTCTGAGTAGGAAGGTCAGAAGGCAGTCGCTTTCATAAAAACTAGTGCCTACGCCTGGGATTAGGTTGCCAAGTGGACCCCAGGCTCAATTGAGCTGTGGCAAAAGCCGGGACAAACGCTAGGAGAATGATGTTGAATTGTGCTGTACAAGTAGGTTTACTCGGCATTAATTTATTTTAATCATTTATCGTTCGAACAAAACATGCATTCCTAAGTACTAGTAGATAATTGTAATAGCTAAACTATTTAACATCTCTTAACCGGGCTAGTTAGTTAACATAAAACAATAAAAAAGTGTCTCAAGTGTCCCTTTCACCTTAATTATTTAACGAACCTTTATGGGCGGTTGCAACGCGTACTCGCGTGCTAGATCTAATTTATAAAACAGCTTCTAAGTCTGTCTTCGTACAAAGTCAATTAAGTTTTAAAATAAAATCCGCGCGTGCGACGATACGCCTAATGTCAATTAAAAAGTCTAGAAATAGAGATAAATCGCTTTCATTTTATTAACAAGTGAGATTGCAAGAACCGGACATTTTTAGTTTCTTTTTCTATACTTTAAATTCAGTAAAAACAGATGTGGCCCTAATGGATCGATTCGACTTTCATTGCTTAATATCATGAAAAAGTCGATTTTTTAGCTTTTTGAATATCTATACTATTTATAAGGACGAACACTAGTTGCATCTTTGCGACTGACATTTTAAATCAGCAACATCTTATTTAATTGAAAACAGTACAAACATATAACTACTATTGAAACGGGGTATACATATTTCATAAATTGCTTAAATATTCTTGGATGTAAGAACATTAAGCCAAAACCAAAATCGAAAATATTTACTTTTATAGGGGCCAAATTCCGTTTATCCGTTTTTTAAATAACTTACTCTCGTATGAAAAAATATTACTAAATTGATTAAATTGTTCACAAGAAAGGGTAAAAGTGGTATACACAGTATTTTAAGAGACCAGTGGTTTTCGAGAAAAATTGACTGATTGTAATTGTGTCATTTATTAGCATGTCCTTTAAGAACAGTTTTACCTATATTTGAATATTGGAGCACCCGATGTTATGACCATGTAAGCTTGAAATTATATAGTTATATTGCAAACTTATAGCCACCTAAATCGCTAAACGACAAATAGAATCCAGAACCTGTCATAATTTACTTTCCACTAAACCGGTAACAAAACTGGCTACTACAATTCCAGGCCTAGATCCAAATGCAAATGTCGACGTGGGCAAGACTGCTCCTGCGCATTAGATGCACGAGATTCGGCCCACGGCGTCTTCCTGTTGGCACATGAGTTTATATGCTTTATTTACTTTAAGTTTGCTTGATAGTGAGTTAAGGTGTCGTATTATAATTTTAAAATACATAAACAATACGTTTAAAAAATCATAGCAAAAACCAAGATCCTGACGAATTGATAACCTCCTCCTTCGAAATCTTGAAGTCTGTTGAAAACACAATCTATCTCAAACATAACTCCAACACACAACAAATAATGAACCAATATTTATTTAAACTTTATGGCACAATGAAAAAAGAGTACAAACGGCGAACTTAATGCCAAAAGGCATTCTATCAGTTAACCGTCGGGCCAAACAGAGATTTAAAGAAGGTAATATGGAAGTTGTATGGAGTTGCATCGAAATATTTATCAAGCAAATTCTGATATTTCTGATTCAGACGTTTAGGCGCTAGCTGTATTGCGTAATGAATGCATTGGAAATGTATAGAAGTTGTCTCGCATTTTATTTACTTTACTTAGATTTTTTTGAACAGAATATTATAATATTTATAATTAATAGACTGTGATCTTAGGCTCTTTGATTAATCTGGAAAACATTTGTACTTTTCGTACAAATCTTCACAAATTTGACAAATAAAGTTACTCGAAACATATACCTACTATTAAATTTATATAAGGTATAAAATTTACGATCTACTATTTTTTCGAGTAAGAAACAATATCATACAGATGCGATCTTCATACATATATTACAGTTCATCAAACGTAGTTATGATGATACTTATAATGCTACGTAAATTTGTGAATATATACCCACCTTTTTTTTTTTTTTTTTTTTATACCACGACGGTGGCAAACAAGCATACGGCCCGCCTGATGGTAAGCAGCTACCGTAACCTATGGACGCCTGCTACTCCAAAGGAGTCACATGCGCGTTGCCGACCCTTTACAAAAAGGAGGATTCACTGTGTTGACGACTAAAGGAACAAGAAGGTCCCTCATCGTTAACACACTGGGTCCTCTTTGAGCTCTTTGGCAACCTTACTCACCAGCAGGAACACAACACTATGAGTAGGGTCTAGTGCTATTTGGCTGTGGTTTTCTGTAAGGTGGAGGTACTTCCCCAGTCGGGCTCTGCTCCAGATTTGAGCGATGACATTCGCTGAACGTGCCCTACCACACTTAGCGAGATGCCATTCGCAGTGCCCATACCTCTCTTTTTGGCGTAGTTTAAGGACATACCCAGGTCCGGACGTAGTTTAAGGACATACCCAGGTCCGGACGTAGTTTAAGGACATACCCCGGGTCCAAAAAACCTATAGCTACATAGTGTCGATGGAATATCCTGTAAACATTTCTAACGAATGTCATGCTAGCAGATTCACTGATTGATCGCAGCTCATGAATTTGGCATGAGCTACTGTGGGAACAATGAAATATTGTTGGAACTACAGATCTAACACCTTGTTCGAGTGTTTGTTCGGTATGCATGTTTACATGGAACGTTTTAAGATTTTAAAGGAGTTTAGAAACTTTGCAATTTCACAAGAAAATAAGCAATGTCTTTGCAACTGTGACTAGCAGGAATATTTGTGTGGCGTATATTTATTTGAACTGTTTGAACTGGGTTTTTTTTACTTCTTACTTTGTTGGCCACCCAAATGATTGTATAATATAACTAGAACGTTTAGTTTTTATTAGCACAATCATATTAACTAGTACATAATAACGTCAATAACATTGCAACAGTAAACTTCATAATATTTACTTTGAGGAATCGCATTCGATGCTAATTATGTATGTTATATAATGAATTTTACACCACATTTACAATTCACATTTAAATAACCAATGTCATCGATATAAATCTCATCACAATACTACTAGGATTCCAGAAGAGAAAAGTAGTAAAACATTTAAACTTGTACAGTTGGCATCAAATGGATGGATGTTTTTGATGTCATTATATTCATCTCCAAAGAGGCTATGAAAGCTGAAAAAATGTTTGTCCAGAAACTATTCCGCGTGTCGAAAAGTTGCCATTAAAATTTCCTGCATAGGACTATATCCTTAAAAAGTGATAATGGAAACAGCGGAATTAAGAATTATAATAAAATATCATTAAAACAGAGATAAATTGTAGATGTAACGAAAACTTTCTAAAAAAAATTGCTTCTTATTGCACAAGAACAACGTAACTAACCAAAATTTTACAAAAATAGCACTAGTGACAATGTTAATTTCATATCTTTTACGATAAATAAAGAGCCTTAAAACAAATAAAGAGATATTCCTAACTTTGTGGCCATTTTTCTTGTCCCTGACTTTAATCATTATTATTTAAAGTGAAATTTAGTTTCACCGATCCTGTAAAATCATGCCCAATGTAGTTATGTTGTTTTTGTAAACACCCCTTCAAATATATGTTTACTATTTTGCACCTTTGTAATAAGCAAAAGTGTAAACATATTTGCACAACTGTACGTACATCTTACCTTGTCATGGTATAATGCACCATGTGAAAATGTCTCAGTGAAAGTGAGGTGACAATGTTATCATCTCGTAATCTCGCGGCAGCAGAGATGTATTGTCTAATACAAGTGGCACTCATTTTTTCTTTTTGGTCTATGACGCCGTGTTTCAGTTTTTGATGTAGGAAGTATCAATTTGTTTAATGAAAAATCGCTGCAAATTAAACGTACTTCCAAGAGAGAGATAGAGGGAGAAGATTTTGTTTATGTGGTGTGTTCTTAGATAATTCAATACGGAATCGCCATGTCTGTCATTTTCTATACATAAAAAGTCTGCCAATTTTTGCGGGGGAGGAGAACGTTAAATGTATATTCGTAAGTAACGTACAAATAGCCGCGTCAGATAAACGTCAGTACATGTGTATGACCACTGGTCATATATTTTCGGCAGAGGGGAACGCCTGTCAATGGCGACTCCGATCTGTTTGGTATGTAAAAGAACTTATATTTAGTATCTTTATTTTAACTATCTATGAACACCTAAAAACAAAAAAAAATTAAATTCACGAATCAAAAAAGTAGGTTTTGATATTAATTTGAATGATGTTAATTAAAACGTCATTTCATTAGTCAGTTTAACGATTGATTGTATTTACGTACAATCACCAGCAATAGTATATTCCTACACGAAGGCCGCAAAAATATGTGGCACGCTCTTATTTTTAGGGCCATAAGAGCGTGTTACATACTTAGTTGGTTACTAAGTTCTGTTACCAGATTTCTGACTGATAAAATATAAAATAAAGTTTTAAATAAAAATTTCAAGTAATTTTTTAATAGCCTAATTTCTAATGAACATAATATGGTATAATAATATACAAAACTGATGAGAAATTTATTGAAAATCCTTGTAAAGCACAAGATTGCCTGAAGACGCAAACACGCGGTAAATTTAAGAAAGTGCATCAAATAAATATTGCACCTTTGTTTCGAAGGTTCCATTGCTTGTTTGTAAGAAACCTGTTTATTAGAGGTAATTGTGTGACCACCATTTAATATTCTTCCGATTTTATCCCACAGATATTACCATTTGAAACATTGCCTATTTTTAAGTTTTGTACAAAATACATAGATTTAGACTGCTATGGAACAAGCAGACTTGCAACGTATAGTCTAGTATTTTATCAGATAGACCCACGTGAACTATACGTATACCAAATTGAAGCTAAAGAATATAGCTACTGAATTGTGCAAGCCTGATGCGTCTTAAACGTGATTAAAAATAAATAGGATTTAAAATCAACATGAACGAGGAGTGTGATTTTGACGTATATTTTTCACGCCTATTTCCGAGTGTTATAAAGAATTCTGAAAAACTGCGACAATAATTTTAAATTTAGTATATTGTAATCTATTGACTATTAAATAAGCTTTCAAATGATATACATGAATAATTAAAATGTTGCTACCTATTCCTATTTATTTAGTGAAAACTCTAGTAACAGAACTTAGTAAACTAGGTTAACTAGGTACTTTTGCGGCCTTCCTGGAGGAATATAGTATTGCTGGTGACTGTACACCGTAATCTACTCTTTTACTATAAAGGAAGTACAGCATAGATAAAAATATCATATTACACATACTGGCAACATTTCTCTAGGTCATAGTAAACATACATTCAACAAAATGCAACAAAACAATAATTGCGACCCAAATTATATTGCTCGATTCTGACCTACATCAATCGATATCATCTCCTATTGTTTATTCGTTAAGTATCGATTCGGAATCGATTACTCGCCGGGTGGCCTTGTTAACGAAAGTATCGAATGATCAATCAAATAATCGCTTGTGGCTAAATTCGTTTGCTATCGTACGCATTGGTTAAACTATTACACAGCACACAGATTATTACAGAATGAATAAATGGTCAAATTGGTCAGACGGTCAGCACCATCCAAGTTATCAACCATTACGCCATTCCTTCATAGCAGAAGCTACATCAAGTTGGAAATATTATACAACAGAAATCAAAATTGAACGGGAGTCGTTTTAGAATTTAAAAAAACCGGCCAAGAGCTTGTCGGGCCACGCTCAGTGTAGGGTTCCGTAGTTTTTCGTCCGTCACGGTAAGTGTCCCCACTTAAGAGTTAAAATAACACCGCCATGTAGGATATGATATGAGCGTTCTACGTACAGCGACATCTATCGGCAAATTAAGTAAACTATTGCGCGCGAGCTTAAAGTATGGAAGATGATTTTTATGGGATAATTCTTTATTGCGTGAACCGATTTTCACCGTTTTTACTTTATTTGAAAGCAGGTCTTTTCATTGTAATTTTGTAGAAATTACAGGTATACACACACCTGCTTATACGGTTAAATTACAAACTTAGTTCAGAAATAATTTTGTATTTTTTTTTCAAAAACTATTCAATTTATCAAGTTCAAAATAATTTTCCTAGAAAGTTTTTATAAAGGTTTACTTTTCAGATTTTTTTCATATTTTTAAAACTTATGGTTCAAAAGTTAGATATTTTTTTTTACTTCTGGAGCGATTATTTCCGAAAATATTTACATTATCAAAAAATGATTTTAGTAAACCCCTATTCATTTTTAAATACCTATCCAACAATATATCACACGTTAGGGTTGAAATGAAAAAAAAAATCACTCCCCACTTTACGTATAGGGGCTACCCTAATAAAACATTTTTTTCCACTTTTTATTTTACCACTTTGTCGGCGTGATTGTTATACATATTAGTGCTAAATTTTAGCTTTCTAGTGCTAATGGTCACTGAGATTATCCGCGGACGGACGGACGGACGGACGGACGGACGGACGGACGGACGGACGGACGGGCAGACATGGCGAAACTATAAGGGTTCCTAGTTGACTACGGAACCCTAAAAACCCTTATGAGGTATATTAAACCAATTTTTTAGGCAAAATATTATGTTGAAATAGCGTGGCGTATTGTGTTGAATGTCGTTGAGAGCCGGGACAAACTTGTGTCTGCAGTTGAGACTTCCCTTAAAGAAGTTTCAGAATGGGGTCGACTAAATTTAGTCCATTTTAACCCTACCAAGACACAGGTTTGCGCGTTTACCGCAAAAAAGCTTGCGTTTGTCGCTTCACCTCGTTTTGAGAGCACTTCCTTAACTGCCACTGCCAGTGTCCGAATCCTTGGCGTCGACATTTCGAGTGAAGTCCAGTTCCGCGGCCATTTAGAGGGTAAGGCCAAGTTGGCCTCAAAAAAGCTCGGTGTGCTCAACAGATCGAGGCAGTATTTCACTCCGGCCCACCGCCTCCAGCTTTACAAGGCACAAGTACGCCCACATATGGAATACTGTTCTCATCTGTGGGCGGGAGCGCCCCAGTACCAACTTCTCCCTCTTGACCGCATCCAACGGAGAGCGACTCGAATTGTCGGCTGCCGGGATTTTACGGATCGGCTTGACTCCTTGGCGCTGCGTAGAGATGTAGCCTCGCTCTGCATCTTCTATCGCCTCTATCACGGAGAGTGCTCCGAGGAATTGTTCGGATTAATCCCTGCCGCCTCTTTCCGCCATCGTCCTACGCGACAGCATTACCATCATCACCACTTAGATGGTTGGCAGTCTTCAACTGTGCGTTTCTCGAGAAACTTCCTGCCTCGCACAACAAAACTGTGGAATGAACTGTCGTCTGCGGTATTTCCGGACCGATACGACCTTCAAACCTTCAAGAAAAGAGCGTATTCCCATCTTAAAGGCCGGCAACGCGCTTGTGACCCCTCTGGTGTTGCAGGCGTCCATGGGCGGCGTTAATTGCTTACCATCAGGCGATTCGTCTGCTCGTTTGCCTCCTATTTCAAAAAAAAAAAAAAAAGCATTTGTGATTAATTGCTGTTTGCAGTTTTTTTCTTTCCAATATTTTTACGTTATTTATTGATTTAGGCGATAAAGAGAGTTGGCCACATTTATGCAAATGAAGCATAGCATAAGGCATATACAGGGTGCCATCTGAGACGTGATTAGTTATATGTTTTTCTAACTCCATAAACAACTAGCAGTTGAATGCCCCAAATTTTACTAAAATCAGACATTTTTTTTTCTTTTTTTTTTTCATGTTTTTGTAATTTATTTTTCATTTGACGGGGTTTTCGGGATATTTGAACTACTTATTAGAATATTTAAATAAGTAAATTGAATTACCTCTTTGAAATGGAACTGTCGTTAATAACAATTTTGTCATTTATTCCGGATAAAATGTAATTTAATTTTTTTTTACCTTAAATATCTTATAAAACTGTTTTACACTAATATTATCACTTTTGAAAGAAAAATAAATTACAAAAACATGTAAAAAAAGAAAAAAAAAAGTTGGATTTTAGTAAAAGTTGGGGCATTCAACTGCTAGTTGTTTATAGAGTTAGAAAAACATATAACTGATCACGTCTCAGATGGCACCCTGTATATTACATAGATGTAAATTTAATTTAAATTTAAATAAGAATGAAATTAATCTTTTTTTTTTACATACCACGACGGTGGCAAACAAGCATACGGCCCGCCTGATGGTAAGCAGTTACCGTAGCCTATGAACGCCTGCAACCCCAAAGGATTCACATGCGCGTTGTCTACCCTTTGAGAAACTATATAATCTACTGGCAGGCTTACGAATTGTCAATTAAAATTGTGGACGATGATACTATTATTTATTCTCCGCCGAAGCTATCGCTCTGTATACATATGTGTAATGTGATTTAACTGAAAGCTGACAAAAATAATTGATTGCAACCGGCATTCTTTGCGAGTTCCCATCACTCTGACGCAACGTGTCAAGTGATTCATAACCGGTCATTTTTAATTTGTGAACCTCGAAATATAATGTGTGAACATTTTTAATTTACCTTCCAAGATGCTAGAGGTTAGCTAGGTGCAGTACAGTGTATCTATGATCTAGAAAATTAATTTACCTGACCTTAATTGGCTGTTACAATATCAATGAATTTATTTCAAGGACAAATAAATGACACAATTACAATGACGACTAACAAAATGAATGTATTTAAATATTGAATTATAATGGACATAAAACCTTTAAAAACGTATTAAAAAATAATGTACTTACCTACATGTCAATGAAAAATAACCAAAATTGCTATAAAATAAGCATGAAAATATGATGTAAATATAATTTATAAGTACTTAATTGTAACTGACGTGTAAAAATTGTTGAAAATTTTTATCAATAAATATCTCATTCTCATTCTCAAAAAAATCCTGCGATGTACTCGTATTACATATTTCATGTGTATATTCAAAAGCAAACATTTCAAGTCTCTGAAAATTTATTGTTTATTTTATCGTATGGCTGTCATGACACTGGATATAGATAGGCATTTTTTCTCTGGGGTAGTAGTAGTGGGAAAGCAGATGATGAAGAAAATCCAGTGAGTGCTGCGAGGTCCAGATGGGACAGTGCAGCCAAGTTAAAATTGATTGTAAAACCTAATGTCTGGTTATTGTCTGTAATGTCTGGTTATATAATAATTGTATTGGTATAAATCGTTACAGACGGTAGCATTGGTAGTAGTAAAAAAAAAAAAAAACTTTTAACTGTTTATTATCAATAAAAAAACACAATTTTAGCATAGACATAAAATAAGAAGACGTAACGCCGTGACGACAAAACTGTGTTCCATAATAAGCCGATTTTTTCGTGTTTACGCGCCACATGCACACATAAACAACACGGTGATTGGTTGTTTATGTGTGCATGTGCACTGTCTGTCTGTCTGTCTGTCTGTCTGTCTGTCTGTCTGTCTGTCAAGACCATTTTTCTCAGGAACGCGTGAAGGTATCAAGCTGAAATTTATATCAAATACTCAGGTCTATAGTCCCTTGGAGCTGTGAAAAAAAATTGGTTGTTTGTAAAGTAGGTTTACGATCGAGATGTTTACGTGATAACGTCTAACCGCTCGTGAGGATTCCGCGTGACAAGTTTCACGGAATGACTGGCAGCGCTCGAGATGAGACGGGAGATCGGGCCGTCTCTCTCGATCGCGCTCGTGAGGTTTTGGTGTGACACAAGTTTCTGAACATGTCACCCGACTAAAACGATTTTAAAGACGTTATCACGTCAAAAATTGGTTGTTTGTAAAGTAGGTTTACGATCGAGATGTTTACGTGATAACGTCTAACCGCTCGTGAGGATTCCGCGTGACAAGTTTCACGGAATGACTGGCAGCGCTCGAGATGAGACGGGAGATCGGGCCGTCTCTCTCGATCGCGCTCGTGAGGTTTTGGTGTGACACAAGTTTCTGAACATGTCACCCGACTAAAACGATTTTAAAGACGTTATCACGTCAAAATCAAACTTAAAAGCCAACGCAATCAAAAGATACAGTCGTTTATGCTGCAAATATTAGAGTTTTTCGGCACTCGCAAAACCTACGGGGTACTTCCCGTGAACTCAGAAACTTGAAATTTGGCACGAAGCAACGTCATATAGCATACACAAAGGAAAAATTACGAAAAGTAGACATTTTTAGTAAATCCTACAAAAAATATTTTTTTAAATTTTAAACTTACTACCTTTTTCCTCGTAAACGCGTAGAGGTATTAAATTGAAATTCATGTCAAATACTCAGGGCTATAGGACCTTTCAGATGTAGCAAAACCAAACTTTTATGTCAACGCAATCAAAAGAAATAGCAATTTAAGTTGCATATTTTGAAACTGAGTACTTGCAAGAAACTCAAAACTTAAAGGGTACTTCCCGTAAACTCAGAAACTTGAAACTTGGCACGAAGAAATGTCATATAGCACAGACAAAGGAAAAATTACGAAAAGTAGACATTTTTAGTAAAATCATACAAAAAATATTTTTTTAAATTTTAAACATACTACCTTTTTCCTCGTAAACGCGTAGGGGTATTCAATTGAAATTCATATCAAATACTCAGGTCTATAATACCTTTCAGCTGTAGCAAAATCAAACTTCTACGTCAACTTTTACTTATATACCTACAGGTTTGTACGGAACCCTCGGTGCGCGAGTCCGACTCGCACTTGGCCGGTTTTTTTTTATATACTATTTAGGTTACAAGTTTTTTGAAAAAAAAAAATAGTTTTTATTTTAACATAGCATTACTTATCTCACTGAGTAAAGCAAGGGTGGCTCATAATTAGATTTATTTGATTCTAACGCAAACAATTTTTTTTTTCCCAAACTTAGACATTTTAAATCACACATTGCGTCAGGTGTCATTACACACGACATTTCGTTAGACATCGTAAGCTAAATGGCACGGCAATTTATTCTTAAATAATGTGATGGTTCATGTTTCAAACATAACGGCGTATGTGACAATGAAATTAAAGGTAACATACGGCTTTGTTGCATTAAAATAGTGATGTGTAACTTATGTGTAGGATGAGCATTTTAATTGGCCGCAGGCGAACATATCAGACACTATACTAATATACCTATTTTTATTATGTGTCACGGGTCACCGATATGTAATAAAGAAGGGAATAAACAATCAGCCCAAAAAAATGGCCCCACAATAGTGCTGTAAGAACGACTCGTGCAGCAATTTCTCTGACAGTCTTATTACGGTATAACACTGGCCGTTTACAAATTTTCACGAGCCATATTTTCGGTAAATCTTGTTAGAGACTGTACCTCTACTATACAGGGTGCCATCTGAGACGTGATCAGTTATATGTTTTTCTAACTCCATAAACAACTAGCAGTTGAATGCCCCAACTTTTACTAAAATCAGACATTTTTTTTTCTTTTTTTTACATGTTTTTGTAATTTATTATTCATTTGACGGGGTTTTCGGGATATTTAAACTACTTATTAGAATATTTAAATAAGTAAATTGAATTACCTCTTTGAAATGGAACTGTCGTTAATAACAATTTTGTCATTTATTCCGGATAAAATGTAATTTAATATTTTTATTTACCTTAAATATCTTATAAAACTGTTTTACACTAATATTATCACTTTTGATAGAAAAATAAATTTGAAAAACATGTAAAAAAAAAAGAAAAAAAATGACTGATTTTAGTAAAAATTCAACTGCTAGTTGTTTATGGAGTCAGAAAAACATATAACTGATCACGTATCAGATGGCACCCTGTATATCCTAACTCAATGTTATGTGTACATATTTTTAATTTTATTATTTATCAGTCCATCTTTCTTTCTACAAAGTCCAAAAAGGGTTAGCGTGGTCAGATTCTAACCCCTTTATTTATAAATCTCTTAAAAATCCTCATCAGATATTTTTTTTGGTTTAAAGATGATTTATTCTCATTAAGAAATAACAATTTAGTAACATAATATGTGTCAAAGCTACACGAAATAACTAAACGATTTTGAATTTGAAATAAGTTAATCTATGTTTTGTCTGTTTTTAGCAAACACAACTGTCAAAGTGACAGACAAAGACAAACGATTAATTATTAAGTGAAACGATTAATTGTTAAAAGGGATAAGTGTATCTAATAAAATAGTCCGGTACGCTAACTTTGCACAAACTTGGATGTGAAAATGTACGGGAGCGCCATATTTGATGTGCCTAATATTTAGTAAAAACTTAGTATGGCCGGACTATAGCACTTATGCAGCACGCATGCCCGTAATGACATGATAGCCCTTTTATTGCAGTGGCAAATGAAAATTGATTGTTATTTAATGACAATGCTATTTAAACGTACTTATTTAATAGATTTTTGTAACGTAAATTGAATGCTTATAACATCGTCGTGCTTAATGACAGCATTGATTTATTTCAATTGCCTTCTTCATTAAAACCCTACTTTAATGATGTTTTTATCTCGGTTTTTGGTAATTTATTCATACTTATATTTTGATTAGATGATGATCAATCACTTATTCGATATTTTCTTTCTTCAACATTGTGTATTAATAAAACTTCGAAACTCTATAATATCAAATGTAACTAAGAAAAGGTTTTTTCAATTAAAGTTCACTGAATTTAAAAGTTTAAAGGAAAGTCATCCAAATTGTCATGGCTCAAAAAAGTACATGTTTTTAAGTTAATATCATTACTTTAACAGTAGGTACAATACAATTAACACAATAAAATTATACAGTGTGAAATCTGGGTCGTGATTCTTAACCACTTTTTCTGACTGTACGTATAACTGATCATATCATCAGTATCATATGGTAGGTAGTATTTGATCAAAATAGAATGAATTAAATCTTTTTTTTCAACAAATTAATCTTAAACTAAGTAAATCATGGTCATCCTATTAGTTTTCACATACACTGTAAGGAAAACGACAAGACGTCACATTGAGTAGGGTGACCAAAATGTTCGCTAAAATTTATTTTTCCACTTATCATCTGAAAAATAATTATCAATATTGGTGATAAAGAAATTATGATTAACATCATTACGTTCATCATTTGACTCTGTATCATGCCTTGATCGCTTGCTCCACAACCCCGATGCCGCCCTGGATTGCTTAGATATCAAAATCCTTCTTGTAAATTTAAGTTCTTAGTAGAAGTAGACAACCTTGCGTTGCCTTTAACCTTTCAAATTCAGAGACGTTCCAGAGAAACACGAATTCAAATTGGCCAAGTAACCTTTGGGCTAACGGAATCCTATTTAAATACGTTATTTAAAGATAATAAACGTCATAACTTTATGGCTGTGAACCTAAAGTTTATAGATTAAAATAACTTAACTACATTGTAAGTCATACTTAGTCATTTATTATTTGCGATATTACAAGATAATTGTGAAATCTGGTAACTAGGGAATAAGAGAATAATTGAGTGATAACTGAGACGATACAGCCATAAGTCATGACTTCAACATGTCTATAAAATCGATACGTCACCAAACAAATATTTGTAGCACTAGGTAAGTAAATTATCTATATTAACTTTGTCATTTTCCCGATCAAAGTATACATAGTAGGCAACACAAAATAGTTAAGTTAGGTTTTCGATCAGATTTTGATATAACTTTTAAATTAAAATAATACGAGCGTGTGCATATCATTTTGGACACCTCACCCACTTAGCTACTTTGTAGGCCTATCATTTAAAGACATTACGACAACAACCTTACCTTTTGACAAAGAAATCAGTGATTGACAAGTTAATGTAACAGATTAAAAAGAAATCAGTTGGGGTTACAATTCAAGGCTCATTTCGGTACTCAAATCAGGTTGATTTAGACATGCTCCGAAGGGCTTGACAATCTGCTTTTAGTGAACTTACAATAGGTATCATGGCGCTGTGCTGTCTAATTTAGTCGATTTAATACCACGTTAACCTTAATTACCTTCAAAACCTTGTCAGTAGGATAACGAACAACGGTCGAGTTTTCGAAAGAATAACAATTATAGTCTACAATACAAGTTCAGAATTGCAGCTCCTTTCAAATTGTAACGAATTTTACGAGGCCTTGGCATTATTCGAGAGCTAAATTAGGACGAATTGTGTCAGTAATTTGTTAGGCATAGGCATATTAGAGATGAGTGAAAATCTTTAGCATTTAACTCTTTGTTATTATGTTATTGAGGATAATGAGTCAGATTTTACGATGTTTAGAAAGAACACGAACAGTCAATTGCTGTAATTTTCTCCTACCTTTGAAATTATTTTTACTGTAGGTATGTTCAAACATAACAACTAAAGTGCTGAAAGAAGCAACGTTTAGGCATTTACACAAAGTTAATTCAAATAAATCAATCGACGTCCAGAATCCATCTAGGACAGAAATTGATTTGCGCTTCCGTCATCAAGACAAGTTGTCCATGATATTTGATTGACAATACTAGTTAAGTATAAAGTAAAATAAGAAAATATTTCCTGACCAACTCTACTGTTTTATATAGTTTTCATTGATGCAATTATAAGTATACTCAATATAAAATGATACAATAACATTTAGCAGTTAAAGGAAGTCACAAGATTTCATACCGTGCAGCAAAAAATAGGCAATCATCTCTTTAACACGAAGGAGCCTATATCAGATAAAGCAAAATCTACAAAGCTAATAAGTTTCTTGCTGATATTGAACTTAGCATAAAGAACTACTGACAGCTAAATAATCCTTTGACGGCTTTATTTGAGAAGAGTAAACAGATTTTATCAGCCAATTTGTAAAATAATAGATTGATAACTGATACCCGTGCAGTTAATTCTAGGAACGGAAATGTTAAATATTGTATAACTATCAGCATTATGATATGACATGTCTTATTGCAAAATAACTATACAAGTCATTAGTCATTATCATTTAAATCTAGAATCGTATTTTTTTAAACATGTAAAAATAAATCAGTCTTTGAAATATGGTTCTTTTGTAGCTATATATTTTTCTATTAATTTGTTATAGTTTATTGCTAGCTTTCCCTCTGGTACAAGTTATGCTGACTTGAGTCCATTTCATGACACTTAATTGCTATTTTGCAGGTTTTTTTGTTTATTTCTGTTGTTTTAATCTTTATAATAATTTATTTTACAATACAATACAATACAAATACTCTTTTTTGAACACCTCAAAAAGAAAACCACTACAGAAAATGCATAAAGTCAGAATAGAGGTAAACAACAGGCAAATTAGGCAGGAGGTAATTTTAGTTCCCTTACAACAAATAAAATATTATCAATTTCATAATATTCTCAATATTTCAAGGGCAATGATTCTCAAACATGAGTACTTGCTCAGGTTTTGAGATAATGCAAATCTTTAAGTATGACAAAAATGCGTCGTGTTCGTGACAACCGTATCCTGCTCAAACTGGTACGGTTCAGTGGGTGTGGCGAAGGTCGCCGGGTTCGATTTTGTGCGTGAACTTTAAATCACTTTGTCGTCGCTTTCTTTATCGCCTGCTATAAATGATAGCCATATTCATCTCGCTTGAAGTATGAATAAATATTGCACTTATGTGAAGATGCATTATTGTTTTTACACTTTGTTGTAAGTTGCATGGATGACATTTTTTGAAACCAAAAAATATCATTATGATTTATGATCTGCTTAATTCGTTTCTGGTTATTAATTTTATTGTTTATTCAAATCAAATCTATGTACAATACAATATTCTTTATTGCACCATACAAAGAAAAAGAAGTACAGAAATAGATTTAACAAAGTAAATAATGGTAACAACAGGCGGTCTTATCGCTATTAAGCGATCTCTACATCGCTATTATGTATACATATTAAGATCGTCAAATAGCCTTACAGTTACTTATATTATTAAGTAGGTAGATAAATATTAATATTGTAATAAAATAACTTGTTCCCGTAAATTTAACTGAATATTACTCGTAAAACAGAAAAACAAAATCTGCTAAAAATAGAAGCATACACAGATCGTAGGTATCATATAGAAAATTTAATAAGTATACCTTAATACATTTTGTGTTTTATAACTATCTATATGTTTTTATCGAAGATGCTACGTATATCATTAATTTTAAACAACACTTTGTCAAGTGCTGACCGGTCAGGCGTAAGCTGATTATTACTTACTGTTATAACTGTCATATATTGTTACTTTGTATTTATCATTTAATAATGTCAAACTCAAATATCACGGCTATCAAGACGGATAGATCTAGAGACGACTTTGGTTACATGTAAATAAGAGAGGGTTCAGATTAAACAGAGTTGAGTCTGTCTGATATGAATCTGATCACGTAGTCCAATCAATGAAAACTTTACATATTTATTTAAACTACAAGGGAAAAAAGTGATAAAGTCCATATAAAAATCATGTGATCCCATATTTTACCTTTAAATTTTCAAAGAGTTTTTATAAAAAAGCATATAAATATTTTTGTAAGTTATAAGCAAAGTGCGTGATAAAGCCAACTCAATTAAAATGCCAGCCGTCTTAAAGCCTATTGGCCTTGCGAGAGACGATGGCAAGAGGCCCGACGGAATGACATTGGTGCCTTGGAGGATGGGGCGGCCCCTAGTCTGGGATGCTACATGAGTAGACACCCTGGTGCCGTCCCATCTTTCATCCAGAGCCGAAGACCTCAAACGCCGCAAGTATGCTGCCCTTGGCAGTGGCTACATATTTGAGGCGTTTGGGGTCGAGACGCTGGGGCCATGGGGACCGGGCGCGCGCAGGGTATATAAAAACCTAGCGTCGCGCCTGATTGAAACAACAGGTGACCAGAGGGCTGGCCAGTATTTCGCTCAGCGAATAAGCATTTCCATACAACGTGGCAATGCGGCCAGCCTTCTGGGCACACTACCCATTGGCACCGATCTAGGAGATATTTTCTACTTGTAGTTTAAGTTTATAGTGTTTATTATTTTTATTTTAAGATCATTTAATTGTACCTAATAAATATTATTTTGTTTAGTTTAGTTTAGTTTTTATAACTCAATTAAATGAACTTCAACTATCTATGAACACCAATAGATGATATATAAGTAATGTATAAATGTCTTTGTTTATCCTATGGTTGACTGGTGAAGAATGCCATTTAGCATTAAGCCCTCCATTCATACATACATATTTGTATTTTATGCAATAAAGTTTAAATAAATAAATATAGTATTTTTTGCGACTTAAGTATTACGGTGACGCCTGAAAATATGGATACATTTAATGTGAAAAAAAAACATGTAGACTTTACGCCTTGGTAATAGAGTCCTGGGTACATATTTTTATCACATTAAATTTCAGACGCGACTATACAAGAATATTACTACCTAAAGTTAACAACCAAAACTGAATATAAGATTTAATTGGAATGGTTGATCATGCAACTTTCAGGAGTTTCAGAAAATTACTGAAAACTGAAAATACGCTACAAATTTAGTCCTTGTTGATCGGTGTAACGTATGATTGTATGTAGTAATTCATATTTGCGTTGAGTTACGCATGTTTACCTTTTGTGATGTAATGAAATACGATCTCTATCGTTAGGCGCGTGAAATTATACCGTTGTCGCTAGGACATACAGTCGCCATCAAATATATTGGAGCGGCCAGGGTACTCATAATATCTGAACATGCACTTTATCGCCTATACAATAGAGGCGTTGTTCAGATATTTGTGACCACCTTGGCCGCTCCGATATATCTGATGGCGACTGTACATATTGGATCCAGAATTAGTTTAGTTTATTGAATTACTAAAATAAACAACATTCAACTGGGTGGAGCGTGATTTTATTCAATTACTTATTTAAAATTCACTGTTAATTGTATAGCATTTTTTATATAATATTCTGTAGCACAGAAGTAATATATCAATAGCATAATCATATAAAATAAGGAGACGTATTCCCAGGAAGAGGAAAACTGTGATTCCATAATAAGCCGCGGTGTCGTGCGCACACATTAACTTTTGACGTTTGAACCAATCACCGCTAGTCCATGAGTTGTATATGTGTGCGACTGTGCGTGTCGCACGTAAACACGAGGAAATCGGCTTACTATGGAATCACAGGTTTACGGCATTACATCTCCTTATTTTATATGTCTATGGTCAATATGAAAGGAAAGTAGAAATACGTCAAAATTTACATCGTCGGGTTGTAAACTTTCAAACGTTTTGCTTACTTTATGGCAAATTTTGACAAATTCATATTGTTATGTGAAAATATGTAAATAACAGATTTTTGTTTTTGTTACAGGTACGTTTCCAGTGTCACCAGTTTATCAAATAGCAACATATGATAAATAGAGGTAAAACCTATTTGGACTAAGTAATAATCAGACCTCGGACAGAGTGAGCCATTTTTACGTCATTAATGTCAAGTGTAGATGTTAATATAGATATGCCTCAAGATGAAATATTAAAAAGAATTCATGAATAATAATTAAACAAAAATGACAGTGCATTATGTACAAAACGAGTAAGTATTATTTATTTATTCAAATTTTTCTTTGTTATTGGTTATTGTAATAAAGAACTATAATTTTTTCTAGATTTTCAATTTTCAACGCACTTCTTCTTGAGTTTAATATCCACTTATAGATGGAAAAAGACCTTTCTACTTCCACTGAAGTGAGCGGAGTGAAGTTGTACATTAAAATACCGTCCACATCTGTTCCTTCCGAAATTTTTTCAGCATAGTCCCTAAACAGATCTAAGTCTGGGTTTCTAGCTATGACGTCTTCTAATTTCTGACTGACAGAAGCAGACGAAGACCAGCTTATAACAGGTCTCACTTGGTCCAACGTTAAAAATGTATCTACGACGGATATTTTAGATTCCTGTAATTTTTTTAAGGCATATTCAATTATATGGAAATTCTCAACAATATATTTTAGATTATTTCGTAAATTTTCAGTTTGTATAATTCTTTTCGCCACTCTTATCGACATTGCGTCTGACGATCTCAATGCCCATAGGACTACTTTTATTTCGTCAAAATATTTTTCGTAATATGCTGCTGCCGCTAGCCAAGTTCCCCATCTCGTAATCACTGGTTTTGGAGGCAGGGGCATATTAGGATATTTATCCTTTAATATGCGGATTCTATTAGGAGCCTTTAAAAATACTTTTTTAACGTTTGAAATGAGCAAATCCACATCTGGATACAGGGAACGTATTTTTTCGGCTACGCGGTTTAGCCCATGTGCCAAACATGTAACGTGTTTCAAATTAGGCAGATAAGTTTTCAAAATTCGGCCAGCCAGCAACATGTATGCAACACCATCAGTACTTAGCACCAGAACATTTCCAATTTTGTAGTCATAAGATTCGCCCCACATATTTTTCAGAGTGTCCATCACTAATACAGATATTGTTTGACCATTAACTTTTGATAATATTTTGCAGGCTATTAAATATGGTCTGTTAAATGAATTCAATGGCTTCACTAAAAAATGCAGTATATATCTCCCTAAAGAGTCGGTTGATTCATCAAGAGAAATCCATATTTTTTCATTCGAAAGATTATCTTGTATTGAACTGATTTGCTTCTGATACAATTTATCCAAATAAACTTTCCTCAGCCATGATTCACTCGGGAGTGTAGGTTGGTTTGCACACTGGCAGCATAAATACTTAGAAAAAAACTGTTTGAAAGCCGGATTCTTCATTTGTGACCATGGTATGTTACACAAAATGAGGAATCGAATTAAATTGAGATTGAAATCCTCATCAAACTTTCGATAATTGCCATTGTGCATTGGTCCCTTGATGTGTCTTTGCACATTACTTTTTTTAGTTGTCACTTTGGTTTTACATTTTGCACAAAAAATACTTTTATTACCGTCATATGTCATGTCAGGTTCATTTTCAATCCACTTAAGAACTGTTTTTGCTTTATATTTCGGCATACTCAAATTCGGAATAATCTCTCTTCTTAATTATTTATTTTTTATTAGCAAACTCAAATTGCTCACAAATTAAAATAACACAACAGAACATTAGAATGACATTAATGACTTTGTCATGATATTTCAATGTTAAATATGGCATCGTTAAATAGAGTTATTGTCTATCTAAAGAGGTATGATATCATATCAGTTATATTACTTTCATATGGATATATGTAATAATATGCTTATCATTTAAAGAGGCTTGCTATACAATTAATTTGTTTTGCTAGTTATGTAAAGATCTAAATAGAATAATTTAATTCGTTATTCAATTACATCACATCTGCCATTGAATGACTACGTAGGTATGTCCATATTATGCAAACTCTTAAAACAGCTCACCCTGTCCGAGGTCTGGTAATAATCCTATCAACAGTTTGATATGTGTCTAGTCTATGGGCGTGTAGGTATTTTTAACACCTTTTCCACATAGGTACTTATTCAAAACATCTAAGTAGGTATCATTCGTCTTTAAATTATGGAATGGTAGTATTTTTGATTTGATTTCCTAACGACAGAACTTTATATATTATCGTGTTCCCTAATACTTTCTTATTTTTTGAATAACGTATTACGGACTTAAAAGTGTTAGGTATTCAATCGCGCGCGTGTAATAACATTCAAGATATCATATAAGGATGACCGAGTGTAAGGTTCGAATTATTTTTCATTTATAAAAACGTTTCATTTATTGATTTTTAATTAATATCGCCCCGTCCAGCAGCACTTCAAATCCAAAACCCTGAGAGCTTCCAGCTGGAACTCCAAAACCGTTTCGATTGTCTAGGCGGCGATGTGGACGAATTCAACGACGCGACGGGTTTGTGGAAGCTGTCCATAGTACTGGGTCTAAGTTTTTTAAGGCCCAGCAGAGCAACAGAACGAAAAGGCTCTCTGACTCCACTCAGAAACTCATCGAGGAAAGGAGAGAAATGGTTCTGCAATCCTCAGCAGATGCGTCATTATACCGGCAGATCAATAAACGGATCTCTAAGTCCCTTACCTGTGATTTGCGCCAATTCAATACAAATCGTGTTGAAGAGGCCATTGAGCAGAATAAGGGCTCTAAAGTTTTCTCAAGAGATTTGTCTATTGGGCAGAGCCAGCTCGCCAAATTAAAAACTGAGGATGGTAGAATTGTTTCATCCAGACCCGAGCTTCTGGGGGAGATAGAGGACTTTTATGGACAGCTATACACATCAACTAGCAGACCTGAAGTTGATCTGGCGGAAGACCCTAGAGCTAGACTGACCCGACATTATACCGAAGAAATCCCGGACATCAGCCTGTACGAGATTAGAATGGCTCTAAAACAGCTCAAAAACAATAAGGCACCTGGTGAAGACGGAATTACAGCCGAACTTCTGAAGGCGGGTGGTAAACCGGTCCTTATGGCCCTTCAGAAGTTGTTCGACTCCGTTTTACTAGAAGGGAGAACGCCTAAGGCATGGAACAGAGGTGTGGTGGTATTGTTCTTCAAAAAGGGTGATAACGCGTTACTGAAGAACTACCGACCCATTTCACTTCTGAGCCATGTCTATAAGCTGTTTTCAAGAGTCATTACGAACCGTCTCGCACGCAGGCTAGATGACTTCCAGCCTCCCGAACAAGCCGGTTTCCGAAGAGGCTTTAGTACCGTAGACCACATCCATACGCTCCGTCAGGTTATACAGAAGACTGAGGAGTATAACCTGCCCCTCTGCTTAGCGTTCGTGGACTACGAGAAAGCCTTCGACTCGATCGAAAACTGGGCTGTACTACTACAATCTCTCCAGAGGTGCCAAGTGGACTATCGCTATATCGAAGTGCTGAAGTGTTTGTACGAGAACGCCACTATGTCATTCCGACTCCAGGACCAGAACTCGAAGCCTATTCCGTTGCAGCGGGGAGTCAGGCAAGGAGATGTTATTTCTCCTAAACTGTTTACCGCTGCACTGGAGGATGTTTTCAAGACTCTGGACTGGAGAAGGCTAGGCATCAACATAAACGGCGAGTACATCACTCACCTTCGGTTTGCTGACGACATAGTAGTCTTGGCTGAGACCATGGAAGATTTGAGTACGATGCTCGATGACCTCAGTAAAGCCTCCGAGCGAGTTGGTCTAAAGATTAAAAGTTGGATAAGACGAAGATCATGTCAAATACCCATGTAGCACCAACTCCCGTTACAATCGGAGACTTTACACTCGAAGTTGTGGACGATTATATATACTTAGGACATACTGTCCAGTTAGGTAGATCCAACTTCGAGAAAGAGGTCAATCGACGAATGCGACTCGGTTGGGCAGCGTTCGGGAAGCTACGGCACATCTTTTTGTCCAATATTCCGCAGTGTGTCTCAAGACGAAAGCCAGTGTGTGTTGCCAGTGATGACATATGGTACTGAAACGTGGTCGCTTACAATGGGCCTCATAAGAAAGCTCAAAGTCACCCAAAGGGCAATGGAGAGGGCTATGGTTGGAGTCTGCGTGATCGCATCAGAAATGAGGCCATCCGCAGCAGAACCAAAGTAACCGATATAGCCCTCCGAATCGCTAAACTAAAGTGGCAGTGGGCGGGGCACATTGCTCGTAGAACCGATGGCCGTTGGGGCGGAAAGGTTCTCGAGTGGCGACCACGAACCGGAAGGTGCAGCGTGGGTAGACCCCCCGCAAGGTGGACTGATGACCTGGTGAAGGTCGCGGGAGTCCGCTGGATGCGTGTGGCGCAGGACCGGTCATTGTGGCACTCTTTGGGGGAGGCCTATGTTCAGCAGTGGACGTCTTTCGGCTGATATGATGATGATGATGATGAATTAATATCGAGTTACTGCGCCAGTTTTTTGGACTGATCGATGCCCCAAGCTCGTTCCGTTCGTCGATTGTTTTTTTTTTATTTCAACGAAACGTGCAAATGAAAGACTACTCACTGAAGCTGTCAAAAACAAATACTAGTCCTATAAATCACTGAATAATCAGGGCGCTGCAAAATGCCTGACTTGAACTTTACTTCTGAAATGTTAGATCGATAGTATTTCGTATACAATGAGTTATTGTGGCATTATTCCCCAGTTTGGATAATACGAAAACGGGTTCCGTAAGGTTAACGATATGTTTTTCTTGTTAACTAGATTTATGGTCTAGTAAAGTGTTTTGAAATATTTTGATTATGATGTTTTTTGACTACGGATTCTGACGCGGTGTTTATCAGAGCACTGTAGTTTGAAGTGTTTGTTTTCACATTTAGAAATAGAACCACTGAGTAATCTAAGTGTGTCACAAATAACATTGAAATATTTACTGATTCTACTCTTATTACATAATCAAATAAAATAAATAAGGGTAATTTCTCAAACGTATCTCCTTGCGTTTAAAACGTCTTTGAGTGTAGATTTTTGTGGATTTCACGTACTTTCGACAGCTTCGAAAAAGAAATAATTAATGTTATTTTTTTCACTTTATCCAGTTTTGGTCTTATAGGCCACTATCAGTTTAATAGTATTGTATACAATCCCGTCACATACTTTGAAAAATCCACATGGACAATGCACTTTATGTGGGTGCAGGATATAGACATATTTATTAATTTATTTTATTTTTATTGTGTAGCACAATAAAGTACAAAGAGCGTACTTAATGCCAGTAGGAATTATCTACCTGTCGAGAATAGTCATATAATAGTTATAGAAGATATTGTCGATAAAGTAAATAGGGCAGATGGCCCGGTTTTGGCCACTTTAAGGAGAGTTTGTCTATTCAGACGAACTTCATTTTGTGCCAATAAGAAATTATGACACTCTTTATGTACTGAGTCATTGAAAATATATTACTTTACTTATATGAATGTCCGCTGTTAAGATTCTGACATTAGATCTTACTTTTTTCTTTAATTAAAAGTCAGAAAGGAGCCAGTTTTGGCCACTTTTTTCCATGGCTCCTGACAACTGAATGAAAACTGATACATGACAGACGACAGTGCCATCTGTGCTGCCCTAATTTACTTTTATATTAATTATAAACCATAGACTTGTAAACTTGTCTATACCGGCACAGCGGTCACAACCGGCATCTGCCCTTCTTTTGTTCTTAAGCATAAATTTATCCACAGTTATCAGAAACTAGTAAATCTGTAGTAACAATAGGCATTTGTGGAATTACCTAACGCAACTGAACTAAATATGTCTTGGTCTATTTCCTAAGAGAAAGCTGTAAGATATATCTAACTAGACCAGTTGGCAGTTTTATGGCCTATTACATCTAGATACTACATTATTGCACTATTTTCGTTATCAAGCAAAGGTTAGGTACCCTGACCACCGCGTAAAGCTAGTAACGGCTAACGGTATCGTCGCCCTAGGCTAGGCACGCTGCGACCATTAGTGCCTAGGTAATGTCTAGTTTCTAAATCAGGCTAAACTGTCGTAATATCTAAAAGGTTTGTTTTTATTGCTTTTTAACTCGATATTGGTTTCATGACGCAATGATTTTCAGACATACCTTAGGCTTACTGCATCTATGGTCGTTGTGCGATCTAGTCTTTGTGCAGGACAGGTCATTTTGTAGATCTTGTTGTTGTTTTGTAGTTGTTGTTGTGTTGTTTTGTTTTTTGTAGTCGTTTTGATACTAACCCGTATAACCTACTTGACGACTAAATCATTGAACAACATAATTATTATTTGTGTAAAACCGAAGTTTTATTTTTAGAATAAGCTAGAGAGACGCTCATACCAGCCACTCCAATCGTCTGCCGTAAAAATATAAATCAAATTCTCTAGAGGGATCAATTTCTGACTAAGCAAGTAAAATAATAAACATGTGGGAAGCAGAATTTGATAAGATGCGACGCGACCGCTAGACTTAGAAGAATCGTTAGCACTGGCTAGACGGGGGCAAATTCACCAAACTTAAAACACGTTTAAACACGATCCAACATCAATGCAACTCCAATGCATTAACTACGCAATACAGCTAACTCCTTCTGAACAAAACGTCTGAATCAGAAATATCAGAATTTCCTTAAATATTGGTTGAATATTTGTTGTGTATTGGAGTTGTGTTTGAGGTAGTTTGTCTTTAATGTATTGTTTATATTTTTTAGAATTATAACACGGCACAGGGAAAGCCCAGTATCAAGTATTAAACAACTTACATCGCAAAAAACAAGCGACTATCTAATCACATTGTAACAACTGCACTAATACAAAACAAAGAAAGTATTGACATTACAAGTAATTGGCCTGTCACAGATAGCAACTAGAGCGGTGTAAAGGTATTAAAAGCAATGGAAAGAAAGTAATAGTAGCTTGAATAAATTGATTTTACGCGTGACCGCACTATTGTAGTTTATGCGGAAAGTTGTATTTTGATCGCCATAGTATTGTTGGTTAAAAAAAAACATGGTTCCAATTTCCTATAGAATGCAGTTTTTTATGGTTTAATTTTACTGTGTCGTGATGTCGAACTGGGTCAGAAAATTAATCAAAGCCTGTAGTGTACCTCTTATAGTATAAAACATTTATTTAACTTACGTAAAAGTATGTACCAACTAGGGAATGCTCCCGGTTCTGATTTTGTATAGCGAGAATCGGGAATTCCCGGTTCCGGTACTGGATTTGTATACAAAACGAGTACCGGGAGCAAACCCTAGTACCAACTGAACGAAAACAACCTATTTAGTACTTTTAATATTTCATTAGTTGACTGCATAATCGTAGCCATAAATAATGTTCACATGTTATTTTGTAGATATAACGGGTAAAATGATTCATATTTATCATTGTAAATTGAAGTAGTATTTAAATAATGTGTGTGTTCTAAATACTAGCCATATTCGTTTCCCACATTATTTCCATTATTTGTTTTTCACACTCCGTTGTGTTAGAAAAGTGAGTCGTTAGAATATCAAACAGTGCATAAATGAACCAATATTAACATCTCTCATTGTGTGAATAGAACTCTCTATTTCACTCTTATTGACACATTGAACTCAAACTTTTCAAAGTAAATAAGAAATACTTACTGTTTATAAAGTCTCTTATTAAAATTAATTTGTTTTACAATTAATTAATTAGTTTTTTCGTACTAATTGATGGTGGCAACCAAGTATCTTTAACACCTGCAGCTTCTACAGTGTTAAATGATCTGATATTTGAAGAACCCCTAGTAGTCCCTCGTTAATCTTCAGCTGGAAGTTGCTGGTAAGGAAATAAAAAATATATCCAAAAGAGATAAATACAAAGAGTCAGCATTGCAATCCAAAGGGGCAATGCTGCCAGCCAGCCTTCGGGGCACGCTGTTAATAGACTGCGATTTGGGGCAAATTTTCTATTTATAGTTTATCTTTTAGTTAATTTTTTTATTTTTAGCATTTAAGTTTTTTTCTAGGTCTAGTCTTATTGTTTATTGTAATGTTATCTGTTTTAGGTGTTTTATATAACTATGATATTAATTACAAAGAGTTGAAATAAGTAAAAAAAACGGCAAAAAAATTTAAATCCTCAAAATGTTATATATAAATACTTACTATACAAAACTTAATTTTGTTAAGTTCCGTATTATAAAAGGAACCGTTAAACAAACAAATATCATCAATTCGTCGATTCCAAAATACAAAACACCTACGGTCCAACATCTACAATAATTTAATTGGGGATCTAAATACAAATCGTGCTCTCAATCGCAAGGTGACAGTCTCCGGCGCATCGCAACAATCGATGGTCCTTGGCACAGAACCATCCATATTGGTTTAATGTCATCCGAGCTTTGGAAGGGTATCTATATTACTTGGATAACATTTTAATGATGAATCCGATTTGATAATGCGATTGGATAAAATGTTAATGGATTTCATTTTAGTTTCTGATTTTGGATTAAAAGATCATCAAGGTAACTTACTATTTTAACTACATTAATTAGAATAATCACTGGTGTTAGTTAGCCTTTGCTAATTTTTATTGATCAAATAATTATGCTAGTCTAAAAGACACTATACGTAAGGCCCATTTACATGCACATTGATTAGTGTTAAGTGCGAATTTATACATTTGTTACTAAACACAAGTATAAAATGTATGGACTCGCACTTAACACTAATCAATGTGGCAAATAAGCAGATTTGGGCAGTTGCGACCTATGATAAATATAACGACAGATGCCGGATTCTAATTTTAAAAACATTCACAATACAATAAGAACACAACCTATCTCAAACATAACACACAACAAACAATCAACCAATATTGAAGTTATATTAGAGTTGCGTTGGAATATTTCTCAAGCAAATTCTGATATTTCTGATTCAGATGTTTATGCCGTAGCTGTATTGCGTTGTTAATGCATTGGAGTTGTACAGAAGTTGGATCGTGTATATAGGTGTTTTAAAGTTAGAATACGGCCCCAGGTTGCGACAACGTAAATAGTCACCAAATATGAGTGAAGCTAGATTTACTGTTATCACAGTTTAGCGAGTAACATAAAATTGTTAATTGTTTTGTACTTTTAACACCGATCACATCATACACAATAGTACCGCAAGAACGACTCGTGCGGTACTTTCTTTGGCAGTCTTATTACGGTTTAAGACTAGCCGGTTACAAATTTTCACGAGCCATATTTTCAGTAATTGTTTGAGTCTGTACCTCCTTTAAATTGTTGCTCGAAGACTTTTGATAAATTAATTTAAAAAAACACTTGCTATGCTTACTGTAAGATTATATAAAAATAATTTTAAACAAACAAGAACCGACTTCGCTTAGCATCCACCTTTCCAAAAGCAAATGCTCGAGCTGCTGTAAAAAATACTCAAATCACTATAGGTGTGCCTATAATAGTTGAAGAGTTCCCTCGATGTCTCCAGGATCCCATCATCAGATCCTGACCTGCTTATAATGGGACCAGCTGTGAAGTATACTTTTTCAAACAAAAAAAGAATTTTCCAAATCGGTCCAGCCGTCTTCGAATAATCGGTGAACATATGTTAAAAATAAAAATTAAAAAAATAGCAAAAACAAAGATCCCGACGAATTGGTAAATTGGTAAATTGGCCTTTGAAATCTTGAAGTCGGTTGATAAGTAAACCACCATAGTTTCACGAACCACACCAACCATTGTTTGTAATTTAGCACTGACACTCTCGACCTACACTGGACATCTTTACGTGGCTTCAGAACATGCCATCCTAATCAGATACGAGCGGAATTGAGATCTTAACATTTATACAGGATGAATTCTGGATCGTCATCCTGAATTACTTTTTCTGCCTCTGTAAATGATCAACATTATCGTGCGGTAGTATTTGCCCAAAGCAGAGCAAATTTAATTTTTGTCATATTTAAAATTAAATTAAATTTAAATTAAGTAAATCATGGTCATCCTATAACTTTTGACATACACTGTATGTATGGGAAACGACAAGATGTCACAATGAGTGGGATTACCAAATGGTATTCATAAAATTCTTTTTCCACGTACTCGTATCATCTGAAAAATCCTTGTTGTTCCTTTAGCCGTCAACACAGTGAATCCTCCTTTTTATTAAGGGTCGGCAAAGCGCATGTGACACCTATGGAGTTGCGGGTGGGCCGTTTGCTTGTTTGCCACGGTTATGGTATAAAAAAATCTTCTGAAAAACAATTACCAATGTTGGTGGAAAAAAAATACCAACAATTCAAGTTCACCTGTAAGTAGTTACTGTATCATACCTTGTTCTCTTGCTAACACCAGCCAGAAATTATCCTGTATATGGAGACAACAACACAATAGTACTTATATGCAAAGTATTGTTTAATTAATTTAGTTTATTAGGTACATAAATGGCCTTATACTAAGTAACTTATACGATAAGATCAGAGTGGATCTTATTTCACGAATTCGTCCTTGCATCCGAGGAGCGAAGCGAGCGACTGCCATTTGAATCTAAATTAATATTACATGCTTGAAATCAAATCCGTTTGGTTTAACGCTCTAAATATTCATGGTTATTCAATCAGTATGCTACATTTGAAACTAACTATTAAGTCCACAAACAGTACATTTCAGATATGAGAGATAAGGTAAACGTCCTTATTCTAAACACTCTAGCACCCAAATCATGACAGTGACGAGCAATCGGATGTCTACCTTACCAGTTTAATTTTTATCTCATTACTTCCCGTTTGCACTTATACGTTGGTCTCATGTATCTATTGGCATGCCGGATCTTCCATTATAATAATGTATTGTGGGCACTGTGTTTAAGTTGTCAAAAGCAAACACCTTGCCAGTACGTGATGTGACTGATGTGATATAATATTTTCGATTTAATTCGCAAATAATTACAGCGTCAATACGGTTCGTTATGGCGTCTAGTGTATAGCAATTACTTAAATGTTGTACTTTCTCTCGCTTAAGTGTGAATTTCTATTTCATATTTTATACTAAATTGTTACTTTTTTAAAGTAAGTAATTATTTCTAAATGTGATAAATATTTTGCTCAAATTATACGTTTCCAATCTCGTATTGTGTTCACAGAGTTTTTTTTACCTACAGGGGCTGTTCATTCTGTCTGTTCATTAGAAATATTGTTTATAATTATTGTTATAAAAATATGCAAATGTATCAAATCCTTAGGAGCACAATAATAAACGAGTTATAAAAAATCTCTTTTTGTATTTTTACACTTTTTATAAATTTTGAGATAGGTACATATATTTAAAAATCATAGACACTGATATTTTTCCAGTCGCTGTTTATTTTATAAGCAGGTAAACATGCCTCCTTACCCGTAGGTTAAAAGTTAAACACGTAAAGGATAATATAAAATATACGTACGCCAGATTCACTTACACAAGTGGACACATGATATGAGGAAGTCCCTAAGGCTCGAGGTCATACTTTCGCCGTAACGTAACATGACACCATCTTTACTAACCAGTTGTAATGTTTCTGCACCCGGGAATAGAACCGTCAAGTAACTACCTCAACTAAACATAAGCCATACTAAATTTTACATAAGAATAATCAAATAATAGTAGTGTTAGAGTGATATTTTTTATGCAATCACAACCCAAGTTTGATATTTTAGGCCTACATTTTATTTCTCCATTATGTTCTGTCTTCCTAGTTATGTATCTCACATTGTGGTGGGGTCAGCTTTCCGGATGTTTCGCTTCCATTTCACCCTATGCCCTTATCCTTGATGTCTTCGGATATGTTGCACTCATTCACATCTTTATCACAACGTTTCGCCATGTTTTAGCTTTTAGTCTACCTGTCTTACCAAGGATGGAAAGTCGTGTTGCTCAATGCATCTGACGTGGCCGGGTGGTCTTCTCGTAACGTGGCACCATCTAGAGTAGAATGCAACTCCCCTGCATGTTGTCAGTGATGTCACGCACTCAAAGGCTTCCTCGCACGTAGTCGTTTCGACTCTTATTCGATCCTGAGTTACACCGCGAACCTCGGTAATCGAAATTTCGTTATCTCCCTCTCTATTGCACTTGCTAAATCGAACGAAAGAGACATAGGTACGTAACGAAATTTCGATTTTCGGGTTTCGCAGTAGTCCCTCTGGTGGTAACGCTCCCAACTTAAATATAACAGGCATTATTATTCAGTAGCTAGGTAGTTTGAAATGTACTTTCACTAACTACTATTAAATACCTAGGTATTAAGCATACCTAAGGGCACAAAACCAGTTAATAACACCCGTTAATAGTACTCTATCCTGTGTCAACTAGGAAACAGTTTACAGATAGATTTTCCATCCGCAACACGTAATTGTTCAAGTAAATACAGTACTCGATATCACTTATTTCAAAAGTAGTATGTGTATACTAGCTTCCTATTAACATACGCCCTTTTTGCGCAGGGATTGGAACTTTGCTCGGTTTAAAAGACATATGTGTATGAGAGTGCTTTAGTTACATAAGCCCTTTTAGTTAAGACAGCAACCACTTTTACTTACAGTATGGAAATTCCAATCGCTTACCGAATAGTTCTGGTGCCGGATTCTAATTTAAAAATACTTTGACAATACAATAAAAATACAACCTATCTCAAACATAACTCCAACACACAACAAACATTCAACCAATATTGAAGTTGTATTGGAGTTGCGTTGGAATATTTCTCAAGCAAATTCTGCTATTTCTGATTCAGATGTTTATGCCGTAGCTGTATTGCGTTGTTATTGCATTGGAGTAGTATTGAAGTTGGATCATGTCTATACGTGTTTTAAAGTTAGAATACGGCCTCTGGGCTTAGACGACCTAGTGTGATTATAATCCTTGAACGTGTATTTCTTATTCTATTGACATATCCTGTTAAATGCTATCAAAATTTTGTTAAAATACGACTTTACCGGCTGCTTTATTACTTTAACGACAAAGAGTTATCTTTCAAGCGGGTGTTATGAAAAAGATGTGATGTAAATGTCAAATTGTGAATATAAATGTGAAAAATCTAACAATGAAGATGTGTATTAATAGACCGCGATTAGAATAGGATTGAGATAGCTGTCAATCCATATTCATTTAGAGTGTGACGAATCTGTCAAGTCTAAGCCTATTTTCATCCCGGTTTTGTAATATATGGATATGTGTCATTATCATTATACACCGGTTTTTTTATTTGCTATAATTGCAAGAGTACATTCCTGAGCTTAAATTATGTATATATCTCAAAGATACCAATATCCTAATTAGCTCCAATCCTGAGACTGAGGACATTGGTGTCTTCTCAGGATAATCTGTAATTGTTTTTTATCTTTCTGATTGTGTAAACCTAATATAAATTAAATTATTGTTGCACTCCGAAACACCGCAACAAAATGATGCACATATGTGTTACTATATCTCCTATTAACGTTCGAAATTACATTGACATGTCGTAATTTAATAGTTACTTTAGCGACCGATATAACAAATAAAAAAAAACGATTTTTTTAAAACTAACTATGCCAATTTGTTTCCTTAATCGTACCTAACCATATGATAAAATTACCGGACAGAAAAATACGGTGTATATCCCGTTTATATTAAATACGGTGTATATATTACACTAGTTAGAGGATTGAAATCGCTCGCGCACCCAATACTATGTGGAATACTCTGGAACGTGCTTCCGCGAACGAAAGTCCATTTATATTTATCGATAATTGTTCACTTTTACTTTCTTTGTCGTATGGAAATCGGTAATTTGGTGCCGTTGGAGTAAACTTTCAATTTTATGTTTCATTTAGTGTGGAATTTATTATAACTTTCATAAAACAGGAAGTTATTGTTTTTATAACAAAGTGAAAAGTAAATTTCGAACATAAAAATTGCAGTAAAAAGTCGATGCAAGTTTTATAGTTTTATTTTTAATTATAACACTCTGATTTATTAGTGGGATTGTGTATTACATCTATACATATAATAAAGCTGAAGAGGGTCGAAAGTCTGTACATGGAAGATAATCGAAAAAAAGTTGGCTGGGGATACTTAGGATCTCTAACAGAACACGTTCCAACAATTTTTAGAATTTTTGTCTGTTTATCTGTTTGTCTGTTTGTCTGTTTATTTGACCGCGCATCACGTGAAAAGGGCTGAACGGATTTTGATGAAATTTTGTGTAGAGATAGTTTGTGTCCCGGGAAAGGATAATATATAGTATTAATCCCGAAAATCAACCCTGGTGGGGGTGAAAATGGGGTTGAAAGTTTGTATGGAGAATTTTTAACCGCTGAAACGATTTAGATAGAAATGAGTATGGAGATAACTTGAGTCTCGAGAAACGTCATAGGGTAGTTTTCAAACCCTTGTGGGGGTGAAAAGGGGGTTGGAAGTTGGTATGAGGAATTTTTTACCGCTGAACTGATTTAGATGAAATAGTATAGATAGTTTGGGTTTCGAAAAAGGACAAAGGATAGTTTCATCTTCAAAAAAGCCCCCCCCCATCTTACTTTAGAACCGTAGGTCCAAAAAATTTGAAAAAAATAATGGAAGTAAAGCCTGAAAGGTTCTTTCAATAAAAACTATCTATACATATAATAAAGCTGAAGAGGGTCGAAAGCCTGTTCATGGAATATATTCGAAAAAAAGTAGGCTGGGGATACTTAGAATTGATAACAGAACACGAACAGAAGAACAATTTTTAGAATTTTTGTCTGTTTATCTGTTAATCTGTTTATCTGTTTATCTATTTATCTGTTTATCTGTTTACCTATTTATCCGTTTATCTGTTTATCTGTTTGTCTGTTTATTTGACCGCGCATCACGTGAAAACAGCTGAACGGATTTTGATGAAATTTTGTGTAGAGATAGGACAATGAATAGTTTTCATCCCGAAAATCAACCCTGGAGGGGGTGAAAAGGGGATTGAAAGTTTGTATGGAGAATTTTTAATAGAAATTAGTATGGAGATAATTTAAGTCCCGAGAAACGACAGAATAGTTTTCATTCCGAAAATAAACCTTTGTGGGGGCGAAAAGGGGGTTGGAAGTTGGTATGAGGATTTTTTTACCGCTGAACTGATAAAGATGAAATTTGGTATAGAGATAGTATGGGTCTCGAGAAAGGACAAAGGATAGTTTTCACCCCGAAAATCAACCCTAAAGGGGTGAAAAGGGAGTTAAAAATTTGTATATTACTGTTTTGAAACAAAAGTCCCGTCGAGTTTCTTTTCGGTCATCTCATAATACTTCTTGGGCCAGAGGGTTAGAACCGGTGGTACTTTTGGAACGAAGTTCCTTATCGGACGGTTCGCGGATGGGGGGGCTAGGCGAAAAAAAGTCACGTGACCGACAAGCGTTACGTCACAAAAACGCGACACCCATACGATTGAGAAACATGTAAAATGGAATGAAATAAAAAATATATAAAATAGAATAAAGTGAAGTGAAGTGTAGTGAAAAGTGAAAGTGAGACGTGACAAAGTGATAAAAGTGAAAAAGTCGAGAACCTAAAAGTAAAAAAATTCAAAAATTTCAGAAATGGCAAAATTTCTAAATTTCTAAAAAATACAAAAAAATGTAAACCACAAAATTTACGAAAAATTTAATAAAATTAAATAACAACTTCGTTCCAATCGAGTGTTCCACGACACTCACGTATTTAATTTTTCTCTGACGATCATTAGTGCATTACATTGAAGAATAAATATCTTGATCTACACCAATATCATAAATCCTCTATTCCGCGTTCGGAACCGTATGTTAATTACCACCATTATTGCAACCAGTAACGTAACATCAGTGTATTCTGTGACAGTGTGGTAATAACGTATGAAAATTCATTACCTACGGTAACGTAATGAAAATCCGCTCCCCCGACCACCGGCACCGTTCGCACTAGAAAGCTGAAATTTGGTGAGGCCTGATAAGAACTTTCAATAAAAACTATATTGAATAAAATCGGTTCAGCCGTTTTTGAATTATCAGTCAAAAACGCATAGTGAAAGGAAGTGCCGGATAGTAAAATGACGTAAGCGCCGTCAAATATCCCTTAATAAACGACATTTTGAACGGATGTTTTGTAACAGGGCGGCATCTACGAAACTCTACACTGAGCATCGCCCGACATGCTCTTGGCCGGTTTTTTTGCATTGTTAACCTGGAAATCACCCCTTAAGGATTACTAATTCCAATTCAAGAAAATCCCCAGCCAGGTTATACGTAGCCTATAAAAATTCAACGTCTAAAGGGTGGGGGGGTAGCCACTACACTCGATTGAGTTAAATTTGCATGGGTCATGGACCCCCCCCCCCCCTCCAAGTGCACCTCAAATAGAAAAAAACATTTCTGTATTTGTGACCCCCCCCCCCCCCACTCCAATTTCAACCGCGCCTGTTCTTACCTTTCATGCTTAGACTGATTTGACGGGAGGATCGATTTGGATGATATTTGCCGTGGACATGAACGTATAACTACAAAAGTGGTCCTGTATCGTCCGATATACACCTACTACTCTATGTCGTTTAAATCATGCCAAAAAAAATTATTATGATAAAAAAAGTATTCATTTTTGAGTATAGTTTGATTTGGTGGTAATTGTAAGATATTTTACTGTCCTCTAGCGTATCCATCTGTCAACTTTACTTCAAGTTCCGCCTCCAGGGTAGCGGGAGAGAAATTAGGGGTGAATTAGCCGCTTACTGACACAGACCGAATTCCACGCGGGCGGAGCCGCGGGCACAGCTAGTTTATAATAATTATGTGGCATTTCTCCATAGGTGCCAAAGTACAATAACTTACTTAATTTCTATAGGCACTGAGCCAACATTTTTATTGATTTATTACATATTTTAACTACTTATACCCGTTGTAAATTATCTGATGTGTACAATAATTGATTAAAAATACATGCTGTTTGTACGCGAACGGTTTGCTTAAACATAATTTTAGAAATCACGTCATCAACTTGAACATTACACGCTTCGATTAAATAATTACTCCAACGTTCGACAAAAATAACCTAAAACATGGGTTTCTTCTGAATTTGTTCGCAAAGTCGTGCTCGTTTTTGTATTCTTACTTCTATAAACTTCCGTATGTAACAAAAAGTTAATCAATAGGGATAAGTATCCGTAGTCTATTTGTTTACGCCTATTATGATAGTCAAAACAATACGAATATTTATAAGTATTTAGTATTAGTCACAATGAGTTAACCAATTAAACAGTCATGATTTCATGGTAAGCATTTATTTTTAAACATTGTCAAATAAAATATAAACTTTTTTAGTTAACTGTTACATCGATCATTACTGTACGGTTTAAGAGGAATTTCCTCCCATGAACGCTGTGGCTGTGGAACGAGCTCCCTTCAAAAAAGGAGTGTATAGGCTCTTAAAGGGTAGGCAACGCGCATGTGAATCCTCTGGGGTTGCAGGCAACCATAGGCTTCGGTAACTGCTTACCATCAGGCGGGTCGTATGCTTGTTTGCCACCGTCGTGGTATACGAAAAAAAAAACATTACATATAAAATGGCTTATGTACCTAAAGTAGGTACCTATCTCGAGTGTAGACTTTTAATCGAGCCGCTTCACATCGACAGTCGATTTTTTTTGTTTTATCGATTAAGTAGCAGCACTAGCTCTCATTTATCATTGGGTATGCAGATCATTGGCAGCACGCACTTTCTTCAATGGCTTATAGATTACGGTCTATGGTTAAACTATTAGGGAAATTGTCAAGTCATTGCAATAGAAATCTGCTACAGATATGCTGACAAATTACTTTGCGTTTTCTAGAATATAATATATGCTACGGAAAGTAAAAAGGATATTTAACATTATAGTGGAATACGGGTATTTATTTCGATCCAGATTTTGTTGGCAACAGAATAATTTTATGGATATCTTTACATTGTTTTAAACATAAAGTATTAACTCGATTTACCAAAATAAATATATTAACTACTCTAGGAACTTGCTTTCAATAAATAAAAAAATGGTGACCCAAACTTAATATTTTTCTGCAATATCTACGTGAAGAGATTTAATCCTTCATCTAGAATTATTTCACCAATGGTACAATCTATTCCTCCTAGCATTTGTTCCAGCTTTTTGCTCTATTGAGCCTGGGGTTCGCTCGGCAACCTAATTCCAGGAATTGGCGTAGGTACTAGTTTTTATGAAAGCGACTGCCATTGACCTTCTAACCCAGAGGGGAAACTAGGCCTTGTTGGGATTAGATCCGGTTTCCTCACGATATTTTCCTTCACCGAAAAGCGACTGGTAAATATCCAATGATATTTCGTACATAAGTGCCGAAAAACTCAGTGGTACGAGCCGGGGTTTGAACCCGAGACCTTCGGATTGAAAGTCTGACCTCTTACCATCAGGCTACCAGCGCTTGTATGCTCGCCAACGATACAATACGGCAAAATAAACTAACGGCACCTTTTTATCACCTTAATTAACACTTAATCCAAAAACAAACGAAACTACTTACCTCTCTACACCATCATCGGGAAAAGTCATACCAAATGAACCGTATCTGAAAGCAGTTAAGCAAACAATGGTTAGTTTCGCAGATTTCATGGTACGCGGCCCGTGGTTCCGTGCCTTGAACTTGGCTGTGACAAACATGGGGCTGTGACAAGACCATGGACGTGACTGTGGAAAGCTGTCTTGGTCTATTGTTGAGTTAAGGAAGAGGAAGAATCGAGTCGCGAAATTGGACAACAACAAAAGCTAATACGTAATGATTTAAGCTCACACGATTATCACTCATTATTTTGACAAAAACCGGGACTCAATCGTGTACACTTTTTATTTTCATGACGTTTCGAGCGTGTCATAACGCACGTGGTCGCCGGCAGACACGATACCGCCTGCCTGTCTGCCTGCGACCACGAGCGTTACGACACGCTTGAAACGCCAGAAAAATAATAAAAGTGTACGCCATTAAGAAAAAATAAATCAAAATAAAGATTAGATATTGTCAAAATAAAGAGTTTATACGATTTATCTTAAAATCCTAATTCATTATAATTATTATACGTTCTGACGCTACTATGTTAATGTTTATTACTTATACCAAAAAAAAATTGCTCTAACCTTAATAACCTTATCTATCTATACATATAATAAAGCTGAAGAGGGTCGAAAGTCTGTACATGGAAGATAATCGAAAAAAAGTTGGCTGGGGATACATAGAATCGACAACAGAACACGTTCCAACATTTTTTAGAATTTTTGTCTGTTTATCTGTTTATCTGTTTGTCTGTTTATTTGACCGCGCATCACGTGAAAACGGCTGAACGGATTTTGATGAAATTTTGTATAGAGATAGTTTGAGTCCCGGGAAAGGATAATATATAGTTTTAATCCCGAAAATCAACCCTGGTGGGGGTGAAAATGGGGTTAAAAGTTTGTATGGAGAATTTTTAACCGCTGAAACGATTTAAATAGAAATGAGTATGGAGATAATTTGAGTCTCGAGAAACGTCATAGGATAGTTTTCAAACCCTTGTGGGGGTGAAAAGGGGGTTGGAATTTGGTATGAGGAATTTTTTACCGCTGAACTGATTTAGATGAAAATTGGTATAGAGATAGTATGGGTCTCGAGAAAGGACAAAGGATAGTTTCATCTTCAAAAAAGCCCCCCCCCCCCATCTTAAATTAGAACCGTAGTCCAAAAAATTTGAAAAAAATAATGGAAGTGAAGCCTGAAAGGTACTTTCAATAAAAACTATCTATACATATAATAAAACTGAAGAGGGTCGAAAGTCTGTTCATGGAATATATTCGAAAGAAAGTTGGCTGGGGATACTTAGAATCGATAACAGAACACGTTCCAACAATTTTTAGAATTTTTGTCTGTTTATCTGTTTATCTGGGAAATTATCCCTTAAGCGGATGCAAAAGGGGTGGAAGTTTACATGGGGAAGAAATAACCAATAACCGCTGTACGTATTTAGATGAAATTTGGTATTGAAATAATTTGTAATTTTTTGGTCAAGGTGTTCATATTTATAACATGTTACCCGTCGATGCTTTAAATTTACCTTTACCCGCTCTTAAGAAATATTTGAAAATGTCATGAATGTCAAAGAGTTATTGCAGGTTCGAGGACTATATATGACGGACAAAGTTGCATGGCCCAAACCAAAAAACTACTACAAAATTATCTAACATTTATAGGACACCGTTTAGGTAGGAAAACATATGAAACGTTTTGTGAAGCAGTCAGATTAGGGTTTATTTTTCTTTATAATTAAACAATAGGTACATTATCTGTCTCTCAAGCTGTTCTGATATGTCTTCTTGAAGAACTACGCATTATTTTGTATCTTTAAGATCTAATACTTAATGTATTACTGTTGTGAAAAAAATAAGTCCCGTCGAGTTTCTTTTCGGTCATAATACTTCTTGGGTCAGAGGTGTAGGGTTAGAACCAGTGGTAGTTTTGGAACGAAGTTCCTTATCGGACGGTTCGCGGATGGGGGGCTAGGCGAAAAAAAGTCACGTGACCGTCACAAAAAAGCGTCACGTCACGAAAACGCGACACCCATACGATTGAGAAACATGTAAAATGGAATGAAATAAAAACTATATAAAATATAATAAAGTGAAGTGTAGTGAAAAGTGAAAGTGAGAAGTGACAAAGTGAAAAAGTCGAGAACCTAAAAGTAAAAAAAAGTCAAAAATGTCGAAAATGTCAAAAATGGCTAAATTTCAAAAACTTCAAAAATTTCCAAAATTTCCAAAATTACCAAAATTTCCAAAATATTTAAAAAATATACAAAAAAAAGTAAAATCACAAAATTTACGAAAAAGTCAAAAATAAAATAAAATTAAATAACATAACTTCGTTCCAATCGAGTGTTCCACGACACTCACGTATTTTATTTTTCTCAAACATGCTCGGAAATGTTCCTGTTACGTTAGTAATTAGAGACCAGTAGGGACTCTATTCCAAGGCAGGTTCAGCGCGACGTACGTAAAGGATTTTCATACAACATTAAATCACTCAGCCAGTAACTGAAGCACTAAACAAGTAATTTTATTTCCTTACATGTTTGAGAAAAGCACTATACATGCTTCGACCGTAATCAGCTTAATACCTGGCTTCGTATTGTAGCCGTCCTCGTCTTCGACTCGGACGGCTACTAAATACTCAGCCAGGAAAGCTTACTTACTGGTCTCTGCAGTAATGTACTATTTCTCTGACGTTCATTAGTGCATTGTAATGTGCTTACATTGAAGAATAAATATCTTGATCTACACCAATATCATAAATCCTCTATTCCGCGTTCGGAACCGTATGTAATTAATTACCACCATTATTACAACCAGTAACGTAACATCAGTGTATTATCTGATTTATCTGTGTGGTAACAGTGTGGTAAAAACGTATGAAAATTAATGAAACTCTGCCCCCCTCCGACCGCCGGCGCAATAAGGTTGGTCATGGCGGTGTAATGGCGGTCATTCTAATGGTTTCAATGGATTTTTAATATGTGTGTAGGTAAAGCTGCTTCTGTACATAATTAGGCCTTATTACGTATCAGTTACATAAACTACTATTTATCTCTTTTTAGGGTTCCGTAGTCAACTAGGAACCCTTATAGTTTCGTCATGTCCGTCCGTCTGTCCGCGGTCTAGCTCAGTTACCGTTCGCACTAGAAAGCTGAAATTTGGTGAGGCCTGATAAGAACTTTCAATAAAAACTATATTGAATAAAATGGGTTCAGCCGTTTTTGAATTATCAGTCAAAAACGCATAGTGAAAGGAAGTGCCGAATAGTAAAATGACGTAAGCGCCGCCAAATATCCCTTAGTAAACGACCTTTTGAACGGATGTTTTGTAACAGGCGGCTTCTACGAAACTCTACACTGAGCATCGCCCGACATGCTCTTGGCCGGTTTTTTTGCATTGTTATCCTGGAAATCACCCCTTAAGTATTACTAATTCCAATTCAAGAAAATCCCCAGCCAGGTTTATACGTAGTATATAAAAATTCAACGTCTAAAGGGGAAGGGGGGGTAGCCACTACACTCGATGGAGTTAAATTTGCATGGGTCATGGACCCCCGTCCCCATCCAAGTGCACCTCAAATAGAAATAAAATCATTTCTGCATTTGCGACCCCCCCCCCCCCCCCCCATCCCAATTTCAACTGCGCCAGTTCTTACCTTTCATGCTTAGACTGATTTGACGGGAGGATCGATTTGGATGATATTTGCAGTGGACATGAACGTGTAAATACAAAAGTGGTCCTGTATCGTCCGATATACACCTACTACTCTCTATGTCGTTTAAATCATGCAAAAAAAAAATATGATAAAAAAAATATGATAAAAAAAATATGATAAAAAAAGTATTCATTTTTGAGTGTAGTTTCATTTAGTGGTAATCGTAAAATATTTTATTAGGACTACTGTCCTCTAGCGTATCCATCTGTCAACTTTACTTCAAGTTCCGCCTCCAGGGTAGCGGGAGAGAAATTAGGGGTGAATTAGCCGCTTACTGACATAGACCGAATTCCACGCGGGCGGAGCCGCGGGCACAGCTAGTTAGACATAATAGTTCAATGACCACTCCAATTTTTAAGCCATAATAACTGCCTTTTAAAATAATTGCACTCTACAAACAGCTTCTTTCCTTATAACATGCCAATACCAAATCAAACAAGCTCAATTCTAATTCAGTTAACTATCAATTTATTCTCAAGGCGATATGAGATAAAAATCCTTGCAATAATCCTACTCACTGACTCCGAACACTATAATTTACGTGCCTCAAACTAAACCACAATTTCATTTAAACAGGTCGTGACTTGACTTTAGTTAATCACGAAATAACACATAATTGAATTAGATTTGAAACAATCGAATTAATTTTCTAGTACCATTTCATTATCTGACATATCCTTGACTGGATCACGCATGTCCAATGTTGTCGGGTAATGTGGAGGCAGTGAGCGTTAATAACAGACAGCAGGCAAAACCAAGGTCTTTCTCTATGTATTTACTAGTTTGCATGATACTTGGCATGACAGGATGTGGAAAACGGAGCATTCTTAATTCCGAATGAAGACATGCGGATTATTTATACATATAATAAAGGCGTAAGGAGAAATCTGTTCGCAAACCAGATATGAAAAAACTACTGCACAATGCTTAGAAAAAATGGAAAAGTAGAAAAATCCACTGCCTCACGCGAGACTCGAACTCGCGACTCTGGGATACATGCCCATCGCTCTGACCAACTGTGCTACTGAGACACACCTGATGGCTGCGAATTTCTCCACTATATCCCATATGCGTCTTAGAGTCAGCGCCAGAGCCGCGAGTTCGAGTCTCGCCTGAGGCAGTGGATTTTTCTACTTTTCCATTTTTTCTAAGCATTGTGGTATCGTTAGCAGATGTTCTGCTTAATACAAAATTAAAAACTACTGCACTACATTAAATTTTGTGTAGTAACAGTTCTCCTCCAAAACGAATGCGGACGAAGCCGCGGAAAGAGCTAGTTTAAACATAAGCACGTTGCGAGCCATTTAGAAATCTGTACTCCTTTTTAAAGAACCTCATACTGTAGTGCCCGGAGAAAACTTCGGCAATTAGTTTATTCCATAGCCGGAGCGTTCGTGGGGGGAAATTCTTCTGAAACTGCACGTTTTAATTTCAATTTTCAATTTATTTATTTAATACATACAACATAATCCATTTTTGAGTTATATCTAAAATTATATGACGAATTTTATCTAGATTTATATGATAATTATATTTCACTAACGATCAAGTTTTTTAAATTAATGAGCCCTTATTTCTGACAGCAATAGCTTTCATTAGCTGTTCGAGCTGTCACGTATTCTGTTTAGTAGCGATGTCATTTTTGTACACAAAACTGAATTAAAGCTACACTCGTGCTTCGGCAAACATGGTGGATGCACTGCCGAACCGTGGCAGCCCCAACAGCGCCCTGGTGCCATATTATAATTTTAAAATACATAAACAATACATTAAAGACACAATCTATCTCAAACACAGCTCCAGCACACAATAAATAATCAACCAATATTGAAGTTGTATTGGAGTTGCATCGGAACAATTTTCAAGCAAAATTCTGATATTTCTGAATCAGACGTTTAGGCGCTAGCTGTATTGCGTAGTTAATGCATTATTGGAGTTGTGTTGAAGTTGGATCGTGTCTAAACGTGTTTTAAAGTTAGAATACATGGTCCATGGTGTCGTATTCTGAATTTAAAATGTATTTATTTATGTTAGGGAGAACCAACAGCTTCTAACTTGCAGTAACATAATAAATTATACACAGAAAGATAATTAAAACACAAGTAAAAATACACTAACAATACTTACATTAAGAACATAATCTATCTCAAACATAACTCCAACACAACGAAAAATCAACGAATATTTAAGTTGTATTGGAGTTGCATCGGAATATGTAGTTTTCAAGCCAATTCTGATATATCTGATTCAGACATTTAGCCGCTAGCTGTATCGCGTAGTTAATGCATTGGAGTTGTATTGAAGTTGGATCGTGTATAAACGTGTTTTAAAGTTAGAATACGGCCCATGGTGTCGTATTCTGAATTTAAAATTGATTTAGTTATGTTAAGGGGAACCAACAGCTTCTAACTTGCAGTAACATAATAAATTATACACAGAAAGCCAATTAAAAGAACTCACAGGTAAAAATACATAAACAATACCTACATTAAGAACATAATCTATCTCAAACATAACTCCAACACAAAAAAAACAACGAATATTTAAGTTGTATTGGAGTTGCATCGGAATAGTTTTTAAGCTAATTCTGATATTTCTGATTCAGACGTTTAGGCCCTAGCTGTAAACTGTAATGCGCTGAAAGCGCGACTATTTAGGTACCAGGATACCAAATTTCAATGCTGTTATAGAATTGCGCAGCATTGGATGTGATCTGTGTGTCTTCAGAGTGTGTGTTATTTTTCGAATACCGTCCTCCGGTGTAAGGAACAGGCCTTGCTGACGGCGAGCGGTGCCGTGGTAGAATATGGCAAAGTAAGCATCATGCCAAACCGTTAACACAGCACAAACTAACAACTATACTAAAATATTACTTTGCTGCATATGCTAACGATAACTCAAGTATCTCAACCGTCTTAATCAACTACATTCTGCGTATTTGAGCTGGCACGCGACAGTGGCGCCAAGGTCTCCATTCACCAATAATAACTTAACAAAAACAGCGTAACTATGTTCGGAGTTCATAAGTACTTGTTACGTTTTGTTTCTGGGCATGCGCCTGCGCTTGCGCCCACTAGTTCGACGACCCACTGATTATGTGCAGTGACTTTATGTAAAGAACTATACCTTGAGGTTTAATTGAATATAAGAAGCGGAAAATTCTGTAAAACACGGGTAGGTGATGCAGGGAGTGAAAATGAGTGACCCAAATGGTGCAATGGCTATCAATAATTCTAGTGTGCAACGGGGGTCAGAGACTTATTTTCATAGAGTTAAGAGTTCGGTAATGACTTGTAATCGAAAATCACTAATATTTAATAAATAAGATAGTTCGAAGTCTTGGTATTGCAAAAAATATTTGTGATACATTTATATTATTATTTAATAACCGAAAACTCAATTCTTACAGAGCTTGTTTAGTGAGGACGTTGATTCGTGCAAACTTGTCGATTGTTTTTTTTTTATTAGTTATATGCCCATCCAAATGTTCCATATTATCTTATTAGTCCATAAAGTCAAGTTAATTTCAACATTTAAATTTTTATAAAATACTTTAATACATTCCCAAAAAATCACCTAAACTTCGGCATTTTTTCTAAAGTTGCTCTAGCTAAACATACTCTTGCTTAAAAAATATATATGAAAATGACAAAAATTGTTCCACTTATTACTTAAACGACTCATTTTCCAAGTTATTTACCGGACTCAAATAAAACAAGATTACGATTATCGCAGTACATAAGAAAGTTTATCTCTCACGAAGAAATATTGTTGACAATGTATTGAAGGATAAGCAAATAGGATAAACTACTTAATTAAACTTAGCAAAAAATTTAATATTCATTCATAAAAATCAATCTTATTATAAAAAAAAACTTCTATAAAAATTGCAGTCTTAAATTGTCATTCTCAAATGGCTATAAAATATTGAACTAGATTAATTATTATAACTGTAAGACCAAGATAGTAAATCTTTAAGTTCAGAGCTTAAATGTAACATTTTATTGTTAGGAGCTCAAAAGGTATTAGAAACACATAACAAGGTCAGACCTCTAAGATCACAATGTGTAAGCGTGCTAAGACTGTTCAATTTCTGTGCCCTTTCTACACTTGACCTACATTAGTTACATTGTTACTGTATCACTTATAAGTAATACATACTATTGCGTGACTTTTAAACTACTTTTTAGGGTTCCGTACCTCGAAAGGAAAAAACGAAACCCTTAAAGGATCACTTTGTTGTCGGTCCGTCCGTCCGTCGGTCTGTCAAGACCCTTTTTCTCAGGAACGCGTGGATATATCAAGCTAAAATTTAAACCAAATACTCAGGTCTACTGTCCCTTGGAGCGGTGAAAAATCAAACTTCTAAGCCAACGAAATCAAAAGATACAGCCGTTTATGCCGCAAATTTTCGAAACTCGCAAGGGAATCAAAACCTACAGGGTAATTAATTCCCGTGAACTCAGAATCTTGAAATTTGGTACGAAGCAACGTCTCATAGCACAGATAAAGGAAAAATTGCAAAAATCGTAAATTTTGAGTTACATCATATAATAAAAATATTTTTAATAATTTTAAAGTTACTACCAAAATTACCATAACTATGATTCGATTGTCGTGATGGGTGAACTTTTACTTATATACCTACAGGTTTGTACGGAACCCTCGGTGCGGGACTCCGACTCGCACTTGGCCGGGTTTTTTTTATCACACGCTCGCAAAATGTGTTTAATTAATTAATAAATACTACTAGACAATCTTACACATTTAAACCTAGTCCCACAGCTCATTAAGGCTTGTGTTGTGGGTAGTCTGGGCTTGACACGTAACTGTGTACCATTAACGGCCGGTTAGCAATTGTCACAAAACTGATGGTCAATGTCAAATCCCATACATTTTGTCAGGAATGTGACGGTTAGACGTGACTGAAACATGACTTAAGTCGTGCTTTAAAGTATAAGTTAAAATAATAATTTTAAACAAAAAAGAACCGACTACACTTAGCATCCACCTTTCCAACAGCAAATGCTCGAGCTGCTATAAAAAATACTCAAACAACTATAGGTGTGCCTATAATAGTTGAAGAGTTCCCTCGATTTCTCCAGGATCCCATCATCAGATCCAGACCTCGTTACATTGGGACCAACTGTGAAGTATACTCCTTCAAACAAAAAAAAAGAATTTTCCAAATCGGTCCAGCCGTCTTCGAATAATCGGTGAATATACGTAAAAAAAATAGCAAAAAAAAAACAAAGATTTGAAGTTGGTTGAAAATGCCCGTCTACCAACTAGGCTAGGAGGCCGTTAAAAATAAAAGTATTCTTTTTTTAATTTAAACTGTTTATTGTATTCCAAGATAATTTTAACAAAAAAAACTCGTAATCTATGCATTGTTTTGATTTTTAGAACTTTTATTTATGGTTTATTCCTTAGAAAGTTATGGACTTTTTTACTCTATTTCATATATAAGTATATTTTTCTTGTGTAATGAAAAATACTGCGAGTTATTCGGAAAGTAATTGCATACTTGAGTTATAAAATCTCAGGGCCCTATCGGGCTTTAAAGTCTCTCGGTTGCATTATTTCCCTTACACATGTTGCAAAAGTACTATTATATCGTAACACAAGGTAAACTAACAAAAAACAATTTTCAAATTGATTTAAAACAATCAAGTCGTTATAACCACGATTGCAGGTGTATTTTAAACACGCTCGCGGCGGTATAACATTTCTATTAATAAAATTGTACCATCCTACGACCTTACCTATGTTTCGAAACCTTTAAATGTCAAAGACATATCTGTTTATTCGTTCATTCATATAAACCAAGATGAACACCTTTGAATGGAACGTCACCTTTACCTCCTTAAAGATAATGGTTAGAATTGCTTGCTTCTTTGCTTCGATTGTTTTTATAGCTTCTCACTTTTCGGATGTTGGTCCCGACTCCGATTTTGTATGAGACGTCGACATCCAAGGAAAATCCGAGCCCGACATCCGATAAGTGGGAACGAGCTCTTAGAGGTTTTCAGCATTCATTTCAAAGCAGCTGTTGTACTATAAGAGAATCGAAAAAGAAAGTGACGGTAACTCTATACGTCTTCTTCAAACAGATAAGGAGCCGCATAGTCCATAGGTCTGCAATATCCTTGATTTTTAACACCCGTATTCTAATAATTCATTATACAGGGTGTAACAAATATACTGGTGATCCGTTTAAGGGCATAATTAGTATCTTACTAGCTTTTGCCCGCGGCTTCGCTCGCGTTAAATTCGGGGTAACACGGTTCCCCTTTGCCCTCCGTAATGCTCCATACAAACTTCCACCCCCCATTTTAGGGAAGTGGGGGGTTAGAAAGAGACAAAAAGTAGCCTATGTCACTCTCTATCCCTTCAACTATCTCCACTTAAAAAATCACGTCAATTCGTCGCCCCGTTTTGCCGTGGAAGACGGACAAACAAACAAACAAACACACACACTTTCCCATTTATAATATTAGTATGGATGGATATGGAAGTATGGATTGCGAGTTAGTAAAAGTAGTAAAACAATTTTTTTGACGTGAAATTTTTTTTTGTATCACACATCGTTCCAGCCGACTAAACCTTCATATAAAAGCATTTTTTTCGCGAGATTTTTTTTTATTTCTTGTTAATAAGAACACCATAGTACATTACATACCAAGGACTGTAAAAGAAAGAAAGTCCGAAATCGCAGGTATTTATGACCCGAGCCGCAGGCGAGGGTTGTAAATATGCGATAGAGGGCTTTCTTGTTTACTGCCCGTGGTGAGTACACAATTTTACGTCCCCATCTGGTCATAACGTGAGTTTTACCGTACGCGTAGCGTGCGGTAAAACTAACATTATGGCCAGGTGTGACGTAATACCAATTATGCCCTTAAAACATCACCAGCATTTTTGTTACACCTTGTATATTCTGAACGCAAGATTGTCATGTTAAATGACCCGTACATTCGAAAGAAATCATTTAGGCCGCACACACGAAACACGCGACCAGCGGCCGCGGCGAGCGGCGAGACGAGCGGCGGCGCGGTGGCGGTAGGCCGTTGACGAAACCAGCGGTCAATTCGCTCGGTAAGCCGCGGTGTAGTGATGTACCGACAATGTCAATGTCGAAACTCCGGCGTGGTTATTTTAATACGAGCTATTTTTTCTAGTATAAAATATTATTCCTTCTTTAGAAAAACCAAGTGCGATAGATGGACGGGTCGGCGAAGGAATACCTACACTATACAGTGTAGGTACTTATCTTATTGTCGTGCTGAATGGCGGGCCTCGCCACGTACCTATAGGTACTGACTTTTCAAGGCCTGCATATTCGGATAATAAAGATATAGGTCCTTACTTTCCACATTTAGTTCGTTTTTTTATTTCTGCCCACAATCTATTTATCACTGTTCTACTCTTATGGTATTTATGTTTGCTTTTCCATAAGGGAGGCCTTTCCGATATAGCAGATATTACTTCCTCTACTGACATCTCGTTAAATACGCCGATAAAATTTAAAATCACTACGACAGCACGTCACAACACTACCTCGCCGCGCACGTGCGCCGCTCGATTAAGCTAGACGCTCGTGCACCGCCGCCCGCCGCCGGCCGCGCGCGCGTCTCGCCGCTGTTTTCGTAAACGGTTTCTAAAAATTTCATACATTTCTGTACATTTTGATCTCGCCGCTCGCGCCGCCGCTCGTCTCGCCACTCGCCGCCGGTCGCTGGTCGCGTGTTTCGTGTGTGCAGCCTAACGCTCAATTGATAAGTGCATATTGTAGTAACCAATGAGTCGGTAGAAATCAGCCATCTATAGGCATCACCAGAACAACGTACACAACTTGAATTTCAATGTCATTCTCAGAGCAATGCCAAGGAACGGTTTTAAGAAAACAATATTCCTATCACATTTCTAAGTTAAAAACGTCGTAAGTAATACAAAATTTTGTAATAAAATGGCTTTTTAGTTTAGCACGGTATGGGACGGCAACGAAATACTAATGTAAGTGAATTCCTATGCCGTCATTCTACTATTTGTTACATGAGAACCAAATGTCGAACTAGATTTAAGTATCCATCTAGCGGGGAAAAATTCTTTTTTAAAAATGACTCACGAAATATATTTTTTTACCGTTTGGTATGCAAAATCTTTGAGTAAAACAATTGGTACTCGTACTATAATGAAAATGGGTTTTTACGCATTGTCTTATAAAAATATCTTGGCATGTAACCAACTTATAAAATGGTCAGATCAAAGATATATTGATATTGAAGACGTGATATGAATAATGTAGACTATTAAATAAAGATTTATTTTATTTGCTTATGTTTGTTTTCTTTTTTGCAGGATTGGCCTATGCGGATTCGATAATCCACACAGAGACCAGAAGACAGAAGAATTAAAAAGACATATAGGACAGGTGAGTGCCTATTAATTATTAAATTTAATTTATTAGGTGACTCGATTGCAATAAACTGTAATCCAGGAACAAATTTCATTGGTCATCGCGTCCCATGTGATAAATAGTGGTTAAAAGCGATGTATATTGAAGCCTCATGAAAGTCAGCTGCCGCTCCGTTGGTGGGTTAATGAACGGCAGTCGTTGAATCAATTTAAAAAAAATTGTTATCGCGTCCCAATTGAAACTTTCTCAGGTGATAGTTAAATGCATCGCACTGAAATACCGTGAGGTGGTCACGTGACCATACCTACAATCTTCAGGGCATCAACTGAAGGTCCATCTCGATACAGGCAGTTGACAATTTTTCATGCTTATAACTGGTACTGCCCTGTTAGCATGACTTACATTGTCGCGCGACTCTCCATACTTCAGGAGCGACTCGAGGTATGAAGTCGCGCGCGACAGCGCATGTTATGCTAAGCCGCAAATATAGTCCAACACACTGCATAGACTGATATAGTCCTGCACTTCACCTTTTTTTAAAGATACTATACGTTATCTGACATATCTGAGGTAGGACATTAACTACCTTAGCTATAACTTATAACATTTGCAACAAAGTTTAATCAAATAAAAATTCATTAACTATTGCAATCTGCGACTCGGAAAAGCAAGTGTACCAAAGTTTTTCCCATCAACCGCTGTCAAACGACTGCTTCTAATTATGGCATTCAGTCTTATGCAACCTTTTATGTGCCTGTAATTGTTTCCGACACATGTTGTAATACAACATTATCCGGTCGCGTTTACTCTTAATGCTTGGGTGTTGTCTAATGACTGGTCTTCTAATGTTGTTGGTTCAATCGACGAAGAAAATAAGCTGGGGGTTCCTTTTTTTATGAGAACCCTTTTTGTTATTTGTAGTCTGAAACTTATTGAGATGATACCTTAATGACTGACTATGTCATTCCACAATGTTTTCATGGGAAAACAAGAATATGTCACGATATTTTACTTTAAGCAATCATTGAGATAATTCACAAATATTTATGTGAATTAAAATAGTATTTTGTGCAACAGGTACATAATAAGGGTTCTTAAGATTCGAGGGTCGAAGTTACAAAATGAGGCGAAGCCGAATTTTGTAATAACAGACCCGAGAATTTTAAGACCTAATTATGTACCGTTGCACACGAAACTTTTTCTACGACAGTATCAAAAACGTAATTAATAAATAATTTTAAACTTCTTAAGTATCACGAGTACATAAATCAATTTTGTTTTAAGAATTTTCTATCAACTAATAACTCTTACTTTTGTGCCGAAGTCTTCGGATATTCACTGTGAAGTTTTCTTGTCACTTATTTTATGAAAATTAACATAAACTCCTTGATATTAACATAATATACCAGTTTAAATACAAAATTAAGCCGTACATTGTGTTGAAACTTTTTAAATATTAACTTTTTGACTAAATGTCATAGACAGACCACGAGTTGGTTTTCAATTGCAAAAAAATATGGCTTCGTTCAAGTAACTCTCAATGCAAAAGTTTACATTAAAGTACTATTATGCTTTTCATAAATATGAAAACTAAATGATTTAAGATATTAATACTTTAAAAAAGACATGATAATGTTTTTATCATAGTTTGTGCAAAAATAATTTCAAGTATATATCAATTTGAAAATATAATTTATATTGTAAACAAGAACGAACCCTTTTTAGACATGGCACCTGGAAGTCAGTGTATTAAAAAAACAAAAACAGTTGCACAATATGTTTTGTGTGACTGCTAGCAGTTATAGAAAGTACCTATAGACAAATAGACTTTAGCGCCTTCACTTAAATGATGTAGTTTTAGATACCACTATCAGTCATTTAATTGGCATATACAAGTGCTGGAGTAGAAAAATGTATTTGTTCGTTGGCTTTTCGGCCATTCTTCTTCTAGTCTCATACATTAATTGTGCTTGTCTAATTCCTATTTAAAATAATATTTAGGTTTTAAAAAGACCCAGTGTCTTGCCGTCTTAATTCCTTCTGGGACTAGAAGAGTATAATTGAACCGGTGACAGTTTTATTTTTCGTTTATAAGTGCACCGTAATGTGCTTTAAATTAAGAAGTAAGATCTTTTTTCGATGTAGGTACATATTGAGAACTACGTTATTTTTATAAAGGTAAAGGTCCAATACAATAATTCTCTTTATAGTCAGCTTCTAAATTCATAAGCCGCAATACTGGACCAGCTAATTATAATGGCGTCATCTTATATTTACTAATTTTAGGGTTAACAAAAAAGGTTCGGTTCATATGCGATTACGGTGATCGGTCATGTCCGTTTTTAGCGTAGGTGTCACGGATGACGGTTAGTGATGAGCGAAGAATCTAATTATTCATTGTACGTAAATAGTATGTAGATAAAACCTATGGTGTTAAAATATATTATGATTTAACGTCTATGGTAATTGGTAAACATAATAAGCGTGAATGGCTACCACGTTTTGGTATAAGAAACCGTAATTTACTTATCTGGCATAATTTTGTTTTGTTTTTTTTTGTCATGTAGATGTCATCTTAAGATTAAATAAATTTAGCAAAACTAGTCCGTTGACTTCGAGCTCTATACTTAACCTTATTCGAGAACAGTAAATGATAACAGATGGAACTGAGTCAAAAATCTAATGAGTAACTTTGAAAATGCAGACAATAATAATTAAAGCAGGTACCTAAAGCAATAAAAATACGAACTATATTTAAACAGAGACTAAATAAAAATCCTTTTAAGGATAGGAATACCACGACTTGATTAAAAACATACGCCAGACAACAGGAAATGATGAACAGGGATCATGTTACGAAATGTTTTTAACAATAGGATTCAATACGTTTTGACATTCAAACGAAAACGATAACGAGCTGTCTAGTACGAGGTCGGTACCTTGGCAAATATTGATTTGGAATCAAGCTTTTAACTATTCTTCCCAATCTAAAAAGCTATATTCACTATAAGCCTTCTATGGAGATACGATCTTTTACCTAAACTCTTGATTTGATTCTATAGATATGCAATAATTTAACTCATGCCTCGGATAAACAAAAGAAACGTCTTGTCTTGATGATTAATTCGTTTAAATTAGATTCAACATCTTTGAAACATTAAACGTAAGGCCAGAAGCTGGTATGGACGAAATGTTATCCGTGTCTAATTTTGGTGTTCTTGACAGAATGACCTATTCAGAACAAATCCGGTCCTCATGCTGCATTGGGTTGTAGTTTGAGGTATACATTTTAGACTGAGTTTTTTCTGTGCGAATTTTGTTTGCGGAAAACAACTTTGCTGTCGATATCTGTCCTAACACACAAACAGTTTTTTGAAAACCTATGTACATAGAGAGATTTGAAATAAATAGATAAATAAGACATAAGATAGAGAGATTTAAAATGAAGAGTAAGTAGCTAGAGCAACGATAATCATTTCCAATCCAATATCACGCGGAAGCCAAGACGATTTAAAGTGGTGTTTTTTATTTATTAATGTGAATGTTTTGGGTGGTCCGTCATAAAATAGTTCAAGATCAATAGAACCTAGCCATAAATGTCTAATTAAGTTATAAAACCAATTAATCAAATTGTAAGTATTTGAACATGAATCGATTATAAACGCTTCGGCGCCCGCCTGGTATTCGAAACTGCCGCGACAATTAAGTTGGGTTTCGACAAACTGCCATCGTCCTGTTAACTGACAATACATGAACTTTATTGCGAAGACATTAAGGTTCACCGATAATCTGTTGTAAATGTAGCTGTAAGTACACTATCCACAGAAGCGCAATGTTGCTCCACTTCCTCGAACACTACCGGCAATTTTGCACACTTGCAAATGGCGGATGTGCTAGGCCAATCGGTAACATTCCTTGTGGCCTTTGAAGCTATGCTAATCGCTTCTTTATTACAATAATCATTTTAATTGGATTTGACGTTAATTAATTTGTAGAAAAATTACAGGTTGAAAGACTAGGGACGAATAATGTTGAATAATGGATGAATAAAAGCGATTAATGTAAAGCAAGGGTTATTAGGAAGTCGTCGTTATTGACAACCGACGATGTGGTACCTTTTGCTTGATAAAATTACAAATTATTAACAAAGTGATATTAATTTATAATCGTTTGTGTAATTTACACATTTTTTTGTTATTCTTATTGCCGAATATCGGAGAAGCTATATTTATAGTCAGTTCCTTAATAGGATATAAATTTTTGGACTCATAAAACCTTTTCCGTGCATTGTCTAATTCCGTTCCCAAAATGTGAATATTCATAACAATGACTTACTTGACATGCCGTAACCGACGTGAGAATCAGCTGATGTCATAGGTCAAAAGATTATTAGAATATGTTCTATTGTTGATCTCGAATCCCATAAATCAAAAGAAGATGAATTGTGTTAAAGTATTGAAACCGAAGCATTAACCTTGAATTATTTGTTGATGCCGCGATAACGATTGATAGTGATGTCATCGGTCCTAACGGTGAAGACAACAAATTATAATGATTTTTAGTATCGATGATTAATTATCATGCCGACGCAAATGTAAACATTGGCTTCATCTAACTATAATGTGAGTCTTAGCGGATGGTACCAGTTACAATTTGTACATTAAATAAATCGGTAATATTATTATGCAAAAACATGAACTTAAGAAATTACTAATCGTTGTCCATACAATCTTTAAATAGGTAGGTAGGGTTTTAAAACCCTAACAAATATTTTGTATGGTTTATAGAAAAAAAATTAACCTAGGTTTCCTGCAAAACATTCATTTCAATTTCTTATTCACGAGGGGCCGTATTCTAACTTTTAATACGTTATTACACGATCTTACTTCAATACACCTCCAATGCATTAACTACACAATACTGCTATCGCCTAAACGTCTGAATCAGAATGAGGGTTTCCGCGATTGAGATTTTCACTAGATGGCAGCACCGTGACGACAGGTCTTTTTGACAGTAGCTGTCAAAATCCACCAATCAAAAAATATATGGTTAAAAATGATTGGTGGATTGTGACAGCTAGACCTGTCGCCACGGTGCTGCCATCTAGTGAAAAACTCGATCGCGGAAACCCTCATTGTCAGAATTTGCTTGAAAATTCAACTGCAATACAACTTCAATATTGGTTGATTATTTTTTTATGCGTTGAAGTTATGATCGAGATAGATTGTGTTTTTAATGTATTGTTTATGTATTTTGAAATTAGAATACGGGACCAGGTATTTTCGATACTAACCATGCTGATTGTTCACAGGGAGTAAAAATCAAAATGGACGACGCGGGTAACATACTCATCAGACGCTATTCGAAGAGTAGTGTGTTCGTGAAGAGTACAGCAGCCACCAGCAACGAGGAGACGGCCATTGGCCAGGACATAGTGAAGCTGCCGGGTTATGCGCTCGAACAGGAGAAGATATTCAAGGTAGAGTAAACATTTTAGAGTGACTACAAAAATATTTTTTTTTTATATACAAGCTTTAACAAAAATGCTGATGATTCGTTTAAGGGCATAATCGTATTATGATTACGAAAAAAAATATTCACGCGAAAAAAATATTGGGTTTACCGGCTGGGACCGACTAGGAGAATCCGCTATAATTCCGCTTAAGAACAGTCACCTGCAATACTGAATGATAACATCAATTGAATTATAAGTATTCAGAAGTTGAATGTAAATACTTAAGTTAGAAATTGGAGGACAACGAATACACTAACCAATACTTAAGAAGTATAATTGGAAGACATAATTTTGAACTAATCCCCATTAGTGTCTCATCAGTCACTGGCTTGCAAGACGATTTTACTGCAGCTGCAGCATAATGACTACGTTCAGTAGCTCGATGCGATCGATATTTTCATCTATCGATGCGCCTAATCACATGGCCTACATTTACCATTACCAACAATTTTGAGCAACGCAAAATTATATCTTCGTCTCTTCAATCAGAATACCAAACGTAATTGATCCTTATAGCTACTGATATAAGATTTAATTCTCCAACTAAATAGTCGTGTTTATCGATTTCTGTTCATATATCGAATAGGTATTTACTAGCAATAATTTCCTTTGAGATGGAAGCGTTTATGAAGTAACATGTTGAAACGATCGATTAATTTCATGGCTGCCTACATAATTTAAACTACTTACAAGGACCGTTATTTCACATATTGCCTTAGCATTTCCATATTTATTGTACCTACTTACTCTTGCCAATGAGATATAAGTTCTTCCCATAATATTGTTATAATTGCTCTGGATTGCTTCAGCTAACAGTACAGCCTTAATGTCTTTATGTTTCATAATTTCCAAAGACAATAATCATAGTAAAAAAATTAAAGAGCCAGAACATTACTCTAATGCGTTGCATTGTGGCCGAGTCATTTGTGGTGCATCACGACCGCCCCACACTGTGGTACACGATTTAGAATTTGTTGGCCATGACATTGCTACATAATTTATTTTTAGTTGATGTTTCTATTGCACAACCTTCATCTCTGATGAGATAGGCTTATCGTTTGAACTTTGCGTTATATGCCTGTCCGAAATTATCGGGACAAATGATTTAAAACAATAGCACAATGGGGAAGAGTTCCGAGGATTCATTAGTAATTCATACCCCATTAACTCTCAAGTTTACGTAATTCAGCGCGAACAATGCTAAAAGATAGCACTGTTAAGTAACGAAAAGAATGGTCATTGCCTCACTTATTTGTTGGCTTCTTATTTTATTTTCTTGGGAGTAACGAAAGCGAGCGTAAGCAAACAGTTCTATTGTCTGTGGTTTGAGAGAATTATGCTAATCTGTGTTACATTGGTATAGATTTGCTTGATAACTTTTGACCACTGCTCTATTTCCTGCATGCTTTAGATTATCTACTCACTAGATTACAACTGGTTCAATATTATTTTCTACTGACTCCTATTTCCGTGGTATACGTCTGTTTTCTTCTGGTTTAAATTGTCTTGCAATCAAACAAGTTTCCATTAAAAATAGAATAATACTTTACCATGTTGTAACGCATAAATTTTGAAAGTGCCTGCGAACTTTGTTTCCACACCAGAACGCGTCGCAGCTTAATAAATAAAAAAAGTTATCACTGTTTAGTTTTGTTTGTGTTTTAAACTTGGTGACAGTTGATTTTATAGTTCATTATTATTATTTAAAATTATTAGCTTTTAAAAACAAAATGTTTAATAAATTTCAAGATTACAGGGCCATTGAAAGTAGGATAGCACTCCACAGTCGATTTGTCGTATGAGAAAACTTTGATAAATAAATAAATAAATAAATAAATATTTAGGGACAATCTTACACAAATCAACCTAGTCCCAAACTAAGCAAAGCTTGTACTATGGGTACTAGGCGACGATATACATACTTATATAGATAAATATATACTTAGATACATAGAAAACACCCATAACTCAGGAACAAATATTCGTGATAAACACACAAATAAATGCCCTTACCAGGATTTGAACCCGGGACCTCCTGCTTCGTAGGCAGGGTCACTACCGACTGGGCTAGGAGGCCGTGTGGAGGCTTTATCATCATACTTTTTTTGCATTGTGAACAAATTACTTTTAGTTACATGGGGATCTTTTACAATAATATAATTGTTAATTTTTTTTAAACTTGTTCTATTAAATTTTTAACCAGTTTTTTCTTGCATTAGTGATTGCGATTGCGCAAACCCGATTCATCATAACAGCTAAGTAACAGACCAATTAACGAACACGGGATAGTTTCGTAATAAATAACAGAACAAACATTCCAGTTATCATTTTAATACTCAGTTAAGCGTAATGTGTAACGAATTGTATGAAGAACCCATTGGCTTTTAATAACTTATCAATTTGTGCAGCAATAAATTCTGTTTAATTAGTATGTTAAATAAAACTTAATATGACCAAAAAATAAACTTCTCTATTTTAAATCTTAATTCATTATTTTTTTAATGAAAAGCCGGACACATTGTAAAGAGTGACAAAAATAGGCAATAATTAGAACCAAATGGCCGTAAATAGGAAAACTTTTACCCAGCAGTTTAAAAGCGTTTGTAAGCAACACTGTAGAATGCTCCAAATAATAATAACAACAGAAACACTTCCGCAATCCCAACAATTCCACATTCCAACAGTTACACATAGTGCACCGCGGCATCTCTTAGAGATGACCACAGATAATCTCCGGGTTGATGCAAGTGACGTTAAAGTGCACCAGTTGAGTAACGGCTTTATATGGCTCATTCAATTAGATGCACCTGACGAGGCAGTTTTTGTTTTAGAGCTCCATTAGACTTTGTTAGATGGTTCTTTGTTGTCAATATTAGTGGTAAGGCTCCTGTAAAAACAATTCTTATTAATGAAATTGAGAATGCCTAGGTACCTTTTGTATATTTTTGCTGCTAATTAGTGACCGTTATAAGCGGCAGAAAAAATATTGGTACAAGCGAGACGTGATATCAAAAGGAAATCACATTTAGAGCATTTCACGAGATTCATATATTGACTCTGACCTCTTCTTTAGTCAGTCTGAAAACGGAAGACAGATTAAAATACAAACAACCTGTTGTTATAAAACATCAAAATACTTCTAAATGGAGACAAGAGGCATTTGCTCAAGACAGCTTTTGTGATAAACTGCATACTTTATAATTTTACTAACGGGACACTAGTGTCATAAAGAACATTAAATACGAATTACACACTTGTCCACACCGCGATCCGAGATTAGCATATATTTGCATTTATTAACAGAGGCTTTATCTTACTAAACTTTATTAAACCGTTTGGCCTATATTTGTAACACCTCTCGTAAATATGTGTACAGTTGAACGCTGAAATATAGATGTTTAGGAATCAAACAACATTTATTTAAGCATAGAACCACCGACAAAAAATGTATTTATTTTTGTAATATCCTATAATTGGAAGCGAGAAAAAATGCGCTAAAATTGGTATTAATGTAATAATAATAATAAATAAAATGCGGCTATACGTAGGCCGCCTTATTGAAGAACGTATCGCAATGACAATCATTGAACCGCCACATTTCAAAACGTCCCCGTTTTTTAAAACGGCTAGCCGTAACGGCGATTATACGATCCGACTGCCACATATGCTTTTTAAGTAAACAAAACAACGTGATAGTCATTTTGGTCTATGAGGTATATTTGCAACTTTGCAATTACGTCATCAGCGAAACGGCTGCATCACGTGGTTTTTTTTTACATTTAAAATTAAATATGGAATAGATAGACTAAATAAGCATTCGCTTAGGTAAATCCTAAAATAACAGGATATTTTAATGATTATGTTCATTTTGAGGAAGTATCCCAACTTGCCTCATACAATCGTTTATGTTAATACTGAACCCAATGTCTTCATCTAAGTTCATCTATAAGAGTTCAAATTGCTGACGTTTTTTTATCGATTATCTTTTCATTACGGTCTGATGTCTTGTTATGTAATATTATTATTAGCTCGATACAATCTACATCTAACAATTGATTCGTTGTAGGGACCGTTTTGATCAATGTGTATGTTTAATTGAGATAAAAAGTACCCCACAAGTTTTTTTAATAATTCGATCTTTATCTGAGATTAGTAACACTTTCGCATAACGAAATCCATTTAATATCTTATTTTAGATTAATCTTTTCGTTACATTTTTTAATAAAATATAAACGAACTAACCGCTAATATTGTTTTCATTGTCAGTATTTATTTTATTAAAACTGCCTTTACTTTCTAGACCGTTTGTAAATCGATAAATGAATAGTTTTATTGTATCGTAAAACCACACTATAGTCCAGTACTGCAACTTTGGGACCACAACTTCAATACGTAATTAGGTATCAATCCCGATCTTCTTTTCAACCGACTTCAAGATTTTGGAGGTTCTCAATTCGTCAGGTTTTTTTTGTATGTATGTTCACCGATTATTCGAATACGGCTGGACCGATTTGGAATATTCTTTTTTTTTTGTTTGAAAGACTACTTTACAGTTGGTCTCATTGTCAGGTCAGGATTTGATGATGGGATCCTGGAGAAATCGAGGGCACTCTTCAAATATTATTATAGTGATTTGAGTATTTTCTACAGTAGCTCGGGCATTTCCTTTTGGAAAGGTGGAGGCTAAGTGAAGTCGGTTCTTTTTTGTTTAAAATTATTAGTTTTATCTAAGTTTTTTCATTCATTTATAAACTTATATTGAATAGAAATGTGTCATTGAAATAAAAGTAACGCCTAAACGAAGATATTCGAGTCAGTTTGGACCATAGTTGGGTGGTTTGACATAAAAAATCAAAGATTTTTTGGGATAGCAAAATGAAACATTTATGAATCATTTGCTAAATTAGATACTAACTACAATGTCAGGATGAGACAGATATTTTTACCTTTACAATACCTAGCGATTAATAATAAATTGCACGTGTTTTTTGCCTTCGAAAATTAAAGCTCGTATTTCTTTCCAGCTATTCGACATGAAAAGATTCCAATCGAACGTGAACCGAGAGCTGCGCCGGTCCTACCCAGACCGCAGACGGCTTGAGACACAATGCCTCAGTGCCATTGGCTTCGTCAAATCTGAGAGCGACCTGTTGGAGTGCCCTATCTGGGTGCTAATTATAAACGTCGTGGCGATGGATATGCTGAAATCTAAGCTGCCTCCAGGTGAGTAGATAAGCATGATAGATAGACTTTGAGGGAGTAAGACAGACAGAGTACTTTCCTGTCTAGATCGTGGATGATTAGGGACAATGCATTAGTGCCACTGGCTTCGTCAAATCTTAGAGTTAGCGCCATATCCGGGTGCTGATTATTGACGATGTGGCGATGGATATGCTGAAATCTTAGCTACCTCCAGGTGAGTAAGAACATGCAATAGTAGGAGAGAAAAACAAAGAGAGGGAGGTAGTCTAATATCTAGATCGCAGAATGCTGAAAATACAATGTCTCAGTGGCATTAGCTTCATAGTCTGAGAGAGACTGAGACTGAATGCCATATGTATGTGCTGGTCATAAAATGTTGTCGCTTAGGACATACAAAAGTCTAAGGTGCCTCCAGGTTAGTATACAAAGAGGTTAGAGAGAAAAATAGATAGAGGACAAAATAGAAGACAAGTACCTAAGTATATCGCAGGCATCTGTGCAAATTTCAAAAAGCTTCAAATACAAAACCTACGAGTAAGCGGGATTTTTTTAAAGGCACTGCTGCACTCTGCTCTGCAAGAAAGTTTTTACAAATCTATATTAATTTTTTTTTTCTCTGAATCGTGTTTCTCGCTTATTGTTAAAATTATTCAAGTAATGATCAATATCGCATTATAGATCTATATCAATAATTCAAACCTTTTAAATAACGATCGCATTTACAAACGAAATTATTTGCAAACATTTACAGATAATATCTTAATGCAAGTCTGTTCAAGTATTTATAATATTAGAATGTTTAGTAGAATATTTATATTATCACGTTATAAATCTACAACACACATTCTATGTTTCTAACATTTGAACTAACAAATTACATAGTACCGCCACACAAATGGAAATTATTTGCAAACTATAAGATAGTATCAGGTCACGTGCGAGCGGCAACACAAGTATAACTTTATATCAACGGAATACGCTACGGTGACAATATTATACATCTGTTGTTGATTGTATAGGAATTGACAAGTCCGGTTGTCAGTCGGCCTTTGTGTACCAAGGTCGTTTGGCTTTCTATATCGTTTGAGACCAAGTCTCTGTCTCTGACCGACACAGCTGGATGTAGGACCTTGTCATATATTATCACTATCAGAGCGCTATTGAAACCAGAATTGGACATGTCGTTGGTTTGGCAAATTATGGCAAAAAGCGTATTATTAATATTCATTTATTTTGTATTAAACATACATTGTCAAGTTACATGAAATCGATGTCAATATTTACATGGATAAAAATTCAAGAATAATACTTACCTACATTCAGCAAGTTATAGTGATTTTACAATAAACAAAATTCACATAAATACATTTTAAAGCTCTTCAATAAAAAATTCAGTTACAGGCCTTTTGGATTCAGAACGATTTTAGTTTCAAAATAAACCCACGAAAGGAGGGAGCGTTTTTTATATTTAAGGGAATTTTATTGTAGTTTTTGTTAACCTGTGCGTTAGCCACTCCAGATCATGTGTATTCCGGCGTCAGGCGATTTGTCTGCTCGTTTGCCTCCTATTCCATGAAAATAAAAATCAACTTCAAAGGGCAAACTTGAAAAGAACGGGAGGAATCGGGAATGAAATATATTTTAAAATATTTTGGTACAAAAAATTTACATATTCTTCATTGTATGTAACGCATTAATTTCCATATTCATTTCGTATGTCTAGTACAATAAACATTGAAACTATTATGTTCTTTTACAAAAGGAGCTTCAAGGTTTTAAAAAAATCTAAATTGATGAAGAACAAGCATGATCACTACCAATAACCAAAAAAATAATCGGAACCAAAAACGGACCGAGGTCAAAAACTACAGAACCAAATTTTTGGTAAAAAAACATAATTCAATTATTAGATAATACCATTTAAAGACCACTGGTGACAGTGGTCATTAAATTCTATAATGAGATTTAAACGTTTATATTAAAAGGTTACTTGGTTTAAATTTGGTTCAAAGACAGCGTCATGTTATGTCAGGGTCCCACGATCTGGTTTAGTTTGCACCACTTAATAATCTTAATTGCTGAGATTTGTCTGTTGTATACTTGAATAATTTATGAAGTAAGTTGGAAGAAGAGCGGCAAATGAGACAATTGCATTTTAATTTTGAAATCAGGAACGGTGTATGTAGTTGGTTTTTCTAAAGATGAATGTCATGCGACACCTTTGGAGTTGCAGGGTCCATGAGCTACGGTAGCTGCATACCATCAGGCGGGCTGTATGATGTTTACCACCGTCGTGGTATAATTTTTTTTTTGAAAGAACTATTGGATATAATTTGGATATCGTAGAATAATCTAAGCGTTAAATTAAATGAAAAGAATAAAAGTTATGTTATTCGAAAATAAAATGTAGAAATCTAAAATAAATTAAGTGTTACTTTAAAACACTTTCAATAAATAAAAATAAGTAGAATAAAAATTAAACGTCAATAAATTACATCACAAAAAAAACTTTATTGCCTTCATTAACGTGCCGTCGCTACTCAAAACAATAAAAGTTTTCCAAATGTTTATTAACATACGATGCGTACATATGAGTTCATAATTTTTGCAAAAAAAAAACTTCCGTACTAAAAACTAGTCTATTGATCATCGTTCCAAGTTCAATGAAAACCGACCAGACTAAATTCCCAAAACATTTTGCCTCGAATGTAAACTAGTGATTAATATAATTTGACCTTTAAATCTATCAACAACTTATTGATCAAAGTCAAATTTATATTGGTTGTTTTAGCCTATTGATCAACAAAGCCTATGAATGCCCCAATGTTAAGTTCACAATAATCAACCATGGACACAAAGAAGCGTTAAAATATTAGCAAGCCATTAAAACATGGTGTTTTTGCAAGGCATAGCTAACGAATGGATAACGAATACACGATTCAAATAACAATGACGTAAAAAATTATGTAATAAAATAAAAACCGTATTACGAAATTTGGGAAATGAAATATAAAAAAAAATATCTGTCAGGCTGACGAAAATTGAAACAAAATATCGTGTACCGAAAAGTTAGTTTTTTTTTACAGTATGTTGCACCAAATATAATCAATTGATTTTTTGTATGCTAGTAGCTAATACTATAAGCAATTTACATGTTTTTTTTTCATAATTGTACTTTCAAAAAAACGTGTTGGAAAGAGCTGTCAAAAAATAAATTGACATTTATTTCTTTTATTTTTCACGTATAAAATATTAATAAAATGATAGGGTATACTCCCACTCAAACTACGTAGCTGTGATTTTGTTTCAACGCTTTAGCTGCTATGGATTAGGAGATAGACGAGTTTGAAAAAAAATGTTAAGAAAATACATTTTTGACATTATCTCTGTGACAGTTCAAGATAGAGGGCTGAAAGTTGGAGTGATTACTAGTTATGAGGCGACAAACAATTGACATTTACCAATTCAACAATTCCTCACAGGGGCCACACGTCCTTCCTTAGCCTGCTAAACCCTTTGCATGATACTCACATACTTTGGACACTTTTCAAGACGCTTCTCGGATAGCTTGGAGAGAATCATCATGACGGGAAAAGTCGAAGGCACAATACTAAGAGGCAAGATGGTGTGCCAAATTACTGCACCCATGCAATTAAAATTGCAAGAAGCCATGCGCTTAGCGAGAGATAGATTAAAGCAGGAGGAACCTGGAGTGCGATTTTTGAATCTCACCAAGTGACTAATTCTCACCGATGTGAGTGATTTACTATCGGAAATCACTCACATCGGTGAGAATTAGTCACTTGGTGAGATTCAAAAATCGCACTCCTGGTCTTCAACAAAAGGACATGATGACACGATCCTTAGCTCTGAGGGAACGACTAATGATGATGAAATATGAAATATACTCTAAAGACCTAGATTTTAGATGATGTTCGTAGTAAGTATTCGCACTAAACCTTCATACATGTATTTATTAATTAAACCACGAAGAAGCGATAAGCAAATCAAATGCTACGCTTTTTGCTCTTAATTATTTAAACGAGGCAATTTTTAAAACTGACATATTTAAGTTAGTAAAGCAGTAATTAAAAATCTGCATGAAAATTAGCGAACCGAACAAAAACTACAAGGAACTGATTTTATCCTGTTTTTGGCTAATATAGATACTAGAGCGGACACGGTGGAATAGGGTCTAAGGTTTAATAAACATGTGCTTATTTTACGCTACTTCCGCATTATTGAATTGGTAATAGGTTTTTTATAAGCCTCATAATATATGTATTTTATAGCCTCATACTTGTATTAAGTTATAAACTTGCTAAACAATTAAGTATGTAATACATAAAATCTAGCTAGCCAATTTGAACCTACGACATTATTTATTTAATTTAAACTTTAATATTATAAGTATATCGCCACATATTCCCGTCGTTCATTTTGTTTTACACCACAACGGTGACAAACAAGTATACGGCCCGCCTGATGGTAAGTAGTTACCGTAGCCTATGAACACCTGTAACTCGAGGATTCACATGCACGTAGGTAGGTATATTACAAGCCAATGCTTATTATAATATTCCACAGTTTTTCTGTTAAAAAGTAACATTTATATAATTTTAAACAAAAAGGAACCGACTTCACTAAGCATCCACCTTTCCAACACCAAATGTTCGATCTGCTGTAAAAAATACTCAAATCACCATAGGTGTGCCTATAATAGTTGAAGAGTTCCCTCGATTTCTCCAGGATCCCATCATCAGATCCTGACATGGTTACAATGGGACCAACTGTGAAGTATACGCTTTCAAACAAAAAAAGAATTTTCCAAATCGGTCCAGCCGTCTTCGAATAATCGGTGAACATACATAAAAAAAAAAATAGCAAAAACAAAGATCCCGACGAATTGATAACCTCCTCCTTCGAAATCTTGAAGTCGGTTGAAAATACGATGCTCTATCTTATTTATTATTTGTACAAACATAATTGTAATAATTATTAGCTAAAGAGGTTCCGCTATCAAAAAGCTTGTATTGAATATGAAATATATTAGAAACACTTAATTATACAATAATTAATTTTATAATTTAAAAGTAAATATGCTTCTAAACGAAATCAGGATCAGAATTATTTAATATGAAAATAACCGCAATCTGTTGTCTGTCTCATTGTGAAAGCAAAACGAAAAAGTTCAAAACATTGTTCGCGACATAAATGAAGTGAATCAGAAGAAATATCACAAGACCGTGTCAGTTGGCATAAAACGCACAATAAATGTCATAGCAAATAAACTACGCAATGTAATCAGCGACACTGACGCATTGCTCATGACAAGATGCAACTATGTATTCACTAAGTAGGTACAATAACAAAGCCCAGCACAGAATAATTATTGTTGAATAGAAAATATTAATTTCTCTTCCAAGACCAATATGAATAAAAATTATTCTTCTGAGCGTTCACTGGGTTGAAGAGCACGTTCGCGTATTCTTATCTTTTTCAAATCTGTCCCACACCAAAACGACCGAAACCTGTGCTTTTATTAGGTAGTTACGTAATTACTAAACGTATAAAGAAGCTAAAAAATGATCTAAAATTAAACTAAAATTAAAAGTTCCTTTCAAAAGAAAAAAATATACTTAACTTTCACATAAATAGTCAAAGCAAATATTTATTTATTTATTAGCACCACCCAGGGATCACGTGTACGGTTGTCAAAGGTGTTTTCTACGGACGCAGAGTAACATTGATCAAAGCAATAACTATATTGAAAAAGTATAATAATCGAGATGTTAATTTCAAGACAAGTTCGCTATTGTCTTAAACATTAGACACTTTTACTTTTAACCAAATGTCTCTATCAACATCGAGCATCGAGTAATGTTCTTTCATTTACAAACGATCAATCTTGTGTGTATTGTACAAATATTACAAGGACTCAATCAAACGTCACGAGTCATCACCTATCCAATTAACATTGAATGGAATTGAATAAAGCTTATTTGAAAACAACGCATGCGTATAAGAATCTCAACGGCATATAAGACGTTTTGGATCTAAGTGGCGCCGACGCCGAATATACCAACAATGATACAGTTACCTTGTCTCAAACCTACGACCATATAACAATAAGCCGACCTCCACAGGTTATCGTTGAAATTACTAACGAATATACAATTATGAATGCAACATTCTCACGCAAAACTGACACTGTACCGATTAAGTCTTCGTGACCTTGACTTAATTTGACTTGGATAAAAAAGAAATAGTGCAAAAATTGAACTGGCCTAGAATTGAGAGTCATCTCATCTGTATTGACCAACAACGTTTTAAGAAAGCACCGTTGAAATAGTAACTTGAAAACTCAACGAGACGGGTAGGGTAAATATTAGTAGTATTCCATTTTTAAAAGTATTTTTATATTTTGACTACAAATTATTTTCTTTATTGCACATTACACAAGAAAACTTCAAGTACAAAAGGCGGACTTGTAACTTATAACGTCATAAGGCTAATTAAATTAATAACGAAAAGTAATTCTATTGCCCAATCATAGACATAAAATATATTTAAAAAAAAAATAAAAATAAAAATTTAAACTGTTTATTATAATGAAATGGTTTAATAACAATTTCACTTAACTTAGTATTAATCTTTTACATTTAAGATTGTATTACCAAGCTATTATTTTACAACCCCTTTTAACATACATAAAATACATAGATGTAAAACGACTAAACATATAATAATATGTATACATACACACAACTACTCTTTATAACTTTAATTATATAAAGCATGGTTAGGTTTCTTAAGTGTTATCTGTAATTTTTCCTATACTTTTATTTTAGCCAAGTAGCTACCCACAAAAAGCATAATTAGCTGCGTGGTTAAATACGTAGCCACGATATTGAGGGTTTAAAAATAGAATAAACCACCATTTCCGTTAAAGTCAGTTGTAAAGACTAAAATATATGACGGCCTTAAAACAGAATCATCAACAGGTTCCCAATAATTGTCTCGTCGAAAAGTTAACTGGTTTTTAAAAAGGCAAGGCTGACCAGAGTTGGACGCACTTCAATTGCCCACAAGTCTTCCGGAATTGGTCGACACAGCTGATAAATACAGATGCTCAATATTCAGATGATAACCAATTTAATTTAAATGTGCCACAGGAGGCTTTGAGAATCCGGAAACTATTCCTGCAGCTGCCGCATCATTTGCTGTGTTTATATTTAGAGGGACGTGCAATTTTATAACAAATTACGGATCTGATTTAGTTCCCAGCTCACGCAACCGCATCTGCTATGCAGAGTCTCACTCAGTAGTCCCTTTATTGTGCAACAATGCAATCTTCCTCTGATCTATGTTGTATTGCACCTCATTTTACTCTTGACCATTTCTAACCCCATCCATATTGCCAACTTAACAACTATCAACATTGGTTTTGCTCGAATCATCTCAGATATCTATGGGAAAGAAACCGCACAAGATTCCCGTGATTTCGGATAAGATAGGTTCCTAGATTTCCTAGTGGTTTCGCGGTCTAGGCTCCGTTTATTGGGTCGGGGAACTCAAATAAATCTATCGGGTGTAGCAGCAAATGTTTTCTGTTGTAAGTCGTGACAGAGCCGTGTGGTGGCCGTTTTTGTAGATATTAACTATCGTAAATGGCGGCGCATGTCGTCGAACTTGTTTCCTGGCGCTACTGTTTCACAATCGATAGTTTTCGACGTGATATCGATGCGGCTGACCTTTATCTTGGATCGATACTTGTTGTTAAGTGCTTCTAATCGATAGGCCACGCTAATGATTCTCACATTAAAACAGATCAACGCGATATCATCTTCATCTAATAAGTTAATTTAGGGCGGTAGGATCTTCAATCTACATTGTTTCATATAGAATTTGATGCATGCCTCATATTAAAATTTAAAATAAAACTCAACTTTAAGTCTACTATCTAATTATTTCGTTTAATGGCGAAGGTTTTAATTGTTACAAATCGATTTTAAAACATTAACAATCATTTCAACATAGTCCCTAGAAATGATCCACTCCGTATTGGTATGTTTATACATTCGGGGTGTTCACTTGAAACAATAGGGTACCTAACGAACATATTTTCAAACTTTTACTAGATATATTTTATTACGGAAAAGTCTACCATTGAGGGGGTATTTACCATGTATATTGGAGTTTTTGAGCACCCGATATTTCGGCATAATAGTTATAATGTTAATGACCATATGAGCTTGAAATCATATATTAAGACATCCAGTTGTCATTTAGACTATTTCAGTGAAGGATTTAGATTTTTCATTGCAATCCTAAGTATATGTCGATAGACGTCAGAGCCAATTTAAAATGTTGCTTATTTGCTTACTTACCGTAAAATTCACTGCTTTCAACACGTATTCTTCACATTCATACACACCGACAAATTTCGATTTCATCATGAAGGTCGTCGTATTCGTGACTTGGTGTGGCATAACTAGATCACCGGCATGGAATGGCACCGTTTGGCTATATCCATTACTGCAGAATCCACTCCGGCTTCGAAACGAGGCAATTGAAACATTAAGATCGTGACCGATGTCATGCAAAACAGTAACAACGACAATAGGAAGCGGTATCAAAATGGATGTCGCAAAAATGGAGCAACTGAGAATAAATACTTTTAAACAAAGGTAGACATTAAAAATAGAATTTACAATTTACATTGGTATTCATGATGTGAGATGTGAGTTAATCTGGATTCTAATCCCGTTTGTTTGCGTCTACGGAGTTTCCATGGGTCTGTTTATCTTTTTTGCAGTCTAGAAATGTACCTAACGATGTTAGTTTGTAATTTATTTTTATATACAAAATGTAACAAAAATTACTGGTGATCCGTTTAAGGGTATCGTATTCTAATTATGACGAACTTAAAAAAAAATCTCCCGAAAAATAAAAAAATATTCTATGGAGGGTTGGGCAGCTGGGATGACGTGTCCCGTACAAAACAAATTTTTTTCGCGTCGAAAATTTTTTCACCTTTTTCTTAGTAGGATTGACACAGGTAAAGTTTGTGCGGGAAGAGAAATAGCGCAGTAACTATAAAGTAAAATGCTTATATTATGTACTATAAATAAGACATTAGCTAATGCCGATACATTAATAACCGATCAGACTTAAAAGGCACGTGAATAAATTACTAGTTTTTTTCCTAAACTGGTTTTTCGACGTTGCTAACTTTAAATTTATGATAATTTCCATTGACAATTTCTAATAGACATGAAAACAAAACTTTTTTATTTAAATTTTTTAAGTAAAAATGTGACAAAAACATGTATCCACAACTTTACGCCTTGGTAATAGAGTCGTGGAATTTTTGTCGCATTAAATGCATCCATATTTTCAGACTTACTTTTACTTAATAGTTGATTTAGATCCAAGTATCAGCAATTTACTATTATGTTAAATATAGGTTATTGCTTCAAATGATCTGATCGACCTTTAAAATCCAAAACTTCCTGGACCAATTCTAATCGCTAATGGAAACAACTAATTGAATGATATCATAAAACCAAATGCATTATAATTTAGTTCCTAAGGTACCATAATGCTTATAATATAATAATAGTGGACATACGTTACACAATAGTAAAGGTTGTAGGGATTGCTTCCGCGTTTGTCATTAGACAATTTATCATTCTGTTACTATTTTTGAAAGGGCTTATATTATACGAACTTATAACCTTTTGAGTTGAAATAGTGTGGACAGGTGCGCTGTCAATAATAAACATAATAATTATTGGTTAGTGCCGCTTCTTTGAAGACGTTAACAAGATTTTAGATGTGTTTACAATGATGATAAAAATAAGATGTGAAAAGTTGTTCATACGTATGTTATAATTTTATTGTCTATTGGGCTATTTATAATAAATTTCAGTATATTTTTAATAATCCCAAAACAAAAACAATTTGTCAGATATTGGGTACATTCCATACAATCTATAATAAAGTCTCGTATAATAGTCTGGCAGCTATAAGTACACCTAATTTAGGGCTTATCCAATGGCCCAAAGGGATCTTAAGTGTGCTTGCCCCCCGGTACACCTACTCAAGAGCTTTCTCAACCATCTCCATGTGTTGGATGATGGATCTCAATGGCAGTGCTTTGAGTTCCTCTGCACGGTTCGCGCGCGAGATACTGTCGCGTCACTCTTGTGCTAACCGTGCAGGATCTGGATTGCCAGTGCCAAAGTACTTCAATCTCTGTCTGCCTAGAGCGTGACATTCACAAATTAAGTGTTTAATTGTTTATTTTCTTCCTCTTCACCACATATTCTACAATCAGTGTTATCTGACAGTCCCATTTTAGCCAAAATTTAGGGCTTAGACCCGACTATATAAATGAACTAGCCTTTTCCCGCGGCTTCGCCCGCGTACTATAAGTACTCAAAAAGAATACGATACCCATGTTGATTTTCAGACTTTGTGACCACATTTGCCCCTTTTAGGGGTTGAATTTTCAAAAAACCTGAAACACGTGTTTACTCATTTATCGTTAGGAATACTCCTGTAAAGTTTTGAATAAAATAGTCTAACAAATCTTGATTCGCCATACAAATTTTGGACCTCCATTTTACCCCCTTAGGGGGTGAATTTTGAAAAATCCTTTCTTAGTGCACCCCTAGACCTAATAAGGAACCTACATGCCAAATTTGGAATCTCTAGAACCAGCGGTTTGGGCTGTGCGTTGATATGTCAGTCAGTCAGTCAGTCAGTCAGTCAGTCAGTCAGTCAGTCAGTCAGTCAGTCAGTCAGTCAGTCAGTCAGTCAGTTTCTTCTTTTATATATTTAGATAAAGCTTTGAACATAAACATTAATATTTACTTGTTTATTTATGAAGTAATCAGTCGCTGCTACAAATCAGTCGTGATAGCAGTTTTACTGAGCATAGATAATATTATACTCAGTTCAATTAGAAAATCGTATTATTATTTGTTAATGGTCTTGACATATCAATAGACCCGCCCTTAAACTATCGGCAATCTGACATTAAGGTGTCAAAAGACAATGACCTCAACCGAATAATGAAACTCAACCTTTAGCTAATAACACCCCGGGCATCCTGACTAAAGGTATGACCCGACATGTTTTTAGTGTGACGACGCGTCGTTTTGTAGCTAAGCAGAAAGTCGCTTGTCGTGAAGAGACATGATTGCCATCCAATGCATCGTCACGAGCATTTACGTCGCTTGCAGTAAGCGTTTACGAATTGTACCGAATGCTTATTGGGTTTGGTAATACTGTTAGTACTTGAGTCATTCAACTCAGTTATTCTTAGGTTATTCTAAGACCCTATTTTATCTACCAAAAGTTAAATTATGAGTAAGGTTAACCAGTAAATTGCGTCCGTTACGCATATACCCCGCGTTCTACGATTATAAATTATTTTATGTGTGAGGGCAGTTACAGTTACGCTTAAGTTGAACTTTCGTCAGTAAGGTAAAAACGCGTCTAACCTATCCGTCTTCTAATTTGTAAAACTTGTGGACTTTCCATGATCTTGCAGTGCAGTAAACGTAATTCAAAAGAGCCTCTTAATCGAACTCCTAGTTAAAATAGTAAAACTGAATTAAAAGGTACTTACACAGAGTTGTATTTGAATATATTTCCTATATCTACTTGTAATAAATAAAGGTTAGTATTTAATCGCACAAGCACAACAAAAAAAAACTTGTGCATAACAACAGAAAATACTCCAAGTTCACATCAAAACATCGCTTTGACGTGCATTTAGATATATTTGCTGTGCAGATCAATATTTTTTGATATGCGAAATATTATTTCCCATAAATAAACCTAACTGATGCAATAACACAAATTTCTTCCTTCCAGTCCAACGCCCCATGGACATCAAGAACCGTCCCCGCATCCCGATTCCCGACGAGGATCCTTACAGCATCGCCAGCTCCAACGCCAACTCCGGGTCTTCAGGCAGCTCAGGGGGCTACGGGCTCAACGGTCACGGCGTAGTCGCTGCCACCAGGGAACAGCTGATGATGCAGATGGGACAAAGGAGGGGGGATAAGCCCCCGAAGCTGCCACCTAGGGAGAATGGATATGGGCCTGCTGATATTCCTAAGGTCAGTTCATACATACCGTTAACATCTACTATAAAGAACTAGATAAATATCCGTGCTCATTACACAAATATACGCCCTTTCGATGATTCGAATTGGGTTTTCGTTCTGCTGCCGATAACCTAGATTACAGAGTACAGTCACCGGAAATAGTATCTTCCTACACGAAGGCCGCAAAAATCTATGACCCGCTCTTATCTGTAGGGCCATCAGAGCGTGTCACATATTTTTACAGCCTTCGTGTAGGAAGATACTATTGCCGGTGACTGTACATACCGTTTTAAACTGTTGTATAATTTTCTGAGCACAGTGATCACTCTAAACGGATGTTACCATTTCTGGCTACTCGATCCGGCTAGCCTCCGCTGCAAACTAATTTTAAACTTATTAATCATTACAGAAAAGGCAAAGTGGTGCTAAATTGAATGGCATCTAAATTCAAAAATCCTTACGTGATTTAAACTCATCAAATCTGTAATGTGGTTGCCAATAGCTCAAGTAATGCACTTGGAATAAAGAAAATAATTTATTATCAAGTGAAAATTGCTTACGCATTTGCTGCGTAATCATTTGGCAGCTAGTTATTTAGTTTTTTTATCTACCTTTGTTTCTCCTTTGGTGTCTACAGAAGTGAGATTGCATTTTAGGGCCTTGTTATTATTCAAGAAGCGCTGTTATGGGTAAGATGTTAAAAATAGTGTTTGTGGGGAAGTCCGTACTTCTAAAGCGGTTTTTATTCTAGTATTGTGACATGAATACATTTCTTCAAAAAGATAATCTTGATCATCGTTGACATGTTATTTAAGGTTTCATACGAGTAGGTATGAAAATAATAGTGAACAGTAGTAGTATTACATTAAGTAAAGTGTCAAATTAATTGATTAATTAAATATTAGCTTCTTCGTGAAAATAGTATCTTACCAAACATTCATTTGTAAGTGTAATTGATTTAAGTCAAACTTCTTATTGAATGCTCTTTCTTATATGTAACTGTCAGAATACGCACACGGCTATCTTTGGGACTTCTCGAGTTTTTTCTTGAACAATCATTAATCACGTCAGGTGACTCGTTTTTGTATTCGATTTGCATTCATCAGTTTTATCGGCCTTTAATGCATTTGTTGGGCTGTGAACTTCTCGTATCATGCTTAAGAGCTTCTGAGGATTTATTGTTTGGGCTTTAGGTAGATTTTTACATATTTTACTTAAGGAAATCGTTGCAAAATACTTTGTGTTATATTGATTCTTGCTAAAAAGCACTATAAGGAGTTATTTTTGTATCTGTGCTACTTGCTATATAATTAAAAAAAGTAGTAACTATAGTTAGGACTAAAAGTCTTGTTACCACTTTACTTTTTTTTTATTGTCCTAATTAGGACCGTAACTTTTTTTTTCGTCAATTTACTTGCTAAATGCGGTTACACTTAACTAAATTTAGTCACTAAATCATTTAGGAAGCTAACTAGGACAAATGTAACAGGGCTTTTAAAGTTTTGTTTTGCTGATTATTAATTCGGATAATTAAATTTTTAAACTGCTTTGGCTAAACAAATGAAAGTTTGAATCATTATCAGACTGCGTTATATTATTATTATTATTATTTATTTATTCAATAACAATTTCTACATTGTGTCTGAATGTTTACAATTAAAAATTAACCTAGTATATATATACCTGTACAATAAATAATAAGTATAATAACATACTAAACATGCAATATTTACAAGAGGAATCTAATTTACACAAATATGTTAGTTAAATTCTAATTACGTGCACATGAACAACAAAACTATGTCAAAAAGAATAATCATCCAGAAAAAAAAAAAGAAAGCATTAATAAAATAAAACTAAAATTATAAAGTCCAATATTAAAAATTTAAAATAAAACATATTAATCATTAAAAGTCACTAATGTCATAACAACATTTTTGCAATAAATGTAGTTTCAATTTCTTTTTGAAGGTTTCGAGACATCTTATTACTTTAAATTCTTTAGGCATCTTGTTGAACAATCTCACCGCTTGGACTCTAGCGTTATGTGCTACGACTTCCAAGTTCGGAGCTACTATCGAGGTCAAGTTTTTAGTTCTAGAGGACTCACGCAATTCCATCGCAGATTCCGATTCATAACGACTGCGATGTTTGACAATATCCGTTAAAAGAACCAGTATGTAGAGACTCGGCACTGTAAGTATTTTTAGATTTGTGTAGTGTTCTTTACAACATCCCCATGGAGGGAGGTTAGCTATAGCACGAATTGCATTTCTTTGGGCCACGAAAGCGCGATTTATATTATATTTATAGCTGTTACCCCAAAGCTTTATGCTGTAGCGGAGCTTTGACTCTACAAGAGCAAAGTACACCATTCTAAGTTGTTCTACGGTCAACACATTCCTGAGGCTACGAATGGCATAACAAGCAGAACTAATAGAGTCTTCTATTGTCTGAAGTTCATGCTTCCAGTTTAAAAATTGGTCAAGGTGAATACCCAAAATTTTTGTGTAATCTACGGGTTGGATGTTGTCCCCATTTATATGTACACTAAGTATTTCCTTATTTCTAGCTGTGGTTTTAAACAGCATGGCATACGTTTTAGAGCTGTTCAAAGTCAAACTATTTGCCTGAAACCATATTTGAAATGCTTCGAGCGTTAAATTTACTTTTCGATTAAGATCTGCAACGGTTGAGCTCGACAAGACTGCACTTGTATCGTCAGCAAAAACGACCAATTTTACACCCGGAATTTCTTTATAAAGATATGAAATTAAATCGTTTAAATAAATAACAAAGAATATGGGTCCTAATACAGAACCCTGGGGGACACCACGCATCATGCTCGCACATTTAGACCTGTGCGTGGTCTCCAGAGATCTGTTATTAATTTCTCTAACTTCTACAAACTGTTTCCGGTTCCTTAAATATGACATGAATAAATCTAATACTTTTCCTCTGATACCATAAAATTCCAATTTATACATTAATATGTCATGATCTATAGTGTCAAATGCAGATTTTAAGTCAAGAAATACTCCAGCTACCCTCAATTTTTCATTTAAGTTGTCTGTTATGTCTTCCATTATGGTATCTATGGCTTCAGACGTTCCAATACCTTTTTGATAGGCAAACTGTCTCGCGTTAATAATGTTATTATTACATAAATGTGTAGTAAGCCTCGATTTGATTACCTTTTCAAAAATTTTAGAAAACGTCGGCAATAAAGAGATTGGCCTATAATTCCTAGGATCTGTTTTAGGACCTTTTTTATACAATGGTATAATTTTGGCAACCTTTAGCTGCTCTGGAAAAATTCCCTGTACAATACATTTGTTAAAGAAACATGAAAGTGGTCGAGCCAACTGATCAATATTATCCTTGATAATAGCAATAGATATGTCATCATAACCGCTAGATTTTTTGTTTTTCATGCCTCTGACAATAGATTTTATTTCATATGATGAAGTCAGCATGAATTCCATATTATTTTCTACTCGTTTAAAACTCGATTCAAGTAAAGAAAAAGCTAGGGCTGGCTCACCAGTTACCTGAAAATTCGAGGAATCAAAACTCTTGGAAAAAAGTTCAGCTATTTCCACACCATTACGTACTACTGCATGATCTGTTTTAAGTATCAGCTTCCGTGTTAAGTCAAATTTGTTCTTATTCCTACGCTTATTGACCACATTCCAAATACTGTTTGCAGAATTTTTTGCCTGTTTAATTTGGTTTTGTACACTTAACATCTTTGCCTTTTTTAGAACTCTTTTAAATATTTTAATATACACCTTGCGATAGTTTATTAAACTTAGATCATTTTGAACATTGTCTATCGATAAAAGCACACGTTTCATTTGACTTGATACCTTGATTCCCTTGGTAATCCACTTAATTTTACTTTTTTGTTGTAAATTAATTTTTTTTCTCATCTTTTTAAAACTGTTTCCAAAAATCTTATTAAATGTTTTAAGGAAACTATTAATGCCCAAACTATCTAAATTCTCTTTATTAATGTTCTCCTTAAAAACGAATTGATTTCTTTTACTGAAAACCCTACGATCCACAAAAATAGCGCTCTCTTTATTACTTCCGTGCTTTATATTATCGACTATAAAACTGGTTTCTATGCCCGCATGCCCATCTGATAGACCATTATGGTCTACTAAAGTCCATAATACACAGTCATCTGGTAAATTCGTCAAAATATTGTCTATGCACGACTCGGATTCGTTACGCTTGAAAGTTACTTTGTTGTGAACAAGATGCCTAAAATTATACGATCGCAAAAGTTGAATGAACGTATTTTTCCTCTTATCGTCTTTCAACATATTAACATTAAAATCTCCACAGATAATACATTTTTTCTCAAGAAAGTACTGTAGCAGTTGTTCTAACTTTTCAATAAAAATGTCAAACTGTTTGTCATTTTGGTAACAGCAGCATATGCAAACGTTTGTGTCTAAATCTTTAACCCCACATATTTCAAAACATTCTACTCTGGACATTTTTTTACACTCTAATAATACTTCCGTCTTCCTACCCTTTTCAGCCAGGATCAAAGTTCCCCCCTCTTTTTGTTTATTCTAGAAAACATACAAACTAATTCATAATCGTTAAAAAGTACACATTCGGCTGCACTACTGTTTAAAAAGTGCTCGCTAAGACAAACAAAATGGGGTTTAATTTCTAAACTGTCTAAGTACAACTCTAACATGTCCTGTTTTGAATTAACACCACATATATTTTGATGAAAGACATTTAAAGATGTGGTGCCTAATTCAGAACATTCTACACTTACACTTGGCTCAGACAACACACTTTTAATAGAGAAAATGTCATTATTTTTATTCGTATTGATTACATTAGGGTCGAAAAAATGTCAAAGATGATTCACCGGTATTTACAGAGTCATTTATGTTATTACTAGTCAAGCTCAATGTCTCTTTATTAATATTTACAGAAATGTAATTTATAAGTGTTATTAAATCATTAAAAATTGTAATAAAACCCTGCCGATTAATATTGCCTAAACGCGTGAACATATAACTATCATATGTCAAGTTTAGATTAGAGTCTAAAATATAACTAAAGTTATGTGTCAAGTTGTCTTGGTATAATAAGTTATTAAACATTTCTACTCGGCTGATAAACAAGTTTGAAAAAGTTGATATTTTATATGTCGGCGCACAAATAATAATATTAGTATGATGGATACCGGCAAGCTGCTCTCGAATAAATTTTACTAAGCTGTGATAATTTACACTCTGTTTAAAGTCTGTGTCTCCGATATAAAAAATACAATAATCGGACATGGTAAAATCTTGTAGTTTACTTGTAAGGTCACGAAATAGCTCACGTGTACCCGCTCCTGGTGTTAGGTAGAGACAGAGATTTTCACTTGGGAGCTTCTGCTTAATCTGTTCTAACATATAATTTGAGTGATTGCTGATCATACATATTTTTGAATGCTGTAGTGTTGATAGGACTTGTTCCATAGTTGCTGGAATGTGCTCATTGTACTGGGTACAGCTAGTCAAAGGCTGTTCTGGCAAGTTGCTAACATTGTTGTGAAAGTCTTGAGAACGATGATTTTTTTGTGTTATGGTTTGTATTCGATTAGCAATTTGAGTGATCTCATTTCCTATATTTTTCATCAGCTTTTCTAAGTCAGTTATTTTTAACTGCAGCTTAAATAAATGTTTAACGTACTCAGAGCTTTTTTCAGAATTGGGACATGTGATAGGTGAGCACGACATTGATGGAGTGTTGTTGAATAAAGAGTACCTATGTTTTTTTTTGGTACCTGATTTTGTCTCGACGGTTGAGGAGTAGCATAATGATTGAAGTACTTTTGTTTCACGAGTTAGCTGGTCTATTTTCCTATGAAGCTCATTATTTTCAATAATTTTGTCTTCTAGTTCACTCTCCGTACTTGCGAGTGCAATTTCGAGTGTAGATATTTTCTCGATTAGTTCATGATCTCGTCGGCATGTCTCACGAGTTACATCGTCCATGCTCATGCATAACTTATCTCGTTGTGACAGGGACTGAGACGAAGAGTCTGCAGTCACAAGGGAATCGCTTTTTAAGGTAGAATGGTGATCCAAAATCAGCGAGCTTTCGGATATATTGTATGACGTTGATTGTTGGCGACCACGTATATCAGAAAATCATGCGATAAAATGCATACATAAGCTTAAATTCTCTGCATAATTATCAGAACCACTAGCCCACAAACTACAATAGCAGACGCAAACCCACGAAGTAAACGTAATCTCTTAAAGTAGGTACTTTTAGATACCAGTTGACTAGATATTGTACGTACAAAGTCATATAGCGTAGGCGCCGACCGCCGAACAATGATGTTATCGCATATCGAGGCAATGCAACGAATGCCCATATGGACGTCATATAAAAGGATTTTATCAAGCCTGGAAAGTTATGAACGCCTCCCGCTATCAGCATTTCTACAGCTCTTGCGAGATTTTAAGAATACGACGATTCTTTGTGCAAACTGCGAACAGAGAAATGCATTTTATAATAATAAATACCCATTACTTACACCAACTTTAAAGTTATCTACAGCTGGTTAGCTAGCCACTATTATTATATCGTAATAGTGGCTAGCTATATTACTTCTAGGTGTTTGAATTCCCATTGTTGTAAACAAAAAAATGCACAAAAAAATCTAAAATTGAAAAGCCCTTTTGATCACAAATCCGATATATTACCTTCAGTGATTTCATAGATAAATCATGAGATTCGATGACCGTCAGTCACGACGCGATGACGATGCAAATGTCCCAGAGAAAGCTAAAGATGAGAAAAACGGGCAGTGCAGTTAATGCACGGCCAAATAATGCACGACCCTACAGTGCGTTCACAAAACGATGACTATGATGTGCGCTATAACTATAATATATAATAATGGACGCCGATTATTGGGCCGACCACTATTGGATCCGACTCTACTTGGCTGTGCATTAGTATTTCCCGAAACGGGAGGCGATCAAAACGATGTGCTTGTCATGTTTGAGTTATCTCGAGGCTTAATTTTGTTTATATCTCAATAAACAGGGATTTGGGAACGTGAGAGATTGTAAATAGATTTTATGTCGGCTTGGATAGAAACGTAATCACTTAACAGTGATGTCTTATCCTTGTAATGAAATCATAAGCACGTTTTGATAACTTTTTTCTGCTTAAGTTTTGTAATGTGTAATAGGTAGGTAGTTTTTTATGAAATATTCAGTTGGACGTAATTTAGTAAAAAGGATCAACTCCGCAATATCTATCAATAAAATTTTATCTTTGCATCTAAAACATACCTACGTCTTTAACTTCAATTACAAAATGTTTAGGATGGATAATTTTCGCTAAACTATCGCTAATATATAACTAATTTGCGCCTAGTTCTAAGATTGTAAAAAGTTGTTGTAATAGCTATTTTAAACTCTTGTTTATTCTCGTATTTAGTTCAACTCCAAGAAGATTGAAAGTCACGTCTGCTTACTTTAACCCGGCCACCTTTATGCCACTCGTGGTATAATGGTTCTCATTATTTCTCGAAATAATTGTGTATTACCAATTATACTGACACGTCGGATACGATTGCAAAGGGCCCTGTTATTACCATTGCCTTGAATCTGAAGAAAATAACCCGAGAATTGCGGAGATATTTTTAAAACAGTTTTTGATAGGACATAAGACACAAGTTCGTTCTCACACTGAATCACCTTTTATGGCAATCAGAAATGTACCTGGATGTTTATTTTACCTATTAGGAATTACATTTTACATTTATATGTAGAAGTCTAATGTCACTAGCTGTATGTTGATTATTTACTTCTTTAAACTGCTTATTTGGGGTGCTCTTACAATTTACAATGTGTGGGTGTTAATTAGAGTAGCAACAAACTTTTTGAGTGAATGAAAATGTAGTAGTAATAAACAGGATGCCATATTTGGCTATATCCCTCCAGAATAACCCCTTATTTGATATGCATAAATAATAAGTTAATAAATAACCAAATCAAGGACTAATATTAGGTAGAGATATTGTGCATTTACACGTAAAAATATAAGAGTGTACAGGTAGCATGTAATAATAACTGTGAATGCGATGTATCCCCTATATCTAGCTTTTTAATTATAATTTTGTATAAAGCAAAAGACGGGCTGAAAAACAGCGCTGTGCAGTGCAGCCGACCAAGCTCGCGGCAAATGCTGAGCTCCGAGGAGCCTATTGTCGCGAATTAAGTTTATCGTTTCTTGTATTTTTTTCCTTTCTCTTCTTGTGTATGGGTTTTCTGTCTTCTATTTAGGTTTCTAAGTAGTTTAAGTTAGGTTCTAGGTTTTTGTGTGTATTTTTTGCGACAATAGATGCATTTTTATTAAAGACGGATATGTACAGTCAGGATTATAAAACAAAAGTAAACTAATTACAGGAATTAATTTCAGTCATTTATTTGTTTCAGCCTGATTACGATGACTTGGAAGATGGCCGCCTGCCGCAGCTCGCTCGCGGCAAGTCTGACAAGGGGAAAGACAACAAAAAATACGGTAAGGAAATTATACATTTTAGGTTTCTAATGTTTCCAGGTTTTACGAAATTAATCCATAAACTTTCTTTTATGTTCAAGTTTGATATTAAGAAAATAAAATTAAGAAAAAGGTAGGAAAGGAGAGGAGGATGAAGAAATGATGGGATCCAGAGGAAAAAAATAAGTTTTTTTTCTGTTTCTCTAAATCGAAAGTCAAGAAATGTCCGATGTTTCTTTTGGCAAAGTTAAATTTAACCAAACATGTTTATTTAAAAAGGGTTTAAATCTATCATAACGGTTTCTACAAGAGCCTTTTCAAAATTAAGGAAAAATGCACAGTATTAGAACAAAATAAAAATTCGTCATCAAATGAAACATTGGATAAAAATTCCCGTCATATTCATAGGACTAGCCAGGGTATTCAAAGATATATGATCCTAAACAACACTCGGACGCCATAACAATAGAAACGTGTACAGATATTTGTGCGCACATTGTCCGCTCCGATATATCTGACGGCGGCTGGCTTCATTTGTTTAATTAAAAAAGCGATAATTCCCACATTCGCCTTGGCACGTGTTCCCAAGCCGATTGTGACGATCACAATGGGTGTCGCAAATCGTAAACGGCTGGCATTTCGGCCTATCCTTGATATTTGTACGGCATTTGTAGGGTTGATATCCTTGTTAGGGAAAGTCAATGTACTATAGGTATAGTATACTCATAGGTATCGCAACATAAGAAGAGGTGAATGGAAAAAAGTAGTAGAATTTTACAAGCAGGATTGAAAGTAAGGTGATAAGGATTTTAATAGAGCTGTTTGTTGTAATAATTGTATACGATGTACTGTACATTTCTTATTTTTTACGATGCGATACACGCAATCTATACTCTTAGTACGAAATCTGTAAAACTAATCCATACTAATATTATAAATGGGAAAGTGTATGTGTGTGTTTGTTTGTTTGTCCGTCTTTCACGGCAAAACGGGGCGACGAATTGACGTGATTTTTTAAGTGGAGATAGTTGAAGGGATGGAGAGTGACATAGGCTACTTTTTGTCTCTTTCTAACCCCCCACTTCCCTAAAATGGGGGGTGGAAGTTCGTATGGAGCATTCCGGGGGGCAATCAGGAAAGGGGAACCGTGTTACCCCGAATTTAACGCGAGCGAAGCCGCGGGCAAAAGCTAGTAATTATATAATGTACAGTATAATTATTAATTAGTGGCCAACACACAATGGACACATTTCGTAGAGCATTGAGTAAAATTTCCGTAGATGAAGCGACGACCGCATTTTAATGTGTGTCATAAAATATTCAAACGCAGCGTTTTGTTGGGCACATTTCAGTTTATTATATGTTCCTACTATCTGATCGTATAAGAATGTTTAGCTATAATATAGACTTTGTAATTTCCCACGACCTAAACTTATTACAACGAGTGTTCTATTAAACCTATTTTTTATTTATTTCAGATGACCCGTACTACTGCGGCCTGCGCGCCCGCGTGCCAAACTTCGTAAAAACCAACGCGAAGCACATCCTCCCAGCCATGACTGAGCGCCTCACACTCAAAGACGCCCCAGTCCCAAGCAAGCGTTTCAGCGTTGCCCATGCCCATCCTGCCTTCCCGCCGCACATGGCACCGTTTGCACACGCCCCAATGCCGCCGCAGGCCCTTTGGCACGCCCGTTCTTACGAAAGCGGAATCGGTGCGTACGGTCCAAGGAAAGAGAAACTCATGTACCAATTCTACCCCGACAGGGAGCGTCGGCTGCGCCCGCTTGTCATCCAACAGCCCCGCTAGTGTACATAAAGACTAACCACGCACTTTGAAGGCTCTTCGCTCCAATCTTGGTATTTAAACGACATTTTTCTGTTGCTTAGCTTGACTCGCTTCAGAATGCGTTCTTGTAGTATCTGTTTCTGGTCACTTTGTCACGTTTTACTTTCTTTTTATTGTCTTGTGGGAGCACTTAGCACTTTTCAATGTTGTTTCTTTACTATTGTACACGTTTCCGACTTTTCTTTAATTTTTTCTATTATTTAACGGCCTCCTAACCCAGTTGGTAGTGACCCTGCCTACGAAGCAGGAGGTCCCGGGTTCGAATCCTGGTCAGGGCATTTGTTTGTGTGTTTATCACAGATATTTGTGCCTGAGTTATGGATGTTTTCTATGTATTTAAGTATTTATCCATATTTATCTATTATATATATCGTCGTCTAGTACAGTCAAGTGTAAAAATATGGGTCAGGGCATTTGTTTGTGTGTTTATCACAGATATTTGTGCCTGAGTTATGGATGTTTTCTATGTATTTAAGTATTTATCCATATTTATCTATTATATATATCGTCGTCTAGTACAGTCAAGTGTAAAAATATGGGTGTACTCATCTTACTCAAAAATATGTCCCATAGTATCTTATTCCGTTGTAATAAGTGCGTAGCACCATATTTATGAGACGATTTTTTAGATACGCATTTTTGCACTTGACTGTACCCATAACACAAGCCTTATTGAGCTTAATGTGGGCCTAGGTCGATTTGTGTAAGATGGTCCTATAATATATATTTTTTTGTATTTTTTTTCCTATTTCAATAGTCATTCGTACTACTAAATATCTTTGCTTTTTAGAAATTCACTTGTCTTTTTTATTATTTTTCTTCACGTTACGTTCCTTTTCTTTACTCAATTATACATTTCCCCCTTCATCGATAAAACACTATACAGATTAGCAGTAGTGCATATTTTGATTATTTAGTTACAAAGCCCGTAGCAAAGCCAATGCCGCTTTACAAAGGGAGCTTCTTTTTAAATACCGTATCTTTGTCATTTTATTGGAGAAATGTTAAACCTGTACTATTTTAACAGACATTTTTGAATACAATTGTGTGTGACAAGAAGTAGCATGGACACGAATGATGCACTGACTTACACTGACATTGACACTTAGATGACTTATACTGTAAGCGATGGTTGCATTTTTATCTACCTCATTAAGCATACTGCAATTGCTGTTGAGAGACTTATATCAGCAATACTTAGATAATACAAAAAAAAAGATACTAGGGAAATCTTGACTTTTGTTTGAAAAATGGTGCACCCGTTCGAAAATAATCTTCCCAGACTTTTCTGGGCTTTTTTTTAACTGATAAAAATGCCACCGTTGTCGTCACTCAGTCTTTTAGCACGTAGCTAGCACTAAGACTAACGACCACAATCCTTTCAGATGGAGAGCATTATGATCCATATGCGTTGTACGGCCGTCTCCCCATGCCCGGCCGCGGCTTCCCTCCCCCTCCGGGGCCTCACGCGCGCCACATGTTCATCGGAGAGTGGGACTAAAATGCACCTTAACCCCAACACAGTAGAGACATATTAGCTTGTATTCATTTATAGTTTATGCGGTGAAATTGTGTGAAATAGTAGATTGTTAACCAAGGGTTGAAAGTGACCCATTTCAACCGATAATAGATCGAGGTTGAAATGGGTAATTTCGCTCTACTTTTCATTTCGACTGCGAAAAAAGTAAAATACTACACGCCCATTTTATAAAACAGGTATATAAAGAATAATCAATTTAATTTTAAAAAGACAAATTAAATGTTTTGCTGGTGGTCGGGGTCAGGTCACCTGAGGGGGCACCGGCACAATTCACAAAATAATATAACTCAATTATGTTCGACTCCGTGGCTAATCATAAAAATAATAAAAATTACTTTCCACCCTAGGGATGAAAAAGCAATTTTTCATCCGGCTATCTACCCAGGAAAATAAAACTTCCCGAACACGAGATATGAAAACATTATTGTACTGCATAAACTATAGCAACCTGAATGTTAGTCCATTAAAATTATGGTCTTCGAGTTATTGTCACATTGATGTTGATGATGGACTTGTAACGTAGATATAAGACGAAAGTTTTTATATTTAATTTTTGGACAGGAATGTTTTATATCAATGTGACTGTATCTTTGAACTGGATCTAGGTGAACGTTTATGTAAATATTTACTTTGTTGTAAATTTGTTTGTACAGTAGCGTAATCTATATTATGATTTTTTATTGCGTTTTTTTACGATAAAAACGCGTCTTTATTGGCTTTAGTTACGTTTATATATTTTGAAATTTTAATTTCAATTTAATTTTGTGTATTATCTTATTGAAACACAAGTTAGATTTTATCTAGAGTAATAGTTAACAAGTAAATGTTGAAACAAGTTCTTAAGCATGTAATTTAAACTAGTAACTAAAAGAATGTAGGAAACAAATCACTGCCACTTGATTTTACATTTCTATAATAACTACTGAAATGTTTAATATTTATTAATTAGGTGTCAATCCTAGTCAAAAACTGGGTTGGGAAAAAAATAAATTTAGGCTGAGGCGAAACAAATGAAATAGCATGAGTTTCACTATTACGACTTTAAAAAAAACCGGCCAAGAGCGTGTCGGGCCACGCTCAGTGTAGGGTTCCGTAGTTTTCCGTCCGTCACAGTAAGTGTCCCCACTTAAGAGTTAAAATAACACCGCCATGTATGTAGGATATGATATGAGCGTTCCACGTACAGCGACATCTATCGGCAAATTAAGTAAACTATTGCGCGCGAGCTTAAAGTATGGAAGATGATTTTTATGGGATAATTATTTATTGCGTAAACCGATTTTCACCGTTTTTACTTTATTTGAAAGCACGTCATTTCATTGTGATTTTGTAGAAATTACAGGTACAATAAACACCTGCTTATACGATTAAATTACAAACTTAGTTCAGAAATTATTTTGTAATTTTTTTTCAAAAACTATTCAACCTATCAAGTTCAAAATAATTTTCCTAGAAAGTTTTTATAAAGTTCTACTTTTGAGATTTTTTTCATATTTTTAAAACTTATGGTTCAAAAGTTAGAGGGGGGGGGACACATTTTTTTTTACTTCTGGAGCGATTATTTCCGAAAATATTTACATTATCAAAAAATGATTTTGGGAAACCCCTATTCATTTTTAAATACCTATCCAACAATATATCACACGTTAGGGTTGAAATGAAAAAAAAAATCACTCCCCACTTTACGTATAGGGGAGGTACCCTAATAAAACATTTTTTTCCACTTTTTATTTTACCACTTTGTCGGCGTGATTGATATACATATTAGTACCAAATTTCAGCTTTCTAGTGCTAACGGTCACTGAGATTATCCGCGGACGGACGGACGGACGGACGGACGGGCAGACATGGCGAAACTATAAGGGTTCCTAGTTGACTACGGAACCCTAAAAAGGGGCCGCAGAAGCATATCAATATACAAAAATTGTAGTTAAAATCAGGGTTACATTTTTCCTTTACTATAACATTAAAACTAATATTTAAATTTACCACGCTCAACGTAAAGTCCACTTTAAGGTGTAAAATGTATATTTTTATAACTATTTCCACCAACTTTTGCCGATTAATATAATAATAATATCTCCTCGCAAGGTAAAAATTTGCCCCGATTTAAGGTAGCTACAAGATATGTTTGTGTAAATATTTATACAACTTTTGTAAATAGTTTTCTTATACTTATAATATTCCCTAAATATTATCTTAACACTCTTATTTCTCCAGGTTTCCTTAAGTTTTCGCCAATACTCAATGTAATCATTTAATGTTAAATACCAACTTAGTTTTACGCATTGATTAGGTACTCGATCGGTATAATTTATTGTAAGTTTTAAGCAGTGTATGCTTGGTTTTTAATTATGATTACTATCGTTATAAATATAATGTAGGTTGGTAGATAGGCATGTTGTGTTCAATGATGTGTGACGATTGCAGTCAGCGCCTGGACTATACCGACATCATAAAACACGTTTCGATTAATATGCGCGCTAAAATACTGTAGATTTAGTTTTCATAATTTTATATCCAATATTTTAAGGTAAAAAGTTTTTTAAAACTGGCTATGTACCTTTGGTATAAAAATCAATTTGTACATTTTTAGTATTAGATTGTATAGGTAGCTTTTTAAAATTGACATTTTGTACATTGAAAATAAAAGTTGCAGGTGCTAATCAGGTTACCATTTCGTATCTTATATATTATTGTAGATAATTAAATAAAGATACTCCCTTTTGTTTGTCACAAAAAACGAATGCATTTTTCCCGCATACGATAGTTGAAACTGTTTAACAAACTCGAATTCTGTAGAATAATAACATCAACATCCGAATTATATATTGTAAAATAGGGTGTTGGTTTAAGTAACCTACTTATGTATCGATAAATAAACAATTATTTTAAAATCATGTTTTATTTGATTACCTACATTACATCACCACACGGGAATGTTGAGCTACTTGTCATTGTTCGTAATTTAGTCGTGTAATTAATGACCTATGTAACCGATTAGCTGTCGGCTGTCAGTTAACATCGGTCATTCATTATACGGCTAAATTCGGAACAATGGCAAAGTGGCTCAACAATCCTCGTTCGTGCTGGTACACTGGTTGTACCTACAGCTACACTGAAATCGCCTAACTATATAGTCAAGGGTTTCCTACAAATTTTATGGAAGTAGGAATTGCATGCAAGATAACGCAGATGTGTCACCCTTGGAGTTTCAAGTATTCAAAGGCTTCGTTAACCCTTTACTATCAGGTAGGTAGGCTGTTTCTCATCGACGACACGTCGAGGACGTATGAAAATTAACGCCTGAGACGTTAACTCGTTCCCTTTTCAAGAGTTCCTACTCCCACTATGGGGTCACGTCCACATACTGAAATTGAGTACTTTCCTGGGTAAAAAATATAATTTTATTCAGTCCGTCATTTAGATTATCAAAAAATATTGGACACGTATTTTTTATTTTGTCAATCAAACAAAAATTGGTGAAGATATAACCCGTTAAAGTTCCGCGTGACGTCACGTTATGCTAAAAAGAGTACGCGGAACTTTAACGGGCTATATCTTCACCAATTTTTGTTTGATTGACAAAATAAAAAATACTTGTTCAATATTTTTTGATAATATAACTGACGGACTAAATATATTTTGTAGGAAAGTAACCAATTCAGTTTGATCCTAATGAAAATAGCATTTTTTTCGAGATGTTGAGAAAATTACTACTTAAAGACAAAAGTGCCAATATCTCGAGAAAAATGCCATTTTCATTAGGATCTGCTCAATCTGATAGAGTTTTTCCGGAGAGAGAAGTGTCGTGATTCATATGGAATTCATATGATTCATATGGTATGAGCTATCTAGAACAAATTTTGTGTCCCATGTTTGGCGGTTGACAGCTGTCACTGAATCATAGAGTAGCTTTAACAAAATGGACGTGACATTGTCAGCCTAAACACATTTTGTGAGGAAAAGTGATTAAATAACTTGAGGAGCAACTGATTGTTTCATTTTTCATATTCATTTTACTCCTTACTTAGGGTTATTTAGAAACAAATGTACTCTTGTTCTGCCAACAACTGCCTTTCATCACGAACCTTTAAGACAAAAAATCTAAGACAATACCAAGGGCATAGTGACACTTTAAGACTGCCAGAATTTACTTCTTATACAGGGTGATTCATGAGACGTGAGCAGGCTTAACACTACGGATTCAGTTAATAACAAGCTATTGTTTGATATCAGTATTAGCGTGATAAGCCCAAAAAAAATAATTTAAAGTAAAAATAAAAAGTTCAAAATTATTTACGACACGCATGGTCACTCTACAGTTAGAATACTCCGTCGAGTACTGATATTCTCTTGTTTTTCTGTGATATGTGTCAAATTGATGTCTGGTTACTTTGGAAACATCGTATCTCACTTAATTTGACAATTATTTTTTTCATAATCAAAGTGCTGTCATGATTGTTAAAGAGGTTTTATCTTTATTGATTTGTTTATGTAGGATGACCATGATTACAGAAAATAAAATTTCTACCAAAAAAAATAGGTTTAAAAAATTGAAAGGCGTTATTGTTTCACTTAAACATGATGGCGGCCGATTAATTCTCGTTAACTAAGTGTGTAGGGTTGTTCCTGCTCACGTCTCATGAATCATCCTGTATATATGCACCTACTTAATTTTGTAAGAAAAAATCCCTAATAATCTTGAAAGCCGTTTGAAGGTTGTAACTTTACTTTTCGATTGTCGTATTTGTCGTTTACGATTGGCACCTCGGTGACCAATACATATAGTTATAAAATAGATGAAGCAAGCCAAAATATGTTTTCGTTATAGTAGTTTATGTAACTGTTACGTAATAAGGGTCCTTAAAACATGACTAACATGAGTGTAGTTTTATGAAACGAGCCGCAGGTGAGTTTCATAATAAGATCACACGAGTGTTTTAAGGCTTAATTACGTACAGTTGCATACACTGCTTTTTATTTATTTTATTTATTTAAACTTTATTGCACAAAATACACAAGTGTATGTACAAATGGCGGACTTAATGCTAAATGGCATTCTCTACCAGTCAACCATTGGGCCAAACAGAGACACGTAAAAAGGTGCGAGGAGAACATTAAACTGATTGATTATTTAAAAAAAAGAAGACTTATGAGCTACACATATTTATATTAACTATACATAGATTTACATACACATATAAATAAATAATATACATATATAAATATATAATATAATATATACTACATACAATAGTTATATTGAAGGTTACTGATCTGATTCTTGTTGCAGCAGATGCTTACGTAACATCCGCTTAAAAGTGTATTTCCTTGGGGCTTGTCGCATGTTGAGAGGAAGTGAATTCCAGATTCGAGCAGCCTGAACGACGAAGGAATTAGTCATGAATCCAGTGCTATGGGAGGGTACCAATAGTTTAAGAATACGGGAAGTACGAAGTTCACAACCTGTGCGGGGGGAATCGAAGACAAATTTACTTTTAAGATATCCAGGAGAAGAAGGCTCAAACAGGGTTCCGAAGAGTGTGCACAGCAGCCTGAAGGATCGACGACGACGAATTGAGAGCCAATTGAGTTTACGGCGGTAAAAGGAAACACGATCGTACTTACGAAGCTGCTTTATCTACACTCATATTATTTATTCTAAATGCCGTATTCGGAAACCATAGAATGGCCGCCATTGCATCGCCATGGCCAACTCGATTGTGCCGGGAGGGTGCAGGTGTACATTATGTTATTAAAACTCATATCACATCAATAGTTGAGCATGTAAAGTTAAAATTACGTTACTGCCACAGATAAAAAGCTTATCATAGTAAAATCGGTCGTGGTAATGCTAGCCATTGCCTACCGTTTTCGAACACGTTTTAGAGAACTTACAATATGAGTGTAGATAAATATTTTTGTGCATGAATAGTGTTAAACGATGAAGTAGGTAAATCAAGTAGGCACTTATGTGTTACTTCTTTGATATTAATCTGTGCGTCAAGGAAAATGGCAGCGCAAAGCCAACAAGTAGTCACCTTCAAAGTAAACCTTAAAAAATTTCTTTTCGAACAACAAATTATATAATGTGTCTATACTGTCTATAATGTGGCTCTAATTTTAAAAATGACTTGACTTGTACGTCTTTTATAAGTAATGTTTTATTTATGAGTATTGTCCATGCACTACTGTCTGGGAAAAGCCTCCTCCATAGTGTTGGTTTTGGTTATAAATAAATTTGTAGTTTTACATTGCTTGATGCATAGAGCTAAGTTGCGACTAAGATCTCAGTCTTGGCATTGTCGACCAAAAATCAGCGCATGATTTGGTGTTTTAAACCTAATTTAAATTGTTTTGTTTTGTTTTTACATGGTTGCCCTGAAAACCAGCGCCATGACAAATGTCATGGCAATTGCTGAGTGGTACCCATTTTGGTGTATTATAACTTGTGTTATTTAATTGTGTATTATTACTTATGTAAAATATGCCAAATAAAATTTTCTTTATCTTTACCTTTAACACTATTATTTTAAATTAGTGTAACACCAAATTTTGCACTTACTTACCTATGGAATGTAATTCCGTGGCTTTTTTTACTATTTTTAGGATTACTTTTACAATTTATTATCACGCACGAAATCATTACGTTCAGTATTTGATTTTTAAAAATTGTTGACATTTGCGTGGTGTCATGTCAGTGGTCCAACAGCCAATGTCAGACTTGTAGTGATTTTCACTAAAACTCATGGTACAAATAATTTCTTAGGGATGTCGTCTCCTGTTACTCAATGCATGCTACGACACTTCACTTTCCCATAAAACTCTATACAGTAGCTTTATGCTCTTTCCGGACCGACTCTAGCCGACCGACTCAGCTGTTCTATAAGAAATTTACGTCATGACGTTGGTTTTAGGGAAATCTCTGATCCGTGGGGAAATCCAGTACTGTTACCATAGTGCCCACTAAATTAACATAACAAACTTTCCGATAACCTCACGCCTGTAACCATGGAAACGCATAAACAACACAGCCATTGCGCGTGACTCAGAGCAACTTTAAAAAAATTGTGTTCGCTAATAGTTCTGGTCAATATGGATTTTTCTGACGGCAGTGGAGTGGACAGTGCGGTGCGAAGGGAGCGGCCTGTGTCCAGGAGGGGGTTTAGAGAGTATAGTAACAGTGGATCTGCGGTGTCTAGGTGAGTAGTCTGTTGTGCATTTTGTAAGTTTCGGCTTTTAATTAAATATTGCAGGGGGAGGGGACTGTGTGTTTATAGACGAATTCGAAGTTACCGGAGATTTAAAAGTTTTAAAGTTAGATGAGATAGCCTTTAGTTGCTAATCTGCAGTGTTTATTTAGGTGTGCACAGAGGTTACGTACATAATAAATTGAACTATTTTTGTTACTTATTTTATTACCTTCGTATAAGAGTTATTAATTTTTTTTTGTTTTATTATGGTTGTAAATTAGGGTCAGTAAATACAAATGTGATTATGATTAAGATGAGTGACAGATGCAGAGTGAGATTTTGTAAAAAACACTACTTATTGCAAGTTTGTAACTGAAGAACAATACAATAGACATAGTATTAAATAAACCTGATGGCCATATATGAACATTATTTTCAATAATTAAATATATTTATTATTTAGGAAGTGATATTGCTTTTTTCTCTAAAAATATTTTTTTAATTAATCTAAAGATAATGATAAAAAAACCAAGTCAGTTTAGTCCAATCAAATTTGTTTCGAAATATGGATTTAGAGGACCTGTAAGAGCTAAATTAAAATGCGTTTACCATAATCTATTTTGTATAGAAGCGGCAGCATGCGTCCCGCCTCAGCATATCGTGGTGGCACAGCCTCTCGCCTGTCAACGGCGGGGCTCGGCCCAGCACCACCGACGGCCGCAAGACAGTCTACTGCCATGACTGGTTTCTCTATGGTAATGCTTGTAGTTACCTAATATCTAGAAGTAGCAGCATGCGTCCAGCCTTAGCATACCGTGGCGGCACAGCCTCGCACCAGTCAACGGTGGGGCTCGCCCCAGCACTACCGACGGCCGCAAGGCAGTCCACTGCCATGACTGGTTTCTCTATGGTAACACCATTTTATATAAGAAGCCCTCAAATGTCATGAATAGGGACCAAATGGTGCAATATCCTCCTTGGGTGAGCCCGCGTAGTGAGTTAGTTCACTTTTATGTTATGGGTACATTATGTACCCATGTTAGCGTCTCTTCTCTGTACATATTGGTTTTTTTTTACAAACCTGCCAAATAAATTAATCAATATTTTTTCTTAAAAAATTGCTCTCACATTCACATTACCCTTATGTGCCTTATGTTTTCTATTAATATTTTGGCTTCGTTGTTTCTCGATAAACTACAGTATAGAGTTTTTAAAAAGGTGTGTACATGTTTCTAAAGGGTCGTCAACGTGCATGTAGTACTCTTGGAGTTGCAGGTAGCTTAACATCGGCCGGGCTGTATACGTGTTTGCCGTCGACGTGGTATTAAGAAAAATAATAATAGCCTAAATTAGCATTAATTGTTTCATTTTTATCCTTTCCAAAGATCGACCGACCGATAACTCAACAAGGCATCTCCGGTCTACGCACCGGAACGGCCCGCGGATTCCGAACACGACATCTCCAAGACAAACGTTACTGGGAAGAGCTGATGCAAGTGAAAGTGAGAGAGATGAAGGCAGAAATAGCCAGGCTGAGCGAGCAAGCCGATGCTGGGGAGAGGGAGAGATCAGCGAAGAAGCATTATGAGAAGAGGGTTAAGGATTTGGCTCAAGAGTTAACTGGTAAGACAAGATTTTATCTTTGCCATATCAATTTTACTGCGACAGACAATGGAGAAGGTCTTTAAACAAGACAGCAATTACATACACGTGGTTAAGCTGATTCCATGTAAGACAAATGAAAGGAATAACTTTTCGTCCCAGAGAGATTGGATAGAGCGAGAAGAGAAGCGGAATTCCTGCGTGATCTACTCATATTCTCGTTTCTTAGTCTCCCTTTAGACGAGAGTTCGCTATTTAGGTGACTAATTCCGTAAGCTTTTTTGTACATACTATATAAACTGATTCTTCTTGGTGACACTTTTAACTGCTGTAATGCAGCATAATCACGTTCACGCAGATCAATATGTAACGTTAAAAAAACTATGTCCTGTTCAACAACTTTTAAAAAGAAACCCCCCAAAAATGAACACCATTACGTAGGTACCTATTTCTGTCTTTCGTCAGATCTTCAAGGACGTCTGTCCGACTACAACACGGCCATCCGCATAGCGAACGGCGAAGCCACAAAGCAGTCAGTGTTAGAGCAGACGAGGGAGTTGGAGCTAAGCAATAAAAAACTGCAAGAGGAAGTCGAGCAGGTGTTCTTGGAGAAGCAGAGAAAGGAGAACCAACTGAGGCAGTTGAGGGAACAGATGGAGAAGGTAAGTGAATGGACTTTGCTATTGTCTAAAAGCATATCTTCGTGTCTCTAGATCATCTTTTCTCAGTCCTTCAATTCGCGATATGTTGACATCTTAAGCGGTATGTATCTTCCTTGTTTTGTATTTATCCTGCTGCTGCAGATAATTTTTTGACCAAAGATGGGATAACAGCTCAGAGTCCTATATCATATATAAGTAAATTTTAAATTCTGCGACAGGTTAAAGTTGAAGACCGTTTAAAAGCACAGTGGGCGTCTATAAGTTGAAAGTGTCATTATGCTTGTACCGGTACCACTATAATACTAAGGCAGATAACTTTAAATAGGTCTTTGGGAGCAGGAGGTTATTGTTTCTACGCTGTATTCCATTCCTTTATAATATGTAAGACTTGATTGATATACCTATATGTATTACTAAACCGCGATGAGAATACGATCGAGTTACCTGTCAACCTATACTAATTTTGACGTAGGTATATGGCAGATCTGTCAACTCTAATCCTATTCTAATCGCGGTTCGGTATAAGGGTTTATTGATTACTACTGTCCTCTTAGCAGCTGTCAATAGAAATTTATCCTCTTGACCACCTACTTTTACTTAACAAGAACAATGCAGCTCTGGTTCTGGACAGCTTGAGGATAGTTTTAGAAACGTACGATACAAGTCGACGTCAAAAATATGTTTACATTTTTTAACCTTATTACAAAGCAGTAAGGAGCAAACATTACATATAATCTAGTTTTGTAATACATTAGTTTTCGGTTACAGGAACAATCAACAATATCAAAATTATTATCAGAAATGACACCTGAACAGAAGGATCAGTACAACGAGTTAGAAGCTACGGCTGCAGCTTTGAGAGAAGAAGTTGAACAGTCCAGGACTCAAATCGATCTGTTGACTAAGGAAAAGGATCAGTTTAGTAAGGAGATATCAGGATCTCAGGTAGATTTCTATTACTTAATCTGACTTCATCACCTACTTCATTCCTATGTTTATTTATCGATTGAGCTGACCAGTTAATTTAAACCGCAAATTAATCTTGCGTAAGCTTCTGTTCATAAGCTACTCATTTGACATTCTTTTTTTGAGTGAATACAAATACAATCGCTAGCTCCTGTTTTCATAAAATTGTATTTCTTATTACCTAAGTATCTGGGAAATACCACCCGGGTGTCGTATACAAATGCTGCTCTTTAAAAAAATACTATCATCCTCATATGAGCCCGAATTTTGATGATAGTGCGGCTTGGATTAAAAATAACGTGTCAAACCAACGTGCAATCACTTAGCTTTTTAGCATTCTTAGAACAATCAAATTAAACAATTGAAACGTTCAGTGTTCTGATGATACCTATATCTACGTTTTCAGATAAAACTACATTTGCTTGAATTGTACCGACGATTGGCAACTGCCGAAGAGAAGAGAGACAATCTAAAGAACGTGATGAACAACCGCTTGGAACCACAGGAGGAAAGAGAGAAACTTTTGCAGCAGGTAATTCCATCGAAATTTTATTATTCAGTTATAACTATAAATAAGGTCAATGAGGGCATTTCCTACTACTTTTTGATAAGTTCACTTTGGCAGGTCAAAACTATGATGATATTTACTTTTTAATAAACCTGATCACTGTAATAGATTAAGCATTTATTCATCTATATAAAGCTACTCATATTAAATTGCAAGTACTTCTGGGTATTTAAATATGTTTTTTTTAAACATGTCAGTTGACGGATTTTCCCGACGGTTTGGGGCTATTCCGTCAACCAACGATTTTTCTTGTATCGTGACGTATTACAAACATGTACTTCAAGTGAACAAATACCGCTAAACTGTTAATCGCAACTAAACTTTAGCGAACTAGATTTAAAGTTAATTTTAGATTTTATTGCCAAGTATAATTTTTTGGGGCAAATCCGGCCTATTTTTACAATCAGGAGTAGTAAACCTTTTAAAACAGATTCCCATACCCTAGGGAAAATCCGTCAACTGACATGTTTTTAAAATAACGGGCTACTGTTTATGTGTTCACGAATTGGCGCCACTGATGAGTAAAGTCCGAGGTACAGTGTCAAAGTCATTATTATTATGGGCGCAACAATATATTTAATTTTAAATCATGTTTAATACAGACCATAACACCATATCTTAAGAGTTTTCCGCGTTTATTACTAAAACTATGACATAGCTCAACTGAAGAACAAATCAAATTATTTTAATCAATATTTTGATTTGTTTTATTTTAAGTAGACACACTACTATATAAATTATAAACCTATATAGATGTCATACACAAAGGAAAAAGTGACCTAGGCCTCCGGTGCCCAGAGCTGGGATCGAACCAGCGTCTTCTGCATTCGCGGCACACGCCTTAACCACTTGGCCACCCGGGTCACAGCAGCACCGGTCGAATTTTTCCGTGTATATGCAATCTTTGTAAATGCTAAGGCGCATTTTAGCCAATCATCTAAGTAGAACATTATGAGTCCGTACCTCCAATTCGAACTCTTAGGAGTTCATTGAAAGCGAGAGAGATGGCGTTGCCGTCAGTTCAACTGAAGAACAAATCAAATTATTTTAATAAATATTTTGATTTATTTTATTTTAAGTAGACACACTACTATATAAATTATAAACTTACATAGATTTCATATACAAAGGAAAAGGTGTCCTAGGCCTCCGGTGCCCAGGGCTGGGATCAAACCAGCGTCTTCTGCATTCGCGGCAGACGCCTTAGCCACTTGACCACCCGGGTCAACCCCCGAAGGCTAATCTTGGGAACCCGGGGTTCTTAGATGATTGGCTAAAATGCGCCTTTGCATTTACAAAGATTGCATATACACGGGAAAATTCGACCGGTGCTGCTGTGACCCGGGTGGCCAAGTGGTTAAGGCGTCTACCGCGAATGCAGAAGACGCTGGTTCGATCACAGCCCTAGGCACCGGAGGAGTAGGTCACTTTTTCCTTTGTATATGACATCTATTTATTGTTTAAACTTTATTGCACTAAAGAAAAACATGATGTTCAAAAGGAGGACTTAATGCCAGTGGGCATTCTCTACCAGTCAACCTTAAGGCAAAGCAGAGAAGTTGTATCTATATAAGTTTACGACATAGCTCTTTTTCACTACAATAGAAATTGAGGTATATTTTTAATTTGAGCATCATTTGTTTTCACTTGTTTTTCAAATACATATTAACATTAAAGTGAGACTTCAAACTCGGTAATAATTTTCATATTTATTATTTAAGTAAGTCAAATCAAAAAGGTTGGCGACATATGAAATAGGGAAATTCCGGCACATGACGGTTTTGCCCGTTTCGCAATTGACGGATTTGTCTGCTCGATCATTTCGTTAATATCAATATTTAACCACGCATAGTTTCTCACCAACATATTATAATTGAAAATTGATAAAACTACTAACAAACATACATATCGAACTATATTTATAATAAACATACTTACTAAGCCGTAAACTTACATTTTCTTATCGCACCGTCACGAAACACTGGAGCACACTACACTCGCGTTCGAGGTCGGAGGACAACTAAACATTGAAAGCGGTTTTTTTTTCATTCACTGGCTAGATAGCGCCATCTGTTTTTGACTGCGGGTATAAAATGTTCTCTCTGCTTTACCGATCGAGTCATTAAGTGTGCACTGTTGTTTTAATAGCCGTAAACGCCGTTGGACGGAAATGCCCCGCTGACGGATTTGGCCACCCTGACCTTACTTATAAGAAGTTGAAGAGTTACAGCGATCCAAGTTAGCAAAGAACATCAAGAGCGTGGTGACCCAACGGTACCTTAGGCGTGCGGCTTCCAAACTGGAGGTAGAGCTGTGGTTCTTTGGAACTTATTTACGAAATATCATTTGATATTTACCAGTTGCTCTTCGGGGAACGGAACATCCTGAGGAAACTGGATTGTCAATAAAGCGTAGTTTACCCTTTGGTTCGGAAGGTCAGAAAGTTGGAAAGTCGCTTTTGGAAAAAAAAATGCTGGCATTCATTCTTAGGATTATGTATCCAAAAGAGAACCCTATGCAACTTTAAGTTGTGAAAGAAAATTTGCCGATAAATTACGAAAATTCGCAATCACTATTAAACCTAAGGACGTTTAATTCATACAATATTGCAGGTGAGAGAAGATAACGCAGCAATCCAATCGCTTGATAGCAACGCAGCCACCCTTAAAGAGCAGATACGAAAGGTCCAAGAACTGATCGACGAGGCAGAACAGGTAAGACAAGAGAGATAAGTTAAGATCAATAACTCCAGAACTTGAAAAGATGTTGGATTCAGGAGAGGGGTTTTATGGGGAAAAAATTAGAAGAAGGTAAATAGCGGAAGACGACGTAAATAGCAAATGGTTGTGTACAAATGCGAAAATGATATGAGTTGCGGAGTTAATCTTTTTTACTAAATACCTAAAATGAGTAAATAGTCTGTTTGTCCTGCATGAACAGATGATGAAATGTTGTTGCCTTGAAGATTACACGGGTCTCCCTCTGGTCGCATACAAACTATTGTCATATTTTTAATTGTCATAACACTTTTCGCATATATTAGTTTGTCATAATTATTTTTTATCATAATTATTTTTGAGCATACCTCGTTTTTTGTCATAAATGAGCTAAAGCATATTTTTATAGTCATACTTTTATTTGGCATCATATTTTGAATCATATGTTTGATGACCATAATTGTCTTTAGTTATAAGTATTGCAACGCATATTATTAATATTTCATAAAATTTTAGTCATATATTTAAGGCTCATAACATATTTTATTCATAAAAAAATACAAAGCTTGAATTAGCTTATGAACAATGCGGTATCTTTTGTCCGGAAATAGGAGCCCTGCTTCGCGGGGCTACATCTACTCTTGGACGGGACAAAATTGCATAAAACCTGCAAATTATAAAGAAGTCAGTATAAGTCAAAAAACGGTGTCCCCTTCATTCGCAGATAGAAATTTCATAGAATTTTGTTATACAGAAAAATTTTCACGTATTATTTGGTTCTTGTAATTTTAATTCAAATATTATTATTCCATTGATAATTTACTTGAATGAAACACCCTTTACAGAAACACGAGAACCAAACTAGGAAGAGACTTAGATTAAGAAAAGTGGGTTAGGTTAGAACTGCGACCCCCACAGACGCGAACTGTAACCAGAAAAGTGGGTTAGGTTAGGTTAGAACTGCGACCCCCACAGACACAAACTGTTACCAGAAAAGTGGGTCAGGTTAGGTTAGAACTGCGACCCCCACAGACATGAACTGTTACCAGAAAAGTGGGTTAGGTTAGGTTAGAACTGCGACCCCCACAGATACAAACTATTACCAGAAAAGTGGGTTAGGTTAGAACTGCGACCCCCCACAGACATGAACTGTTACCAGAAAAGTGGGTTAGGTTAGGTTAGAACTGCGACCCCCACAGTCCCAACCTGTTACTAGAAAAGTGGGTTAGGTTAGGTTAGAATTGCGAACCCCACAGACACAAACTGTTACTATAAATGTGGGTTAGGTTAGGTTAGAACTGCGACCCCACAGAAACGAACTGTTACCAGAAAAGTGGGTTAGGTTAGGTTAGAACTGCAACCCCACAGAAATATGCGGGTTAACGTTATAGTTATTGACAATTATGCTCTTAGTTGTCATGACATTTAATTTATTATAATTTAAATTTATCTGCGCAAAAAGTATATGACCACTACTGAGTATGATCAAAATTCTTATGACTAAAAATGTATGACACAAAATAATATAACTTTCTAATTGTATGCGCAATGATGACTATGAAACAAGTGGTTATGCGCAGCAAGGATATGACTTAAAATTTTATGCAACCCAATATGGACCCACATTACACATTATTATTTACCTAACGGTTCTGGCCACATTAATCTTGAATCAATCTGGTTATTTTACAGGACTTAGAGGAAGGAAACTCTGAGCGTCACCAGAAATACAGAGAACTAAAAAAACGTGAGGAGACCATGGACAATTTTTTATCCACTTACGAAGATAACCTCAAAAAAGAACAAGACAGGATCGAACAACTTGAAAAAGACATCGTGTTTGCCCTGGAACATAGCAGCTCTAACATTGATTTGGATTTAAGTGAGCTGGACTCTTTGAAGCAGAAGGAGGGGTATACTTCGGCTTATGATGAGGGGAAGAAGTCAATGGATACTTTGTTGAAAGATTATGAGAGGTTCCAGATCAATTTGAAAAAGGTTGGTTGTCATTCACGTTAGTTATGAGAGCAAATGATAGATTTTATGATTTTTCATGTCTTAAATTCAGTTGAGGTCATGGCTGGACTTGTCTGTCCAGTCTTGGAGCTACTGTCAACGAAAGTTTTACGGTTATGAGCTCTTCTATGTGTCCTAAAGCGTATATGTGTCTTATTAGGAATCCAGTACTAATTTAAAATCTATGAACAACATTCAGGAAATCAGTAGAAGATCAGCTACGCAACCTCAAACTTTTTCCTAATGTTTCAGGCTGAATCGACTCGCGAACGCCTGGCCACCGAACTCCAAACCTTACCAGAGAAGACGCAGGCCATGCAAGAAGAACTGGTCACTTTATCGGACCTGGAAAGGCTCCGAGACGAAGGCGAGGAACAGAAAAAAGCGCTAGAAACTGAGATACAGGTGTTGAAGGAGAAGCTAACGCCGACGGAGAGTGCTGTTATGGAGGCGGCTAGTAAACTAAAGAAATTACAGGTAGGCTAATAAGTATAGTCAGCCGGGAGTGCGTTCTAAGGGTAAACAGCGCCTACCATACATATACCCTTAAATAAAGGGTTAGAGAACCTCGGCGCTCTTGTCCCGACCTTATTTTTCCAGTATCCAGTCATATCTATGCTTCCGTAAACTGACTTCAGCTCTCCTACAAATTTTACTTCTAATTCAATCTCGCAGATAAACTTCGAACATACCTCCCTACTTAATCATTTAGGTGCAGATGTACAAGGTATAAAGGATTTTTTTGAAACCTTTTTTACATAGATCTATCCATTTCCACCTACTCTACCAAATTCTAAATCATACAACTAAATACGGTACTCTACCAAATTCTAAATCATACAGCCTTTTCGTCTACAAGGAAATTAAACAGGTATAATTATTATTTACAGCAAAGTCTCGACGGCAACGAAATGTACGCCAAATTAAACAAGCTTGAAGACCAACTGGCCCAGCTGGAAGAGCGCAAGACCATTCTAGAAGAAGACATAGCTTCTATAACTCTGAAGGGCGACTATGAACCTATAAAGAAGCAGGCTTTGGAGGAGTTAGCAACTTTGAATAAGAAGATTATTGAGGATTTGAATTCTGGGAAATCATATTAGTTTCGAACCGCAACCTTACGCGGCCTTGAAAATAACGAAATATGCACCCTAACGTCTTAACAGTTGATTTTTGATATTTGTAAGCACCTTGTCAGATACAGTGGATGACGACTACATGCACCTCATTAATAGTATAATCTATTCATAATATAATATCTAATTGTGAGGGCGATTAAATGACAATAAAATGTTCGTTTATAACTTAATTTTATTTCAACAAGTCATATTTTATATCACAGACTGAACTTACATACACTACAATTTCAGTATTTTGACTACTAAGAATAATTTAAGAGACAGTAACACAGACAGTAACAATAACACTATAATTTATGTCTTATCTCCTTACCATTTTCTTCTTAGTTCAGCATTATCGTGCTTTTACGTACATAATGTACATATATAAATAACATTTACTCCCTAGTTTCATATTGGTACATTTCATTTTGAATTTTATTTTAATATCCACAAAACTCTGAACGACTTTCCTCCTATAGGGATAAATACATGACGGAATTTCAACTGTCAAAACACAACTTACTACCTTATTACAACAAAGATAAGACTCAAATTCTACTGACTAGCCTCCTGTCTATCAAGGAGTGTAGATAGTTGTGGCGGTACCGTGATTTTGTTAGCTTTGAGCAGAGCATAAAGATTTCTTATAAACTTCTGTGAAGGTCTCACGTCGGATTCTTGCATTTTTTCCCACAAAGCCAATGCTGCGCGATAATCGTCTTGACGTTCTAAAAACAAAAAAGCACATTAAAATACTGTGCGTTATTTATCGTTTATCGTATGGCTACATGCCACTGGATACAGATAGGCATTTCTTATCTGTGGTAGTAAATAGTAGTGGGAAAGCAGATGATGAAGAAAATCCAGTGAGTGCTGCGAGGTTCAGATGGGATAGTGCAGCTGCCAAGTTTGTTACTCTTAGCACCACCCAGGGATCACGTGTAGGGTTGTCTGAGGTGTTTCCTACGGACGCAGAGTATTATTCATCGATATTGTGTGTAAGTTTTATTTACTACTTTCTGAGATCTATAGTCGCCAGCAAATATATCGGAGCGGCCAAGGTATCGGAATTTGCACAATATCGCCTAGACAATAGAGGCGTTGTTTCAATATTTGTGAACACTTTGGTCGCTCAGATATATCTGATGGTGAGTTATATCATATACAGATTCGATTGACACTTAGTATCAGATCATAAACGTCGTTCAAGTCAATTCTTTATGTGTCTTTGCCACATTCGTTATAGTTTCTAAAGCATTAGTTTTCTTCAAGCATCTGTTCGCAGGCATTTAGGTCGAAGAACATTTAGACGGAGAGCTAGCCACGTCAGATATGACACAGTGAGAGCTGAGCTCTTACTCCAATTTTGCAAAGAATCAATATAAGTACTAATTTAATAATTTAAAACAAAATAGAACCGACTTCACTTAGCCTCCACCTTTCCAAAAGCAAATGCCCGACCTACTGTAAAAAATACTCAAATCACTATGGCGTGCCTATAATATTTGAAGAGATCCCTCGATTTCTTCAGGACCCCATCATCTGATCCTGACCTGATGAAATGGGACCAACTGTAAAGTATACACTTTGAAACAAAAAAAGAATTTTCCAAATCGGTCCAGCCGTCTTCAAATAATCGGTGAGCATACATAAAAAAAATAGCATAAACAAAGATCCCGACGAATTGAGAAACTTCTTCTTCGAAATCTTGAAGTCGGTTGAAAATAAGAGACGATGGACGTCGTCCAAGTCGATCCTTCCTGTGCCCATACAGCTGTAGTTTCCCTAAAATTCGTTTCCTTTGAACCGAACTGTTCGCAAATCGTTTTGAAATGAATCAGAGAATGATAGTTTTGTAGAAACTACTTACGATGGACACTTAGTATCAGGTCATAAACGTCGTCCAGGTCGATTCTCCTCGTGTCTTTGGCACATTCCGCTATAGTTTCCAAAGGTTTCGTTTTCTTTTCATCGGCGAATCTCTCGCAGCGGCGCAGGAGCGCGTCAGGGTGGAATTTGACGTTGGGGTCGAGGAACATTTGGCGGAGAGTGTTCTTGTAACCGACTTCGGCTAACGCTGCGATTAGGGATAGCTGGAAGAAAATGTGATCAGTGAAAATGACGCTATCGAACCCGACCACACTAAGTTTTCACGCCAAGTGCTACATCAAGTGGCTACACTTGTACTGCTAAAGGGCTAAAGGCCGGTTGCACCAAAGTGCCTGTTAGTTTGACGGCTTTTTATGGGGTCGCAACTTCGCTGCCTTGTTGAGTCAGGTCAGTTTGTCAAGTGCGAAAAAATATTTCGCTTATGGTTTGTAGTATTTTACAGTGTGTGTGCGTGTGCGTGTGCGTGTGCGTGTGCGTGTGCGTGTGTGTGTGTGTGTGTGTGTGTGTGTGTGTTATACCTGAACATCGCCGGCGCCGTGTATCTTCTTGTTAACATTGAGCACGGTCTGAGCGAGCTTATTGGCCCAGCCGCCACTGATCGCGTTCACTGCGAACTTGGCCTCGCTACCGTCGCTTATGGTTTCTAATATTTTGCAGAGTAGCTCGTGTTTTAGGGGGGTTTTGTTGTATTTTTGGGCGAGGCGACTGAATTCCTTGACGGCACCGGGTAGGTCGTTTCTGTGGAGAAAAAGTAACCTTAAAAAACCGGCCAAGTGCGTGTCGGACCACGCATAGGAGGGTTCCGTACCTTCAATGTAATAAGAACCAAACTAATACCAAAAGTAATTATTTTTACATATTTTTTAAAGTGGGGCATTCCACTCATACAATAGTATGTTATTCAATCAAATACAAACACTGAAAATATTGAAAAAATAATCAACCCAGCAGGATTTGAACCTCGCATCGATACGCCTTACCGCCATCGCCATCTATTATTTCCGTTGTGACACTTGTAAAAGGGTCGGCGGGAAGGGTATCTAACTCTAGTAGTTAGCACCTAGATGTCGCTTACGGCTGCTATAAAGTCGGTGTAAAAATAAAATGCAAAACGATGATTGAAGGCATTGAGAATTTCGTCAACTCAGTAACTGAACCCATAGCTTAATTGGTAAAGCGATCGAGCCCCGGTAAGGCGTATCGATGCGAGGTTCAAATCCTGCTGGGTTGATTATTTTTTCAATATTTTCAGTGTTTGTATTTGATTGAATAATACCAAAAGGTCGTATCTGATTCCTATGGAAGAAGTTTTTTGGAGATAACTCAAAAATGGCTGAACCGATAATGTTCAAAATAATTTTCATAGAAAGTATATGATAAGGCACATCGCCTCAAATTTTTTCATATTTTTTGGACTTACGGTTCAAAAGTTACAGGGGGGGGAAACAATTTTTCTGTCTTTCGAAGCGACTATTTCAGAAAATATTCACTCAATCACAAAATGGTCAAAGAAACCTCAATGTTATTTTTAAAGACCTATCGATTGATGTGTCACATGTTGATATTTGGTTAAAAAACATTTTTTGAAATTTAGTTACATCTATGGAGCGCCCCCCAAAAACAATTTTTTTTTTCAAATTTAACTCCATAAATAAGTAGCGGCATACAAAATACACCTTATGTGTAAATTTTATTCAGATACGTCGCATAGTTTCCGAGTAAAATGGCTGTGACATACGGACGGACAGACAGACATGACGAATCCATAAGGGTTCCGTTTTTTGCCATTTGGCTACGGAACCCTAAAAAACCGGCCAAGAGCGTGTCGGGCCACGCTCAGTGCAGGGTTCCGTAGTTTTCCGTCCGTCACAGTAAGTGTCCCCACTTAAGAGTTAAGATAACACCGCCATGTAGGATATGATATGAGCGTTCCACGTACAGCGACATCTATCGGCAAATTAAGTAAACTATTGCGCGCGAGCTTAAAGTATGGAAGATGATTTTTATGGGATAATTCTTTATTGCGTGAACCGATTTTCACCGTTTTTACTTTATTTGAAAGCACGTCATTTCATTGTGATTTTGTAGAAATTACAGGTACAATAAACACCTGCTTATACGGTTAAATTACAAACTTAGTTCAGAAATTATTTTGTAATTTTTTTTCAAAAACTATTCAACCTATCAAGTTCAAAATAATTTTCCTAGAAAGTTTGTATAAAGTTCTACTTTTGAGATTTTTTTCATATTTTTAAAACCTATGGTTCAAAAGTTAGAGGGGGGGGGGAGACACATTTTTTTTTACTTCTGGAGCGATTATTTCCGAAAATATTTACAATATCAAAAAATTATTTTAGTAAACCCCTATTCATTTTTAAATACCTATCCAACAATATATCACACGTTAGGGTTGAAAAGGAAAAAAAAAAATCACTCCCCATTTTACGTATAGGGGAGGTACCCTAATAAAACATTTTTTCCCACTTTTTATTTTACCACTTTGTCGGCGTGATTGATATACATATTAGTACCAAATTTCAGCTTTCTAGTGCTAACGGTCACTGAGATTATCCGCGGACGGACGGACAAACGGGCAGATATGGCGAAACTATAAGGGTTCCTAGTTGACTACGGAACCCTAAAAACTTCTTAAAATAGAATATTTTGATATTAAATTATCAACCAAACCGGACTCGAACCAATATCGTTACGTACTTTAAATGTCCCCGGTAAAGAAACATTGCAGGATTCAAGTTGGGATTTGATTATTTTGTCAATATTCTCTATAATTTGTGTAATTTAGAAATAGTAGTTTATGCAACAGTTGTATAAGAGGGGTCAAAAAAGGTGAGTGGCGTGGGTAACAATTTGAGCCGTAGGCGAAAATTGTTAAGAAAAACGCCACGAACATTTTTTTACCTACTTATACGACGTTGCATACAATACTTTTTCTACGAATACACTTACTTTTACATAAAATGCGAAATTGAAATCTTCATGGATATCGCAGTTATTTTTCAACATAATCAACAATCATTTAAGTTTTACCTTTTAAAACACTATTTTTCAATAATACTAACATTACTAACACAAATACACACCGTCGTTATTTGATAAATTATTAAAGAGCTACAGAGATTAGTAAAAATACCTAAATTACTTTCAAAGTTTGCAATTCGCCCCAACAAACAAACGGGAAACGTAAAAAACTACGAAGTAGGTCTGTGGTTCTTATATTTTTTTCTTTTTTAAAGTTTTTTTTCTAAAAACGCTGCGTTTATTTAGGTTTCTTAGGTTGGCAGTAATTTATTTTATATTAATAGCCGTGTTTGCACGCGATTCCGCGATACTATTTTGGCGCTTTTATAGAACAAGTGTTATTTTGGGGAATAGACTAGATAGACTTTTCATCGAGTGTATTATCTATGTTCTTATAAAGGTGTTAACGAATGTATAAATGACAGATAAAAGTACAGGAGTAGAAAAAAAAGGAAATGATGGATTAAGACAAAGGCGCTGTTTTAATGAATTAGGGTTTTAAAATACGAAAGTTTCGTGAGACTATGATGACATATGATGAGGAGGTCTCGGGTTCGAATCCCGGTCAGGGCATTTATTTGTGTATTAATTTTGTATTAAGCAGAACGTCTGCTAACGATACCACAATGCTTAGAAAAAATGGAAAAGTAGAAAAATCCACTGCCTCAGGCGAGACTCGAACTCGCGACTCTGGGATACATGCCCATCGCTCTGGCCTACTGAGCTACTGAGACACACCTGATGGCTGCGAATTTCTCCACTATATCCCATATGCGTCTTAGGGGGGACGCCTAGCGACATCTGCCGAAGAAGTCTTACACTTCTCAACCGGCCATCGGAGTCCCAAGTTGTATTGAGAATTCACCAATAACAATGCCCTACCCCATACTACAATTAATTTTGTATTAAGCAGAACGTCTGCTAACGATACCACAATGCTTAGAAAAAATGGAAATGTAGAAAAAAAAAACCATCATTCGCAGTGTCTCAGTAGCTCAGTTGGTCAGAGCGATGGGCATGTATCCCAGAGTCGCGAGTTCGAGTCTCGCCTGAGGCAGTGGATTTTTCTACTTTTCCATTTTTTCTAAGCATTGTGGTATCGTTAGCAGACGTTCTGCTTAATACAAAATTAATTGTAGTATGGGGTAGGGCATTGTTATTGGTGAATTCTCAATACAACTTGGGACTCCGATGGCCGGTTGAGAAGTGTAAGACTTCTTCGGCAGATGTCGCTAGGCGTCCCCCCTAAGACGCATATGGGATATAGTGGAGAAATTGCAGCCATCAGGTGTGTCTCAGTAGCTCAGTTGGTCAGAGCGATGGGCATGTATCCCAGAGTCGCGAGTTCGAGTCTCGCCTGAGGCAGTGGATTTTTCTACTTTTCCATTTTTTCTAAGCATTATTTGTGTGTTTATCACAGATATTTGTTCCTGAGTTATGGATGTTTTCTATATATTTAAGTATTTATCTATTATATGTATCGTCGCCTAGTACCCACAACACAAGCCTTATTGAGCTTACTGAGGTATTAGGTTGATTTGTTTAAGATTGTCCTATTATCTTTATTTATCTTTATTATTTATACTAAATATAACACGGGCAATTCACGTTGAAACGTGTTTAATGTAATAATCTCGTCGCTATATAGCGAAAAATGTCGAGCAATATTGAACTTTAAAAATCATGAGAATCTTTAATTTTCATGGTCATTCATGCAAAAGTTTTAACAGGGTCTATGTCTATATATGTCCCATTAAATGGTATATCCAAGTGTCCACAACTGGTATCAGTGGCAACACTGGTGCTCGTATCATTTGAATCGATATCCAATGATCTGAGAGCCCCTTAATATGAATTTTAGTAAAATTTGCCCGCCATCTTGAATTTCGTCATTTTTGATCTGATCATGGTGGAAATCGGTGTCTGAAAGGCAATACGAATCTAAAATCAATATTGATCACTCACTTGTTAAGATGGCACCTGACAACAGGCCCTAGCATGGCGTTAGTAGGCTGGCAGTACCGCAGCCTGGTGAGCAGCTCTAGCATGCGCGCTACATCCTCAATAGTTCCGTGTGTCGCTGTCGCGTCGAGGAGACGCCAACAGTTCATCGCTATACCGCGTCCGCCCATTACGCGTCTGAAATAAAAATGAAAAATGTTTAAGTTGGATGCATTTAGCAGCAAAAGGTAGCTATTAATCATTAGAAGTGTTCAAAATGATTTCAACACAATCAGCCCAAAAAAATGGCCCTACAATAGTACTGCAAGAAGGACTCGGGCGGTACTTTCTTTGACAGTCATATTACGGTATAAAACAGACGGTTACACATTTTCAGGAGTCACATTTTCAGTAAATTTTGTTTGAGTATGTCCCTCTTTACATTGTTGCTCGAAATTTTAACATATTTATTTATTGTTAAGACAATGTGAGCGTGGAAAGGTCATTCTGAACTCCTCGTCTGTTAATCTACTTAATTACTAATTCTGCTGATGAACTTGAAAATCACAATTTTTTTTTACGGTTACTAGGTACTATAACCACACTTTTCAACCGGCTCGGCTTCAAGATTTCGATGGAGGAGGTTCTCAATTAGGGTTTTCTCAATATATTTTTTCATCGGGTGGTAGCACCGTAGCGAGACGCTAGCTGTCATTCATAATCCACCAATCATGTTTAATCTTTTTCACCTCAGCAGCAGGAATGAGGGTTCTTTGATATCTAAAGCTACGCTCGTGATTCTATTATAGAAACTTTAGCTTGCTCAGGACTCAAAATTAGCACTCGATGGAAATTTGAACTTTCTTCTCTTGTTGTACAAATATCTATTTTTTGATGGATTTTGACAGCTGCTGTTAAAAAAAACCTCTCGCCACGACGCTGGTAGCCTGGTGAAAAAATCGATCCAAGAAACCCTCATTCGTAGGGAACTTTGTTGTTTTCCTTTGCTTCACAAGTTATCGCCCTGGACGCGTTGACAGACAAAATTGGGTGCTTTGTCCTGCTTAGCAAAGTATTTTATTTTTATTGTAATTCAGCTTGTCACTCGTGTTTGAAATTTGCCACTCCTGGTTTATACCTAATATTGATTGTTTTCTTATGTTGTGTGTTGCCGTGTTCGAGCGTTGTCACTTTTTATTTAAGTAAAACGTAATAATCTGTAGCTATAAGTGTGATCCTGTAATTGGCTTTCCATCTCTTATTAATTAGTGCTATTTTGTTTTGATAGCTGTTGGATCTCCGTAACGTAAATAAATAAATAAATTAAATTAACGCCTGGCTCGGGGTCTATAAAGCGACTCACCTCTTCTTACTCTGTTCCTCAATGACCGCGAAAGCTTTCACCATCTCCTTCCTACACACCCACATGGTGGCGAAGTCTATGACCTTGAACTCGTCCAACGTGAAGTTGGGCGACGACTTGTTGAGATCGGCCAATGCTAGTTCGGCCAATTCTAGTTCGTGAGATTTGACGTGGAGATCGAATATGGCGGCTTTCATGCCGGCTGAGAGGAAAATCTGGAAAATTTAAATATCACTTAGCTACGATGTGTACCCGGCTGCCGAAGCAGAGTTATGGTTTTCGAGAGTATGCATGTATGTATCTAATTCTTTAGGGCCTTTGCACATCTCCGTGGCGGAATCGCCACCGCGGAACCGCGCTTCACGACTCGCCGTGAAACCTGAGCGGTCCGAGAGCGCAACGCTCTGGTTCGCGGCGGAACGTGATGAGCGGATCCGCGGTATCGATTCTGCCGCGGAGATGTGCAAAGGCCCCAAAGAATCAGATATACATACATACTCTCGACAAAGCCCTTAGCACGCCCTATAGAGCCAAGACCGAGATCTCGGCACGATTTTGGGCGAGAATTCTGAAACCGAGATCTCGGTCGGACCTTATAACATAAACTGATATGGATATCATAACCTAGTTTAGGGGTTACAGATAAATTCAATTGTTTAACAATACTATACAAAGATTTTCCGTTTCATTTTCACTTAAGAAAAGGTGACGAAGCGTCGTTTATCTTTTTTTTCTATAGTTTTTAGGGTTCCGTAGTCAACTAGGAACCCTTATAGTTTCGCCATGTCTGCCCGTCCGTCCGTCCGTCCGCGGATAATCTCAGTGACCGTTAGCACTAGAAAGCTGAAATTTGGTACTAATATGTATATCAATCACGCCAACAAAGTCGTAAAATAAAAAGTGGAAAAAAATGTTTTATTAGGGTACCTCCCCTATACGTAAAGATAGGTATTTAAAAATGAATAGGGGTTTACTAAAATCATTTTTTGATAATGTAAATATTTTCGGAAATAATCGCTCCAGAAGTCAAAAAAAATGTGCCCCCCCCCTCTAACTCTTGAACTATAAGTTTTTAAAATATGAACAAAATCTCAAAAGTAGAACTTTATAAAAACTTTCTAGGAAAATTATTTTGAACTTGATAGGTTGATAGTTTTTGAAAAAAAAATTACAAAATAATTTCTGAACTAAATTTGTAATTTAACCGTATAATCAGGTGTTTATTGTACCTGTAATTACTACAAAATCACAATGAAATGACGTGCTTTCAAATAAAGTAAAAACTATAAAAATCGGTTCACGCAATAAAGAATTATCCCATAATATCATCTTCCATACTTTAAGCTCGCGTGCAATAGTTTACTTAATTTGCCGATAGATGTCGCTGTACGTGGAGCGCTCATATCATATCCTACATGGCGGTGTTATTTTAACTCTTAAGTGGGGACACTTACTGTGACGGACGGAAAACTACGGAACCCTACACTGAGCGTGGCCCGACACGCTCTTGGCCGGTTTTTTATAACATGGATTTGTGTCATTCTGATTAATCTATTGAGAGACACATTAATGCCTGAGCTAAGATATACTTATCTTGAAGTTAAAAAAAAGTTAAGCTGGGTCCCCTACCCTCTTTGTGAAACTTGTCTATGTCATCCTTTGCCACTGTCAACTTACCGTCTTGGTAATACTGCTGAATTAACCACCTCATAACGGCGTTCATACCATTTTATCAAGGCAAATATTTTCGTAGAAATAAAAAGTAAAATTGAGTATTGCCAGACTCACCCCCTCTTTCTGGCATTTGTCTATGACCTCCTTCGCCGCTGTCAAGTTGCCATCTTTGCAATATTGCTGAAGTAGCCGTCTCAAAACGCCACGTGTGTTCATGCCTTTAGCTTCCAGCTCGTTCAGGTGTGCTTTAAGGGATTCTTCGTTCATGTGTTTCTGTGAAAATTTATTATGGTAATTATATGATGACTAGACCCCGTTATCGGAGGTGCAATTTGGTAGTTAACATTCTTAGGGATGGGTAAAAATATTTATGATGTCGATATCGATACTCTTCCTTTTTCTTGGCAATTAGTTTTATACACCATTTTTAGCCAAAAATTTTAAGTACAGTCAAGTGCGAAAATACGTACCGAAAAATCGTCTCATAAATATGGTACTACGCACTTATTATAACGGAATAAAGATACTGGGACATATTTTTGAGTAAGATGAGTACACCCATATTTTTACACTTGACTGTACATGTTTTTTTTGTCACTTATGAGAATCATTGTCATCAGGAGTAGAAACCGTTATCAGTAACAATAACGATACGGTTGCTATTTTACTTTTCTAATGTTTCGAGTTGCTGGGCCGTGCCTGAACGCTCTTGAGATAAACCTTACCCACAGAGGTATAATACTGGCCAGGTGGCCAGGTGGTGGCAGGTGGCAGGTGGTGGATAGTGGTAGTGAGTTTTCAGTATAGGTATACTGAAAATAAATTATTTACGTCAATAGATAGTCAATGTAACCTCACAACAATATTTCCGATTATTTAGCTGTATTTACGAGCATATTTTATTCGTATATAATATTTCATAATATTGAAAATGCAGTCACGTCTCGCAGAATACCCTGAACTCCAAAAAAATGAAGATTGAAAATTGTTATCTATAAAAATGAAAATTGTTTATTTAATTAGTCATATTTTACAAAATAAACACGTTTAATTTAAGTCTTAGACTCTCATTATGGTACAGGAAAAATATCGACATACAGCTGGTATTTCAAAATAATTTTTACCCATCTCTAAGAATGTCAAACTACCAAATTGCACCTACGATAACGGGGTATAATGATGACATATAAGTTCTATAACTAGTGCCTACGAATATTCTTGGGATTAAGTTTCCAAGCGAACTGCAGGCACCAGTATACCGTGGTGAAAGCGGAGACAAACGCTAAGAGGATGAAATAAGTCCTTGGTTCTACGAAATCCTCCTTAAATTAGGGTGTATTTCACAATCGTTAAAACCGCCGGTTCAATTGTGTTTTTTACGAATTTAGGAAATAAAACTTGCAAATAATTAATGAAACACACAAAACGAATCGAATACTGTTTATTATCTATCATACAAACACGTGTGTCACGAATTACGAGCAACTTTTAAGTCATAATTTCGTAACACAATTGAACCAGCGGTAGAAACATCTGTGAAACTCACCCATTATTAAATTGGTCAAGTTAACAGTTTCTTCTTCTAAAAATTAAAGGGGTTGGATAGGTAGCATTTTTCTTCGTTTATTTATTTTATTAGCAAATAGTCGCTGCCTGTAACTTTAATTGCAACAATTAAAATGACACCTTTTCCCCCGCATCTACCCTTCTATTACCAATTCGCCTCCTTATGGGACGAACTCCGAGATAATAATTTTAAACAAAAAAGAACCGACTTCACTTAGCATCCACCTTTCCAAAAGCAAATGCTCGAGCTGCTGTAAAAATACCCAAATCACTATTGGTGTGCCTATAATAGTTGAAGAGTTCCCTCGATTTCTCCAGGATCCCATCATCAGATCCTGACCTGGTTACAATGGGACCAACTGTGAAGTATACTCTTTGAAACAAAAAAAGAATTTTCCGAATCGGTCCAGCCGTCTTCGAGTAATCTGTGAACATACATACAAAAAATAGCAAAAAAACAAAGATCCCGACGAATTGATAACCTCCTCCTTCGAAATCTTGAAGTCGGTTGAAAAGTATGATGCCTTTTTTATGTTATGTTTAAACCCAGTGTCAAATTTTTGTCGAATCCGTTTAGCTGTTACTGCGTAAGTAATTAATTAACAAAACAATGCGGCATATGTTGTGCTAACAGTTCCGCCTCATCTATCAACCTCTCATCAGAGATGGACATGATAGCTTCCCTAAATTCGTTGACAGCTCCCTTTATAGATTCAGGGATGTGTGAGGCAGTAGCCTGCAGCTGATGTGGATGTAAGATAAGATAAGGTATCTGCAACAGTAACAAACCCGCATATTTGCATGATAAGCTGGTCTTCTACCGGCGTCGTATCAGGCGTACTCCCCGACTGATTCGCCTAAGGCACAATACCGCTGCATTTCGTGGCAGCTTTCGTTATGCTGCCACGAAGTATGCAACTGTACGTAATTAGGCCTTAAAACAATCGTGTGATCTTATATCTAACTCGCCTGCGGCTCGTTTCATAAAACCACACTCATGTTTTAAGGACCCTTATTACGTAACAGTTACATAAACTACTATTTTAACCTTTTGAACGCTTACATATTTGAATGAAGTGATCACTCACACGCCAAGCACTGTTGCGTTATCAAAAAAACGAATCTCGTAAGTAGTGCTGTGCAAACCAATTCATAATGGATTTTATTCATGATCAAAGTACACCTTCACTCCGACCCCTTTATGGGTTGTTGGCGTGGTGGGCACGACGACACAAGACCTCTTTAGAGGTTCTTGGAGTTGAAAGGGTTAATAGATTCAGGGATATGCCTGAGGCAGTAGTCAGCAGCTGATGTGGATGTAAGATAAGATAAGATATCTTACCGGATGCGGTATATGCTGTGCAAACAGTTCCCCCTCATCTATCAACCTCTCATCCGTGATAGTCATGATGGCTTCCCTAAATTGGTTGACAGTGTCTTCTTTAATACATTCAGGGATATGCGTGAGGCTGTAGTCTGCAGCTGATGTGGATATAAGATAAGATAAGGTGTCTTACCGGATGTGGCATATGTTGTGCAAACAGTTCCGCCTCATCTATCAACCTCTCATCCGTGATAGCCATGATGGCTTCCCTAAATTGGTTGACAGTGTCTTCTTTTATAGATTCAGGGATATGCGTGAGGCAGTAGTCTGCAGCCGTTGTGGATATTTTAACGGGGGTTTTTCTTAGCTCCTGTGAATAGAAAAAAGTATATATGTTTGATAGAAGTCCTCGTACAAGATTTCACCCCCTTTTTAAAGAATAAAGGAGCTAGAGGTTAGTATTGCAATTTTTTTGTTGCGATATAAAATTTAATCTACAGTAACAATATCAACAACCTAGGTTCAGCTTTTCGTTAATGGGTATTTTTTTAAACATTTTTTTCAAAAGGAAGTAACAGGTTGTTTTTAAAAATAAGTTGGTACTTATAGGTAAGTTACGTAGGTAATTTCGGGGTCAATATATGAAATGAAATGAAATGAAAATGAAAAATGAAATGAAATGAAAATGAAATGAAATTTATTATTAATAACACATCGTTACAAGTCAATTTACACATTTTACGATATATTTATATACGTACATGTCGTATAATACAATTTTATCACATATAAAAATAATCAATAAAATAATTTAATATTCTTAATACTATAATGTTATCATACGTTGGGATCTCAGATCTCTGTTCATTTATTTATTACAGAAGTAACGGTAATTTAAAAAACTCATCATAGTCGTAAAATAACTCTTTCAAGAGCCACTTTCTTAATCTAGCTTTGAACGCCGCGGTAGTAGCTGCATCTCTGATATTGTCCGGCAAGCGATTGTAAACAGCGGGTCCTAAACAATAAACATAACGCTCTGATTTGGCGGGTCTGTGCTCTTCGGTGACTAGTCTTTTGTGGTGGTTATTACTGCGGAGATTGTAATTTGTATTGGTGCCCTTTCGCTTGAATATCTCAAGGTTTGTACGTGTAAAGACCGCTACTTGGTTTAAAACCAAACAACAATATTAGATTATTTTCAACAACAAAATTAGAAATCGTTTCCCCATTTACTATTTCTAACATTTTACATGCCACCAAATATGTTTTTTTAGAAGCATCTAAGTTCAACGGCTTTACCAGTAAATGCACTATGTATCGGCCAAGGAAGTCCGTTGTTTCGTGGAGTGTTATCCATATTTTTTCATTCTCAATCTGACCGTGTATAGCACTTATTTTGTCACGATAAAACTTTTCTAAATATGTTTTTCTTATCGTCGTTTCACTGGGCAATGAAAGGCTATCACCACGTGTGCAGCACAAATACTTTTCAAAAAAAGATGTGAAGGCCGGGTTTTCAATTTGATTCCAGGGAATGTTGCATAAAATCAGAAACTGGAATTTTACTATGACCTGATAGTAAAAATCTTCTTTTTTTCGAGTTTTTCCTGTATGTCTATTTCCTTCGACGTGGTTCTTCACCGTACTTTTTCGGCAACCAATGTTGACTTCACACTTTGTGCAATAAATGGAGTTCCTAGTCGGGGGGAGCTGCTATCATTAAACGTTCACAAGTCGAGCGGGCCAGACGGCATACCAGCAGTTGTGCTCAAACGGTGTGCTCCTGAGTTGTGTCCCGTGCTAACGCGCCTTTTCACACTCTCTTACCACAAACGGCAAGTGCCGTCTTCATGGAAGACTGCCCTCGTGCACCCTGTGCCTAAAAAGGGCGACAGTTCGGACCCGTCGAATTACAGGCCTATCGCTATAACCTCCCTTCTCTCTAAGGTTATGGAGCGCATAATCAATGCAAAGCTCCTGGGATACCTAGAAGAGCACGACCTGGTCAGTGATCGCCAGTATGGCTTTCGCCACGGTCGCTCGTCTGGTGACCTTCTAGTGTATCTCACTCACCGCTGGGCTTCAGCCATAGAGAGTCAGGGAGAGGCCTTGGCAGTCAGCCTTGATATAGCTAAGGCGTTCGATCGGGTCTGGCATCGAGGTCTTCTGTCGAAGTTGCCAGCTTACGGCCTGCCCGAGGGATTGTGCAGATGGGTTGCCAGCTTTTTGTCCGGCAGGAGCATACGAGCCGTAGTCGACGGAAGTTGCTCCGAAAGCATGGGCATTAACGCTGGTGTCCCGCAAGGCTCCGTGCTATCCCCAACGCTGTTTTTGCTGCATATCAATGATATGTTGTCTATCGGCGACATTCATTGTTATGCGGACGACAGTACTGGGGATGCTTGTTACACGGGCCGTGCCAATATCCCTCGATCCGTTGTGGTAGAGAGTCGTGAAAAACTTGTGTCCGATATCGAGAATACTCTTTCTGGAGTCTCGGTGTGGGGTCAGGACAACTTAGTCAGATTCAACCCCACAAAGACACAAGTTTGCGCGTTCACCGCTAAGAAAACCCCATTTACTGTGGCCCCTCAGTTCCAAGGCACAACCCTTACAATGTCAGGGAGTATTGGGATCCTCGGTGTGGACAATTCCAGTGACGTCCAATTCCGTAGTCACCTTGAAGCGAAGGCCAAGCTGGCATCCAAAAAGCTCGGTGTGCTCAATAGAGCGAGGCGATACTTCACTCCGGGGCAGAGACTGCTCCTATACAAGTCGCAAGTCAGACCCCACATGGAGTACTGTTGTCACCTTTGGGCGGGAGCACCTGGATACCAGCTTGGGCCCTTTGACTCGGTGCAAAGGCGCGCTGTGCGGATCGTCGACGATCCCAAACTCACGAGCGATATTGAACCTTTGAGTCTTAGGAGGGACTTTGCCTCCTTATGCGTGTTCTATCGCTTGTACAATGGGTTGTGCTCTGAAGAACTGTTTGATATGATGCCCACGGCAGCTTTTTATCACCGCACCGCTCGCCGCCGGCAGGGTGTTCATCCCCACACCCTGGAGCCCAATGGGTCGCGCACAGTACGATTTAAGAGGAATTTCCTCCCACGAACGCTGCGGCTGTGGAATGAACTCCCTGCCGAGGTTTTCCCAGTGGGCTACAGTATGAGGTTCTTCAAAAAAGGAGTGTATAGGTTCCTAAAGGGTAGGCAACGCGCATGTAAATCCTCTGGGGTTGCAGGCGTCCATAGGCTACGGTAACTGCTTACCACCAGGCGGGCCGTATGCTTGTTTGCCACCGTCGTGGTATAAAAAAAAAAAAATTCATGCAGCAATTCGACATAGGGTTCTATCCAACTCTGTACAGTTTCTTCTTTAGGCATGCGGCGAGCTCTCCGCGACATGGCAACTGATGCTTGACAGTAAGGTTTAAAAACCTTAATCCCAGTAATAAACCAATATTACAATCAAAAGTCCGTTAAAAAAGCCACAGTAGTCGTAAGGGATAATAATCAAGTCACTGAGTCCATAAAACAAGCCAGAGTTACAAGCAAGTATAAAAAAACCATCAATCAAAATCACATACACAACGTGCGAACTTAACGAACCGAAGTACTAAAGTAAATGTGTTTACTACTTACCCTTGACCTTATTGTCATTTAATCTATTGTTGTCCTTTTCTCATCTGTTTCAACCAATAACAACAGAACACGAGACAAAACAATGAGGAGAAATACTAACCCTTTATCTAAGCCGACTGAATCACTTCTTCAAACGCTTATCTTATCTACTAATTATTAGCACCGTAGAATGACATTGGAAATACAAACCGCACTGCAGCTGCTTTTTGCGCTCATTATATTATTAAGTGCAAAAATACCACGTGTCTTAATGACAAACAACATTCCGACATAACTGTTAAAATAGAAATACGTACGTACATATGTACGGTTTTTTAAAAATGTTTTACTTAAATTATTATATGTACTTATAAGAACATTTTTGTATAACTTAATAATTTATTTGAATAATATTTTTTCTTTGAATCATAACCAACACTTTTTTTTAAAGTCCTTTATTTTATAAACGAATTATTAACACCGAAATAGCGTTTACTTTTCGAACAGTTTTGTTCCTATCGCGGGCCAAGCGGCGTATCCATATTACCATTTCGACTTGATATCCCGCGGTGTGGCATAGAAATCCCCGATCACTGCTAATTGCATTTGCATACACTGCTTTATCTACACTCATATTATATATTCTAAATGAATTGTTCGGAGACCATAGAATGACCGCCATTGCACCGCCATGGCCAACTCGATTGTGCCGGCGGTCGCGCGGGCGCGTGCCGTTGGTCAGGAAGGAGAACAGGATTTACATTATGTTATCAAATTCGATGTTCGGAATTTTAAACTCATAACGTATCAATATATGAGCATGTAAAGTTAAAATTACGTTACTGCCACAGATAAAAAGCTTATCATAGTAAAATCGGTTGTGGTAATGCTAGCCATTGCCTACCGTTTTTGAACACGTTTTAGAGGACTTACAATGTGAGTGTAGATAAAATACAGTAAATGTTCTGTTATGTGTGCATTCAGTATTATGGTAGATATAAAAAAGGTTAGTAATACTTTAGTAAAAAGAGAGTAATTTATATACGATAACTTTGGGTTGTATTTTTTAAAAATCTAAATTCTAAAATATTGAAAATAGATGTCATATACTTCAGAAAAAGTGACCAAACCCTCCGGTGTCCGAGGCCAGATTTGAACTGGCGTCTTCAGCTTTCGCGGCTGACGTCCTGACCACTAGACCACCCGGTCACGGCGGAACTTGACAAATTTTCTCATGTATATGCAATCTCTGAATTTGAAACGGCTAGGCGCCGTTGACCATACTCTAAGGGCATGCGCAGTACGTGCTTGCACCTCCTATCCGAATTACTTACGTGATTCTGGTATAGCGAGAGAGATGGTGCTGCCATCTATGAATCTTGAAGCAAATCAAATTATTTTATTCAATATTTTTTTTGATTTGCAATTTTTAAGTAGTTACACTACTATATATAAACTGAAAATAGATGTCATATACTTCAGAAAAAGTGACCAAACCCTCCGGTGTCCGAGGCCAGATTTGAACTGGCGTCTTCAGCTTTCGCGGCTGACGTCCTGACCACTAGACCACCCGGTCACGGCGGAACTTGACAAATTTTCTCATGTATATGCAATCTCTGAATTTGAAACGGCTAGGCGCCGTTGACCATACTCTAAGGGCATGCGCAGTACGTGCTTGCACCTCCTATCCGAATTACTTACGTGATTCTGGTATAGCGAGAGAGATGGTGCTGCCATCTATGAATCTTGAAGCAAATCAAATTATTTTATTCAATATTTTTTGATTTGCAATTTTTAAGTAGTTACACTACTATATATAAACTGAAAATAGATGTCATACACTTCAGAAAAAGTGACCAAACCCTCCGGTGTCCGAGGCCAGATTTGAACTGGCGTCTTCAGCTTTCGCGGCTGACGACTAGACCACCCGGTCACGGCGGAACTTGACAAATTTTCTCATGTATATGCAATCTCTGAATTTGAAACGGCTAGGCGCCGTTGACCATACTCTAAGGGCATGCGCAGTACGTGCTTGCACCTCCTATCCGAATTACTTACGTGATTCTGGTATAGCGAGAGAGATGGTGCTGCCATCTATGAATCTTGAAGCAAATCAAATTATTTTATTCAATATTTTTTGATTTGCAATTTTTAAGTAGTTACACTACTATATATAAACTGAAAATAGATGTCATATACTTCAGAAAAAGTGACCAAACCCTCCGGTGTCCGAGGCCAGATTTGAACTGGCGTCTTCAGCTTTCGCGGCTGACGTCCTGACCACTAGACCACCCGGTCACGGCGGAACTTGACAAATTTTCTCATGTATATGCAATCTCTGAATTTGAAACGGCTAGGCGCCGTTGACCATACTCTAAGGGCATGCGCAGTACGTGCTTGCACCTCCTATTCGAATTACTTACGTGATTCTGGTATAGCGAGAGAGATGGTGCTGCCATCTATGAATTTTGAAGCAAATCAAATTATTTTATTCAATATTTTTTTTTTGATTTGCAATTTTTAAGTAGTTACACTACTATATATAAACTGAAAATAGATGTCATATACTTCAGAAAAAGTGACCAAACCCTCCGGTGTCCGAGGCCAGATTTGAACTGGCGTCTTCAGCTTTCGCGGCTGACGTCCTGACCACTAGACCACCCGGTCACGGCGGAACTTGACAAATTTTCTCATGTATATGCAATCTCTGAATTTGAAACGGCTAGGCGCCGTTGACCATACTCTAAGGGCATGCGCAGTACGTGCTTGCACCTCCTATCCGAATTACTTACGTGATTCTGGTATAGCGAGAGAGATGGTGCTGCCATCTATGAATCTTGAAGCAAATCAAATTATTTTATTCAATATTTTTTTTGATTTGCAATTTTTAAGTAGTTACACTACTATATATAAACTGAAAATAGATGTCATATACTTCAGAAAAAGTGACCAAACCCTCCGGTGTCCGAGGCCAGATTTGAACTGGCGTCTTCAGCTTTCGCGGCTGACGTCCTGACCACTAGACCACCCGGTCACGGCGGAACTTGACAAATTTTCTCATGTATATGCAATCTCTGAATTTGAAACGGCTAGGCGCCGTTGACCATACTCTAAGGGCATGCGCAGTACGTGCTTGCACCTCCTATCCGAATTACTTACGTGATTCTGGTATAGCGAGAGAGATGGTGCTGCCATCTATGAATCTTGAAGCAAATCAAATTATTTTATTCAATATTTGTGGTCAGGACGTCAGCCGCGAAAGCTGAAGACGCCAGTTCAAATCTGGCCTCGGACACCGGAGGGTTTAGTCACTTTTTCTGAAGTATATGACATCTATTTTCAGTTTATATATACGAGGGTTGTTCCGTTAATAGTTAGTTAACGGCGTACTATTAACTGTATTCATTTAATTTTACTGTAGCTTAAAGGCAAATTTCATTACAAACTTTTTGGTATAAATGTCACTGGCCAGTGACAATCAGTATTTTTTTTATGAAATCAGAAAAAAAACATGTCTGTCACTTTTTGTTCGTTTGTTCGCAAAAATGGAGCTAACGCGGGAAGCATTTCGTGCTATGATATATTATGATTATAAACGAGGGCTAACATACAAGGATTCTCATGAAAATTTAACTAGTGTTTTTGGGACATTATCCCCATCTCTTGCCACTGTCAGTTACTGGTTCCGTGAATTTAAGCGTGGGCGGAGCGACATCAAAGATGAGCCTCGACCGGGGCGACCGCCAACGGCAGTTACTCCAGAAAATGTTATCAAGGCGGAGTGGTTAATAAAGGAATCTCGAAACATTACCCACCGAGAGATTCAGGACGAACTGAAGATTGGATCCCGGGCAGTTTCTACCATTTTGCATGACCACCTTCAAGTTCGGAAGGTTTCGTCTCGGTGGATACCACATTTTCTCACACAGGAGCAAAAAGATAGTCGTGTCGATTGGTGCAAATATATGTTGAAGAAATTCGATAATGGCGATTCTCAACAAGTGACCTACATTGTGACATCTGACGAATCTTGGATATATAGTTACGACCCATTTACAAAACAGCAATCAACACAATGGGTCTTTGAAGAAGATGTTTTACCTACTAAAGTAGTTCGCGGCCGAAGCGTCAACAAAAAAATGGTTGCTGTTTTTTTTCGACGCAGTGGACCTGTAGCCGTAATTCCACTTGAAGATCGCAAAACAGTTACCAGCCAATGGTACAGTGAAGTTTGCTTGCCACAGGCCTTCCAAGAGCTGAACGTCAGTCGTCCAAGTACTCGGGGCATCATTTTTCATCAAGATAATGCTCCGGCTCACACGGCTGCCAGAACCATGGACTTTTTGAGCAAATCAGGTGTGCAACTACTACCACACCCTCCGTACAGTCCTGACCTGGCTCCGTGTGATTTTTTTCTGTTCCCCACCTTAAAAAAATTATTACGTGGACGACGATTTTCGACGGCGGATGAAGCAGTGGACGAATTTAGGCGACTTTTTTTTGACCTTCCGCAAGAACAGTTTTTTTCCTGTTTTGAAAGCTGGTTCAGCCGAATGCATAAGTGCATTAATGTAGCAGGGGAATACTTTGAAAAGTTGTAAATAAAGTTTTATTATATTCCTTATAGTTTTTGTTTAACTAAAAATTTTCAGAATAGCCCTCGTAGTAGTGTAACTACTTAAAAATTGCAAATCAAAAAAAATATTGAATAAAATAATTTGATTTGCTTCAAGATTCATAGATGGCAGCACCATCTCTCTCGCTATACCAGAATCACGTAAGTAATTCGGATAGGAGGTGCAAGCACGTACTGCGCATGCCCTTAGAGTATGGTCAACGGCGCCTAGCCGTTTCAAATTCAGAGATTGCATATACATGAGAAAATTTGTCAAGTTCCGCCGTGACCGGGTGGTCTAGTGGTCAGGACGTCAGCCGCGAAAGCTGAAGACGCCAGTTCAAATCTGGCCTCGGACACCGGAGGGTTTGGTCATTTTTTCTGAAGTATATGACATCTATTTTCAGTTTATATATAGTAGTGTAACTACTTAAAAATTGCAAATCAAAAAAAATATTGAATAAAATAATTTGATTTGCTTCAAGGTTCTAAAATATTATTAATTTATTCTGAACACCTACCCCAACAAACTTAAAAACATCATTAAATTCGTTTTTCTTCTTGATAAACGTGCACAGGAACCTTCCGACCCAATCTTTACTTTTGTCTAAGGCTTTCTGAGTACCATCTTCTAGAATGTGAAGTGTAGATTTGAGGTCCATGCTGATAAGGTAGCCTTTTAAAAGAGGTTTGATTATGATTTCCATGTCCACTTTGCCTTTGAAGAGTTCGCCTTAAAATAAAAAAAGATGTTTAATAGGAAATTTTGAGCAATATTCTTTTTTTTATTGGAGCAAGGTTACTTTTATATTTACGAAACTTAAATTTTAGTGCTTCTTACAACTAGATTTCTAGTTTCCTTTTTAAACCGATATAAAAATAACCCAATAATAATAATTTGTTTTGGACCCGGGGTATGTCCTTAAACTACGTCCGGACCTGGGTATGTCCTTAAACTACGCCAAAAAGAGAGGTATGGGCACTGCGAATGGCATCTCGCTAAGTGTGGTAGGGCACGTTCAGCGAATGTCATCGCTCAAATCTGGAGCAGAGCCCGACTGGGGAAGTACCTCCACCTTACAGAAAACCACAGCCAAATAGCACTAGACCCTACTCATAGTGTTGTGTTCCTGCTGGTGAGTAAGGTTGCCAAAGAGCTCAAAGAGGGCCCAGTGTGTTGACGATGAGGGACCTTCTTGTTCCTTTAGTCGTCAACACAGTGAATCCTCCTTTTTGTAAAGGGTCGGCAACGCGCATGTGACGCCTTTGGAGTTGCAGGCGTCCATAGGTTACGGTAGCTGCTTACCATCAGGCGGGCCGTATGCTTGTTTGCCACCGTCGTGGTATAAAAAAAAAAAAAAAAAAAAAAACTCTGATTCTGAGTGGGGATGATTTGGCACAAATCAACACATAAACTCAAAAAAATCAACATTATTACAATGCAGGAAGGTTCATTTTAAATTGTAATTTGGCGGATAAAGGTTTAAAGCTTCAAAAATTCTAGGCAGGGGTGAAACTGACGAACCGTATTGGGTATGTGGTGTAATTGTTGTTATTAGCTACATGAAGTGTTTTAATTCAATTTTCAGCAGAGGTGATACTTAAAAATGTCACTAGCACTCTAACTTGTCCGGTATTCCATAAATACATGGAGTATAGTATAGGAGTCAATACCGTTGTCACCGAAGCCCTCAGCACTTGGAACTTCTTCATTAGATTCTGAGTGGGGTTGAAATTGCTATAAAACTAGCATACACACATTGCTATAAATTTATTTAAATTGTTTTAGATCACTTACATATCTCGCTAGCAGCTTCAACTTGTCCAGTATTCAGCAAAACTTTTTCATCAGATTCTGAGTTGGGGTGAAAAGTTGAAAAGTGAAACTGTATGATATTACTTACATATCTCGCTAGCAGCTCTAACTTGCCCAGTATTCAGTAAATACTCCATCATTGGAGTCAGTACTGTTGTGACCGATACCCCAGCGTCTTGGAATTTCTTCATCAGATTCTGGGCGGAGGTGAAACTGACGTATGGTAGAGTGTACTGTGATATGGTCTCGTAGTCGGGTTTGACGTCCATTTCTATCAGTTTTGTTAGGGTTGTCATTATACCTGAAATATTTTGATGTATTTTTAAGTGCATTATTGTATAATATTTGGCTTCAGTCAATGCAAAAAATTTGTGAAATAGAATGGAACTTGTGTATAGTCAGTGAATATGCAATAGTACAAGTACAGAAGATTCTCTTCCTCAATTTGACATTTAGCTACAGAGATGAAAACGTTATAGGGTTTTCAACGTGCTTCATATATCCATGCAGGTTTGAGATTTGCCATTGACACCCAACACTGCTTTAAATGATAATACGAGTATGTGACGTTTTTAATCAAAAGTACACATCATTGTCGTAGCTAATAATAATTTAGAACTAAACTCTATTAACAACCGACAATGATGTACCTATGACTTGAAAACGTCACATATTCGCGAACCCATAAGGTGATAAGCTATGTGCCAACCCTACCCTCATTAGCCCTCGCGGTGCGGTAAGCGTATCGGAAAAAACGGGTAAAAGTAGAGAGACATCACTATGTCTCTCTACTTTTACCCGTTTTTTCCGATACGCTTACCGCACGATACGGTTTCACTAAACCCCCCTGGTAAAGTCTAGGAAATCATTATGCTTCTAGTTTGACAGCTCAACTAGATGATAGGGATAGGGCGTCATATATTTAGTAGTACATTGTCAAACATTGACTATTCATAACCTGATATTCCATAAAGTATGAGGCTGTGCATCTTTAGCTGTCAGATTCTTGGCGCGTATTTTTACTGTCTTATGAAATTAATAAATGGTGTATTCCCATCTTGAGCTCGCCGGGGCCAGATAAGATTTTTTTTTATACCACGGCGGTGGCAAACATGCATACGGCTCGCCTGGTGGTAATCAGCTACCGTAGCCTATGGACGCCTGCAACTCCAGAAGTGTCATATGCGCCGACCCTTTACAAAAAGGAGGATTCACTGTGTTGACGGCTAAAGGAACAGGACGGACCCTCATCGACAACACACTGGGTCCTCTTTGGCAACGTTACTCACCAGCAGGAACTTTGGCAACACTATGAGTTGCGTCTAGTGTTATTTGGTTGTGGTTTTCTAAGGAATCATTTCCGTTTGTCCCCGTCATAGCCATACTGCACGTGACCATAGTGGGGATAGATAATACACCCAATAAATATTTGTAAAATGGTACCTTTCTCGCCGTTATTTTTAGAGGCGCGAAGCAAAATAGGCCAGAAGTAGTGTGGCCGCAACGGCATTCCTAGCTGCTTCATAGTCTCGAAAAGTTCCAGGGCCAGGGGTGCCTTGACAACAGAAAAGTGTAGTCAGAAATATATTATTAGGGGTATTTTAATCTCTGTATTAGGGCTCGTTACCGGTATTACTAAAAATCAAAATAGCGCCCGACTTTTGCAATGTTTACGTGATATTCTGAAATTAATTTAGGTTAAAGCAATAAATAACCAGATTATCCGAAAAATATTCTAAAATATTCACTAATAACCAAGTTTTAGGATAAATCAGCAAGTTTTCTCATACGGAACCCACTTTAGCGAATTTCTGTTTGGCCCTATGGTTGACTGGTAGACAATGCCTCGAGGCATTAAGTCCGCCATTTGTACTTATTTTTATTGTGCAATAAAGTTCAAATAAATAAATAATAACCGAGATACCGAAATTGAATACCGGTTAATTTGTATGAAAATAATACCGGTATTCGATCCCTGCTCTGTATTGTATGTAGTTATCATAAAAAAAAACAACACACAGTTAAACAAAAAAAGCAGTTTTTTTTACATTACACTAAAAAGTATTTTACGGATAAAAGGCGCGCGTGTACTCGGTTATTAGTGTTATTACTTATTAGATAATTACATCGAATTAAGGTTACCTAGATAAGTATACCTAGATACTTCCATCACTCCATTGTAGTTTTTTTATTAAAGGTATCGTAGTTTTGAGTCACAGATCACTTTAACTAATATATACAGCATTGAAGACAACTCAAAGTCACCACAAATGGCGTTCCCGTATTTAAGTATGGGAGCGCGATAGCTTATTTCTGTTTCATCCATGTTTTCGAGCGGTACTCGTGTATATTAAAAAAACCGGCCAAGAGCATGTCGGGCCACGCTCAGTGTAGGGTTCCGTAGTTTTCTGTCCGTCACAGTAAGTGTCCCCACTTAAGAGTTAAAATAATACCGCCATGTAGGATATGATATGAGCGTTCCACGTACAGCGACATCTATCGGCAAATTAAGAAAACTATTGCGCGCGAGCTTAAAGTATGGAAGATGATTTTATGGGATAATAGTTTATTGCGTGAACCGATTTTCACCGTTTTTACTTTATTTGAAAGCACGTCATTTCATTGTGATTTTGTAGAAATTACAGGTACAATAAACACCTGCTTATACGGTTAAATTACAAACTTAGTTCAGAAATTATTTTGTAATTTTTTTTCAAAAAGTATTCAACCTATCAAATTCCTAGAAAGTTTTTATTATGTTCTACTTTTGAGATTTTTTTCATATTTTTAAAACTTATGGTTCAAAAGTTAGAGGGGGGAGGACACATTTTTTTTTACTTCTGGAGCGATTATTTCCGAAAATATTTACATTATCAAAAAATGATTATACTAAACCCCTATTCGTTTTTAAATACCTATCAAACAATATATCACGTTATATATTGTTTGATAAACATATATCACGTTAGGGTTGAAATGAAAAAAAAAAATCACTCCCCACTTTACGTATAGGGGAGGTACCCTAATAAAACATTTTTTTCCACTTTTTATTTTACCACTTTGTCGGCGTGATTGATACACATATTAATACCAAATTTCAACTTTCTAGTGCTAACGGTCACTGAGATTATCCGCGGACGGACGGACGGACGGGCAGACATGGCGAAACTATAAGGGTTCCTAGTTGACTACGGAACCCTAAAAAGAGGTGAATCTAGACTCTAGTAATGATGTAAGATACTATTGAGTGAGGGATTCCTGAATTCCAGGTGGCAACACTGTTACGAGAGGTCTCTTTGACAGCAGCTGTCAAAATCAACCAATCAAAAGGAAAATGATTAATCATGATTGGTGGATTATGATATGACAGCTAGACCTCACGCCACACAAAAAATCGTTTCAAGAAACCCTCGTCGACTGTTTAATTCATAGCATTTTACTAGTAAAATTTTGTCTTTGTTATATGTGGTGACCTGCTCTTGTTTCAACCACATCGTTACGAACGGTCACGGACTTTAGTATTACTGAACCGCGATGAGAATGGGATTAGACTTGACAGATTTGCCATACACTTACGTCAAAATTAATATGGATTGACAGCTATCTCAATCCCATTCTAATCGCGGTTTAGTAATAATAGGCATGGTGACACATGTTGAATTATGCAATAAAATTTAGTTGATAGAATGCAAAATTATCAATATATCTAACTAAAGTGAAAATTTATAAATTCTATTGAAATGGCTCAAAGATATCAAGCTGCAAAATTTCTAAATTTTACGATTTTTTAAGTGCTAAATTAAAAAAAAACAATGATACCATTCGATTTTCAACATTTTACTGTAAAATAAATTGTATAGCAACCATATACATAAACGCAACATTGTGAAAATAGCAATTTCATAATTTTTCCATACTTTAAATAGGGCGACTATATGATCGTGACGTCACTTTTGCACGTCATTTAGTTAGGAGCGTTTTGAAAAACAAATGCAAATCTCGGAATTAAGTCTCATTCTTTTTTCTTTCTTTCTTTCATTTCTGACTTTTGTGTTGCTTTAACGCTATTGACCCCATATAGACATTTGATCCTCACAACAAAACGAATCGATTGATACCATACATGAAAAAAATTCACCGCCTATTGTGGACCCATTTGGGTTTCACTTTACATTGCACATTTCATAAAGTAAGTTCTAAGTATTAACCGGCTGAGTAAAGGGGTAATCCTATATTTACCTTGCCCTGCTGGAGAGCACATTCGGCCGCATTCTGTATCGCAATAGGATTGCGACCGGAAGACATCAGTTGTCGCGTTACTACGTTTAGTACTCCGGATGGCTGTAAAAAAAACCGTTATAAAACTTATAAATCTAAATAATATACAATTTTTATATAATAGTTCCGTTATATGTCATACTGACGGACAACGGGCCATTAGTCTCGTGACCGCTGTCTTTTAGCGGAGCCCGACTGTCGTACTGTGTCACGCAGGCAGTCTCCGTTGGTTCGTGCTTTACACAGCTTGAATGCACTTCTAGCATCGGCTCCTGTATGCGACGTGTTTGCGAGTAGATGGGAGGTAGTGCGCAACGAATGCCTGAGGTTCAGCGAGAAGATGGATGTTCGGCCCTCAACTGTGCCTGTTTGACATATTGTGTCATATTTATATGTGTTTATTGTTTTTAGGTCATATGTTTTTGTAAATTATTTTGTTCTTTAGCCTTAAATTGTAATTTCACAGTGCTTTAGTGTAATAACTGTCATACTGTGTAATTAAATTGTATAAAAAAATAAAATTAAACCATAAAACCAAGCTTAGGGCGAATCAACTTTTACGAGGCCAATTTCCTTGTCCCCGATAGAAAAAAATTGTTTTTTCAAAAACCGAATATTTTAATTGCGCTGTTTTAGTTTAATGCCATTTTTAGAACTATAAATATTTAATCAAGATATTAAGATTAGCAATTTGATCGGATTTTTGACAAATTTATACGGTAACGCAGCAGAAGAAAATGTACTCCCATACAAAAATTGTGTGTCCCCAACGACAGGTATCGTCACTCAATAGTAATTTCTAAGTTTAAACATAAGGCAACCTATTTTTATAATATCATTAAAAGAATCAGGATAAAATAGTACATTTAATCCATCCCATGCCAACATGATATAAGTTTTTAAAAATTTTCAAGAATTTTTCAAATTGTTAGCGTCAAATTTCAATTCTCCCGCGTTACTATAGAAGGTTGCTAAAATTATTAAAGAGATGGCGTTGGTCGTGGCTCATACGCCGGCGAAATATGCCTACGTTTTTGAGAACCCGCGTTGTCAAGATGAAATCCCTGACGAGGGGACGCCAGTCAGCGACGAGCAGCCGGTGGGTGTGCGTGACTTAATTGCAGCTCCCCTAAATTACGTTACGGGTTTTGCTAATTTTGTATCCTTATGTTTGAAAACTATTGAAATGTTGTGCGATTAGTGTCTAAAATTAACGCGATATATATGCAAATGTAATTGTATAAATAACTAACGTGATAATTTACTATGTAGTTAAAAAAATCCCCTTCGTTACCGGTAACGCTTGAGAAACTTCTCTTGCGTTACTGGCAACGCAATAGAAAGTACGAATTATCCTATATAGCTTGCCATCGAACTTATTTGATCTATTACGTATAATAATAGTAAATACTTCGTTAAGCGTGGAGTATAAGAGTAATAGCTAAGAACTGTATCATAAAAAATCGTCACAAAGTAACGGATTTTATGACTAGAGTTTAAGTATTATAGTATGTTATTCAATTAAATACAAACATTGAAAACATTGAAAAAATAATCAACCCAGCAAGACTTGAACTTGCATCGATACGCCTTACCGGGGCTCGATCGCTTTACCAATTAAGCTATGGGTCAAGTTACTAAGTTGACGAAATTCTCAATGCCTTCAATCATCTTTTTGCATTCATTTTACATCGACTTTATAGCAGCCGTAAGCGACATCTAGGTGCTAACTACTAGAGTTAGATACCCTTCCCGCCGACCCTATTGCATAACATACTATTGTATGAGTGGAATGCCCCACTTTAAAAACATGTAAAATAATTTTAAGTATTATATTATTATTTACTTTGCAACATAGCGTAATTGTTTTTATTTATTTCAGCATTTAATGGTGCACACCTAGGGCTTCCAAATATAAGATCCTTTCAGATATTCGGATATTCGAATTATTCGAATGAATACCAATAAAATAACAAAAAATAAAATAAAAAATTCGAATATTATTCGGGGTATTTAAATAAACATATATAATGGAGAGATGTATGCGTTTTAAGTCTTTTCAATTAAATAAAAAAGTTATACAATTAACAAAATCGTCAATTTACACATGATATACGTGAAAAAAACTACAACAAAACATGGTATACGGATGCGTAAGAAAATCAACACAACAAAACAATCATCTTTTAATGCACAGCGTAGCGTAAATAATTCGGTTCGTACTAAAAACTACCTCAATTGCCAAATGTGCCGTGAAGTACAGGCAGGTTTTGTGAGAGGGAGAGGCATCTGGGAATAATTCCGTAAAATTCACCAGATCACCGAGTAGAGTCGAGAGTACGAGTACTACTTACATCGCTATCGTATGGTGTTTTATTGATTACACCAAAGTCTTTGACTGTGTAAGGTGGGACAATCTTTGGGGAGTGCTATGTGAAATGGGAGTACCACATCATCTGTCAGACTTGTAAGCAGTCTGTACATTAAGAAAGAAAGAAAGAAAGAAAGAAAGAAAGAAAATACATTTATTTAACGCCAAAAATACACACAAAAAACAAAGCAAGTAATAAACAGTACAAAGACGTCAAATAGGATTCCAACTCAGCATGATGCCGCGGCAATTTACACCTTGGCGCTGGTTTTCAGTGGGAACCTGACTTATGAGCTAACCAATATCAACCTTTTCATATGTCCGGGTAGACAAAAGATGCTGAAAAGAGTTTCAGACCAAGAAAGCTGTTGTACCTATCCTGACGATACTTCTGTTTAATATATATGTAGACTATATTAACCCGAAAGCAACGGCTGGAACAGAGGTTTTAAGGTTGGTGACCAAAGAATTTGGAACCTACGATACGCCAACGATACGATTCTACTGGCTAACCCATGGTGGGGATGGATTTTTTTTTACAGTGCTCTACCAGGGAAAGCGAAGCTAGGGCTAGCTGTCAATATTAACAAACGTAAACTTAGGATATGAGACCGAGCTGGAAATCAAAGTAGACTATTTGCATGTAAGGGTACCGATTTGGTAGACAACTTCATATTTCTCGGTTCCTACATCCCCAAAGAGGGCAGCTGTGCCCCAGAAATAAAACGTCGGATACCCATGGGAAGAGACGCAATGGCACATCTAGAAGGTATATTGAAAAAGCAGGGAATTACGATCAAAACGAAGATGAGGCTGGTTCGAGCGCTCGTATTACCCGTTTCTGGTATTGTAGAGATATAAACTATCCTGGCAAAAGATGCATTAAAAAATTGGTGCTGGAGGCGAATGTTACTTATACCGTGGGCGGCCAGACGAACCAACGTTTCGATTCTTACTTAACTCTACATTAAAACCCGCCTATCCAATATCTGATACCGCCGCGTTCTATCATACTTTGGCCACATTGCTAGACGCGTGAATAAAAACCTTGAGGAAGTAGTCATGGTGGGGAAGGTGGAAGGAAAAAGGGAACGTTAACCTCCGACGCGGTGGAGTGACCAGGTCAAGACGAAAAACAAGTGGTGTGATAAGGTACAAAACAAATGACCATGAACAGGAGTCGATGGAAGCAAGTTATATGTATGATCTAGAAAGACTCCAAATGATCGTGATCTTCAGATATGAAGGAGCGACTACAGAGAGCGATATTCAATACTAAAAAATACTCGAATGAAATGAAACACCGATTAAATTGCGTATATTATCGATTACTGGATGGAAATACTGTGCTAATGGGCGCTGTGAAGGGTGCGAAACGTCACGGATATAGTAATCGTTAAAATATGCTACTGAAACCATTTAAAAATGTTTTTATTAATAAAATATTAATTGCGGCAACCAGAAAAAAATAATCGAATCAGGATTATTCGAATCGAAGAAATCGACACAGGATTATTCGAATATCAAAATAGGGCGAATATTCGAATTGGAAGCCCTAGTTGCATTACAGTTTTATTTGAATTAGTAATAAAATATTTTTTGATTGTTTCATTTAATGAGTGTATGAAAAAGGGTAAGTAACACCAGAGAAATGTATTGCCCATTCTCTTGCGTTACCAATATTTTTTCTCTTGCGTTACTGGATGTCCCCAAATAATTTTACAGTATTTTAAGTTAGTCAGTCAGTTTTTGACGGATATGATTCGGTGAGTTACAATCTTATTAACTTGCCCCTGCTATAGATGTACAATGTTTAAGCCAAATGCTAACGAAAGAAGAAAATTCGAAAAATACGACTTCTGAAAAGACTTCAGTAACGCAGGCGATTAACAAAGTCCAGTTATTACCTTAATAATGTAATCTTTGTTTAAAAAAACGATCATATAATGAGCTCCTTAACTGTAGAAAATATCTACATCGATTTCAATGGCATTTCAGTTTTATATTCCTATGTTATTATTAAATCTAGATGACGTAACGCAAGAGAATTTCTGACTGTATTAAGAACAAAATGTGATTAAAACTCACATAATAGCATTCGGATCTCGCTGCTGATATTAAAATAAGTTAATTTAATAAATTATCCGTACGCCAATGTTATTAATTATCAGTAACTTGACAAAAAAATAATTTTCAAAACTTTTTTGAAACCTCTTTCAAATTGGCCTCGTAAAAGTTGATTCGCCCTAAGCCATTGAAGGATTTTTCAAATTTAATGCTGTAGAGTTCATCATGATCATCATGATTTTGATTTCGTCATGTCATTTGATATTTACCAGTCGCATTTCGGTGATGGAAAACATCGTGAGGAAACCGGATCTAATCCCAATAAGGCCTAGTTTTTCCTCTGGGTTGGAAGGTCAGATGGCAGTAGCTTTCATAAAAACTAGTGCCAACGCCAATTCATGGGATTAGGTTGCCGAGCGGACCCCAGGCTAAATAGAGCAAAAAGCTGGGACAAATACTAGGAGGAAGAAGAAGACTAAGTCTACATAATACTTGCGGAAATAATTGCTAATCTAGCTAATAAATGAAATCTAGAACGCAAAATGACTAGTGTAATATTTTGCCTATATCGCTTTTAGTCTACATCGTGAACGGTCTAGAACGCAAAATGGTTAGGTTCGTTAGTTATCCTCTAATGGCCAAACCGCACATAAATAGGAGCCCGCGGTAGCGGGGCTTCGTCGCCATCGCTAACGTGAAGATAAAACGATGAAAACGATGTAGACATTTTGCGTTATAGACCGTTCGCGATGTAGACTAAAAGCGATATTGCAAAAATATTACACTAGTATATTGCGTTTTAGACCATCCGAGAATAACCCGATGCCACAGAATAACTAATAGTACTACCGTACAGAAAATTCACTCCTTCACAAAAGACAGATTTAGGTATAAAATTAAACTTATACTCGCCGCCTGCAAGCTAAATTGAAACTTATAACCGCGCACGAACCGTGAACCTTCTTTGCGCGCCGCAGTTTTATGACCGAGCTGTGAGCGTCTGCACGGGGTTGTCACTTGACAAGTTTTTGTACCTATACCTACTGATTTATTATTTTTAAGATACATATGTAGGAATTACAAACGTTGGTTCTGTCTGATTCTCACGGAAGTAGGTGTCGTATTCCTTTGAAAATATGTCGGTCAGTTCCTTATATTGTTTCTTGGCAACCAATATTGTATATTTTTGCGTGAGCGCCACGTAATACGACTATCGTGCGAGCCGAGCGGCAGCCCACTGTTATACGCCTTCCCGGGAGGCGCGCCGCGCCGGCCAAATGTACCTAAACTGCGTAGTGACACCCCCCTGCCGATGCTTCCCCTCTGCAAAATACTTACAATTCCTGCTTTAACGCAGTCCCTGACCAGACTCCGGCCATGCAAGCCCTGGTCATCTTTGGGCCCGAATGACGGCAACGGCAAACATTTATATATCTCCAAGGCTACTAGAGGATGGTTTTGGAAGATTAGAAATGTGGAGACGCTTTGCATGTATGGGGATATTGATGGTGATTTTAATGTGGTGTCTGGTAGGTAGCGGAGAACCTGCAATAATAAAAAATATATTCATGTAATATGTTATGTCTTATAATGCCATCCCACAGTATATACAGAACCTAGAAAATAATAACTCATTTTTTTAAGAATTGAAAAAGTGGCTAATTGTAAATGCTTTCTTTGACATTAGAGAATTATGTGCCATAAAATGAACTTATTTTAATTGTGTGCCATTGTAATCAACATAATATATTTATTTTTTATCCTTATTATATAAATTGCGAATTATTATTATATAATAGCTCACTAGTATTAATTTTAGTATAAATTTGACTTTTGACGTGTACTTATTACATGTGTGCATTTACGAAATAAATGAATATTAATAATATTATTAAAAGACAAATCTTGTTAATATCACAAAAAAACAATCGAATTGAGACTCACCTCCTTTTTTGAAGTCGGTTAAAAAAATGAAAAACATGAAGAATTATTTATTGACTGCTAAAATTAGTTTAGTGCTAAACATAGCACAAAAAACCAACAATTACTTAATGAAATAAAGAACTACTAAACTACTAAAATCATTCTAAAGAGCTCAAATAAGACCCAGTGTGTTAACGACGAGGTACCCTCTTGTTCCTTTAGCCGTCAACACAGTGACTCCTCCTTTTTGTAAAGGGTCGGCAACGCGCATGTGACACCTCTGGAGTTGCAGGCGTCCATAGGCTACGGTAGCTGCTTACCACCAGGCGGACCGTATGTTGTTTGCCACCGGTGTAACAAAAAAAATCAAGAAATTATTATTCTACTTGATATTATAAAACATACTATTATAGTATGTCTATAATAGACACATTAAAAAGTCGAAATTAAAAATCTTAAAATATCTGACCTAAATTTCTATCAGGCGAATATACTTAGTTGAGACCAATCTACCTATACAAGTTTTGGTTTAAAAACAGCACTCAAATCCGTTTTTACGTATGAGAGCTACAATGCCACAAACACACAAATATGTACATAAACATTTAAACACGTCAAAGTTATAACCAGGGATGTTACAGAGCTCCGGTTCCGGTTCCGTTAAGTTGGAACTTCCGATTGGTTTTAAACATCCGACTCGGTTCCGGTTCTGTTGCTTTCAAAACAGAAGTTACATCGGATGTCATAGCAACGCAGCGGGGGGAAATGAGCGGCGTACACCAAAAACAAACAGGTTTATACCTGTAATTTTCTCATGTCCCCGCTTGTCTCGTGCTGCTATCACTCGAGCTTCGATTCTGGTTCCGCTTCCTATTTCGGTTTCTGGTTCCGATAAACTAAATTGGAAACATCTGGTTCCGCTTTCGGTTCCGATAAAACCACATATGTTACATCCCTGGTTATGTAACCCCTTATATTCCACAAGGGTTAAGGGGGTCAATTAATCAAATATATGCGGCCTTAATACTAACCTTAGGCACCAATCCATACATTTTGACAGCGGCTAAACTCTTAACAATCTCCATAATATGTTTCTCCTGAAACTGATGTCCGCTCTGCCTCGCTACATCCATTTCTCGTAGCAACATGTCTTCTTTCTTGCTAAACGCTAGGGCTTTCACTATTGCTGTGTGGGTGTCGACTGTGAGCTCAAATTTTAGAGACTTCATCATGGTTAAGACTTCTTGGACGTTTTCGTAGTTTCTGGGGAAGTGGTAAGAATCATAAATTCTTGTAAAATCACAGATTTTATCACAGAATTCTTACGACCTGCTTTGGCCTTCATCATCAGACGAACTGGATGGTACAGTTTCCATCAGATATATCGGAGCAGCCAAGGTGGTCACAAATATCTGAACAACGTCTCTATTGTCAAGGGAATAAAGTGACTGTCAGATATTTTTGAGCACCCTGGCCGCTCCGATATATTTGATGGCGACTGTACCCAACATATTGCACTGTCATCCAAATTACGAGTGTATAAAAAAGTGCCGTTGTGGCCTACTTACTGAATAAATGTTTGAGTTTGAGTTTAAGTTTGAGTTTTTAGCTCAATTAGTCATCAGGAATGGATTCAAATCTTTGGTTTAACTAGTTAGTTTAGTACTTTTTTGCACATGCTTTTAATTTAATGTTAGAGTCTGACGTCACAAAGCTACCAGTGGCGTAGCGTCCAAGGAACTCGATTTCCACCGGCTTCTCTAGTTTTCAGATGCTTGAGCAGTTATTTTTACCGTTCATGGGTTTGCCCAAAAATACTTTTGACATGTTACCACTGAAAGTCTCCTCATTTTCTGTCTTAATAATTTTAAAGAAAAAAGAACCGACTTCACTAAGCATCCACCTTTCCAACACCAAATGCTCGATCTGCTGTAAAAAATACTCAAATCACCATAGGTGTGCCTATAATAGTTGAAGAGTTCTCTCGATTTCTCCAGGATCCCGTCATCAGATCCTGACATGGTTACATTGGGACCAACTGTGAAGTATACGCTTTCAAACAAAAAAAGAATTTTCCAAATCGGTCCAGCCGTCTTCGAATAATCGGTGACCATACATAAAAAAAAAAAATTGCAAAAACAAAGATCCCGCCGAACTGATAACCTCCTCCTTCGAAATCTTGAAGTCGGTTGAAAAATTAATATTTGTGCCATTTTAAAATTAAAATGTCCTTCCACTAAGATTCAACAATCGACAATCCAGAACCTTTTAATTGAAAACGTCACATTTTGTTTAACTGATGTGTTAACTCTTACTCTACCAGTCCTACTTTTACATGAAATGAACAAGAAGAATCTTAGAGTGCTGGTGCCCTGGCCGTAAGACGTCAGACTTTCAATCCGAAGGTCTCGGGTTCAAACCCCGCCTCGTACCACTGAGTTTTACGGAACGAAATATCATTTGATATTTTCGGTGAAGGAAAACATTGTGAGGAAACCGGATCTAATCCCAACAAGGCCTAGTTTCCCCTGTGGGTTGGAAGGTCAGATAGCAGTTGCTTTCGTGGACCCTGGTATGAATGCAGGGGGCAGCGCTGGATAATATGTTCCATGGTCTGGGCCTCTTCGCCGCACTCACAAAGAGCCGAATCCTTCCACCCCCACTTGTGTAAGAAGTAGTTACATCGGCCGTGACCCGTTCTGAGCCTGTTAAGGCGACACCATTATTTTCTCGGGAGGACAAACCCTGGGAGTCGACGTGTAGGGTTTACAAGATTTACGGAAGATCTACTGCACCTCACTCCTGACGCAGCTGCTTGGCTCAGCACCCTGAATGTTGACGTTTAAAACACCACTCCTGAATGCTAATAATATAATTGTTTGCCTATTTTTGTATGTAAGCCATACGATTAAATAAAAGTCGCTTTCGTAATAACTTGTGCCTACGCCAATTCCTGGGATTCGCTTGCCGAGCGGACCCCAGGCTCAATAGAGCACAAAGCTGGGACAAACAACAACAAAAAGGAAGAAGATACAATAATAAACTTACCCTGCTTTGCCCTGACACAGTATAAGGGAGTTGAAAACACCCTCAGTGGCTGGTAAACCTTGACTCTTCATGTTTGCTAATACTTCAGTAGCCTGGTTTATGTCTCCTGCCTGAAATCATTAACAAATCACATCATTTTAAACTAATAAACTAGAATCACTTCGCTATCATCACTATCATATCACTTCACTACATAGAAACAAAGTCGCTTTCCGCTATCTGTCCATATCCAAGAAAACAGCAATGACAATTAAAAAATCTGGCACCGCATTAAATATGGATTCTAGAATGTAATATATGTATGCAGGGGCAACCTTAACCTTCCCGAGGCGCAGGGTGGCCCTTGTAAAAATCTGATCGGGTGGTTGCGAAGCCCCGGGCGACTGGCTCATTTGCCACCACCTTAGAAGAGGCCTCTTCTGAATATATGAAAATGAACACTCTATATATCATATTATTTTGTTTTTTTAGACAGATAGCTCGCACTGATAAGAGTAAATCATAGTTCACTGGGCACTAATTCACTGCTCTAGATAGCTTTTTTGCTATGATGCTACATATTCTGTGTTCTGGATTTTAATCCCCAACGTGTCAAGCCCTATGCCAGTGCTTGTGGTCATGGGATAGACAGATAATTGATATTGATCCAAAACATGCAATATAGTCTGATATTTCTTAAAGTCTACATCAAGAAGTACCATTTCGAGGATGTTCTGCGTCTATCGCCAAATGGTACCATTTCATGTAATTATCATATGTGGCAAAAAGACAATATTCCCTAAAAAAAATTATAGTAGTTCATCTTACCCTTATAGAAATCCTATGTAAGGTCAATGTGGCTAATTCCGTTATAAGGGCTACTCCGTCCACGAGCGTGTATTTCTTTGATTTTCAATTGTAGGAAAAAAACATTTGCTTTTGATTGCTGATATTAAAAGAAATTGCTGTTTTGTTGATGAAATTATCAATTGTGTTGTTGTTCGGGAAAACCGCTAATGGACAGAATAGCCCCTATGACGGAATTAGCCGCATTGCCTTAGCCGCATTGCCGTTAAGAACTATTTACCTCTCCAAGGACTCTTAATATTAATTCGTAAGTGGTATTATTTGGTATCACAGGGGCCATAGAGTCAATAAATGTGCTCGCTTTGATACTCCTGCCATTAGCGATGTATACTCGGAGGAGTTCATTGTAATGCTCCACTGTAAACTTGGTGTGAGGCCTGAAAGTTTTAAATTATATTATAGTTAATTTATGTACAATGCCAATGTCATTTGTAAATGTAAATTACACAATATTCCTCATTTTGTTGGGCCACTTTTAATTTAAAAAGTAAATAAATAAATTACACCCAAGGTATTTTTTTTTATAATCTTCATGTGTTTATTTTATTTTATTATTATTTATTTATAAAATAGATAGTATTATTTATACCAATAAACATGAATAAAAACTTGGTCTCACTTGATTGCAGCCCACACCTCCTCAGCTAGAGCTATCCTGGTTGTAGCTGTCTCATCCGGAAGCAACTCTGTGCAACAGTGCAGCAAAAGCAAGCCCTGCCTTTTACTCGAGAAATTCAACTCTTTGACCTTCCCAATCACTCTAGCCAAATCATTTTTATACACTCTGTTTTTCTGATGAATATCCGATGAGAGGCCAGCTACCATTTTCTCCAGTAACTCCTCTGAAGACCCCAAAATTTGTGATGTTACAGAATTAACTTTTTCTACAGTCGCTGACGATACAGGGACGGCGTTATTTACTTTGGGTTGAACTGTAGTTTCGATAGACCTACAAATTTTATCTAAAATTAGAAAACAAATCCTGTAAATTACATTTCAATAAAGTAAATATATCAAAACATAACCTCGCTTTACTAAAGTTACATTGGCACGAGCATTGTATGGGCAACCGCTTTTCGTGAAGCAAATATTTTCTGAATAAAAGTGCTCTTGAAGTGGCAATGGTAAATTTTAAACAATTTCTAGTCAACATTTTCAAAATTATTTAATTTTCACTTATTTAAACTCGAAATCAGTCATCTAACCATAAACAAAGTGTCACTGTCAATGTCAAATCAAATGTCAATCGTGTCGTGTTGTGTGCTGTTCCAAAATAAATAATATTTTTGTTTGATAATTCAGTGCAAATTCAGTGAATCACAGTGTCAAAAACACAAAAGTTCATTATTTTTCTACTTAAAGCATTCAATCCGGATACCAAGATTAGAAAGTTACGTCGGCTAAGGAAAACAATGGTAAATTGTTTTGTTTTGTGCTGTAAAAGTGATTTTATCGTGATCTGTGTCTATCCTTTACGAGTGTACGTGTGTGCGGTCAAATTATTGCTTTGAATTCTTTCCAATGGCAACCATTCAATGTATCTATGATTTTTTTCTTCAAGTTGTCGTTATTGTACGATGCAACTTCAAGGCGTTGCGCGTAACGCATTTCCAACACGTGGCGCTAGTGTTCTATCCATTCTAAACAAGATTGTCAAATTGTCATGTCAATCGTGCGGATTCGTGCGTGATTGTGGAGTGTTTTGTGTTGTGAGTGAATGGTGCTTGTGGGTCGTGGAAATTTATTGCCTATTGCTGCTGTTATGTGGTAAGTTTCCCTTCATTTTGTACTATTTATTTGCATAATTTACGTTTTGTTCTGAGGTAAAACTAATAGGAAAGCACGGCCGTCATCAGCCGTTATTTGACCGCCATCGCCCAAGCTACCGACAGCGACTCCGCCTTTTTCTAAATAGCGTAGCATTTACCGCAGAATTTAACAACTAGTTTAACTTATTTTGTAGGGTTTCGCGGTTACTATGTCAAGTTAAAGTTTTCTGTAATTATTTCCACTTGAGTTAACTTTAAAGTTTGCAAAGTGATGTTGCCGCCTCTGCGATGATTCACGTCACAATGCGATTATTTAAATCATTCCAATGTTTTACCACGCTAATAATTCGTGTTGGCGCTAGCTCGAGTGATTATGCGAGTATGCATAGCAAGATAATGAATGAATTGGTTACAAATGGCTTTAGAATCAATTGCTACTTGACATTCTTGCCTGCACTACTTGCCGGTTGTTAGTTGTTATGCTAATGTGAATTATGAAATATTTTCCGCGTATTGGCCGTAATTGTGAATCAATGAAATGTTGAATTGAATGGTGTTTGTCATATTGTCCTTACAAGCTTGTCATTTAATAGTTTTAGTAACCCCAGTATCTAATAGGACTTAAAACTGTTCTAGAGAACTAGAGAAAGCTGCTAATATTAGTCAACTGCGCGAAATTCCTTACTTGACTAATAAACACTTGCTATTTATTACTTAGCATTTCCAAAAGGAAAACTATTTAAATTATATGTGGTTATTATGTCAACTAGGCAGGTACAGTCAGCGGCATATAGTTGGTAGCATTCAAAATAGTCAAATAGTTCAGTATACCATACAAACTCTATGGTGTACCGAACTATTTGACTACTTTGGATGCGACCAACTATATGACGCTAGTCAGCGTACCTACAAAAATAATAATTAATATCATTCTGTTATTAAATGTAAACTTTAAAAACCTGATGTAAACTACCTATTATAGTACCTAGTTACAAAACTCCAAAGGTTGTCGGCCAGTGTAACTAATGTTTTGGTCATTAGTTAATGGGGAGGTATCACATTGTTCCCCATTAAAGTTATCAGTCAATGTCACATGAGGGCTTTTCTGGTTGTCATGTTTAACAAAATGTTTTTTTCTTTCTTTATATTAAGCACTATTTTTGGTACAAAATTTGTGTCTTTATCATAGAGAGATATAAGCTTTGAGCTCCATACATGTCTAACCTTAGTTTTAAGCTTGCTGAACTTATTAAGCTTAACTGTTAGGTTTCATCCACAAATGACTACACACAAGTTTCATGATTTTTAATCCCCCCACTCGTTGCCACACATTTGTTTACCCCCATATTAATAATTTTTTTTCTACTTGTCGACTATAATGCTTGAATTGAGATTTTGTAGACCAAACTTCTATCGCATGCTTTTCGATGGAGCTTTTATGGTAGCAAATTTTAGCATTTTCAACTATGAATTTTACAGGCCTCCTAACCTAGTCAGTAGTGACCCTGCCTACGAAGCAGGAGGTCCCGGGTTTGAATCCTGGTAAGGGCATTTAATTGTGTGTTTATCACAGATATTTGTTCCTAAGTTATGGTTGTTTTCTATGTATTTAAGTATTTATCTATATCTATCTATTATAATATATTGTTGTCTAGTACCCACAACACAAGCGTTAATTAATTTAATGTGGGACTAGGTTGATTTGTGTAAGATAGTCCAATAATATTTATTTATTTTATACTGAAATGGATTTTCATATAATATTATACAACAGTCGGGGAAGAGTATAATCCTCCTCTCCGACCGCTGTTACTATTTAAATTATGGTTAAATGAGAGTATTATTATCAATTTCGTTGCTAAGATGATTTTAAAGGTCAAGGTTGCTAGTAAAAATTATACAGATAGGTAACATAGGTATTAGGACTAACATTAATATGAACCACTGATATTACTCTGGTAGTAACATCCTGGATTTTGGAGAACCATGACTTTTGTGTAACATAAGGCCTATAAAAATCATTTAGTTAAAAAACAACAGAATACTTCAAACGGGATTCATAAATATCAACTTAATTCCAACAGCTTAAAGCATATACTCCAATCCACTACATATGGCATTGGTAAAAAGGTTAACTGAAGCCATAATTATCAAAGCATCTGCTTATCTTATGTAAATATACCTGTAACATTATCTGATAACGTAAAACACGATCCTTAGGTTAATGAAGTCTTATCAACTTACACCTGACATAGATAATTGTTTGGTTAACCAAACTCATTGTAGTTTGTACCCAACATTAGGATTCAGGTTTAGGTTTTCTAGTGCAATCAGTGGTTCCAATCCAACACAAAAAAACAACAATCTTAAAATAGCTGTTTTTTACCACATTTCAGAACAAATGTTACATGATAATGAAAATTCTACACGGGAAAGGAAACATTATGTTTAGTTTTTGTTTTTTTTCTTATAATGTCCGTTCCATGCAATTTTTCAGCCGTACCTAATGGTGTCTACCATTTTATTTGCCGCAGTTTAAAAAAAAATCTTTATTTAAAAAAGGCCTTCGTCTCTTAGAGATGATGTCGCCCTATAGCTATTACAATTACTTACGTAGTCCCTTAAAAGGCCTGGAAAGCCATCGTAGGCGATATGTGGGGCTATCCTCTCCTCTGAAAACAAGAGGGGGAGGGGAAGGATTATACCCATTTCGGCGCTTACCCTGCTTGCCATTTGAAGGCGCCTCGGGATGCCGAAGATTCCACTGTGAATACCGCGATGTCTTCCGGCGGCCCTGGCCTTAGCTCTAGGGCACCCACGTTGAAGGAAATGGTGTTTAGTCTACCCTTAATTATTTATTACTAGAGCCATACTCAATTATTTATTTATAGTCTTGCAGACTTTTTTGTCTTAAGATATCCAATATTTTTTTTAACGATTGTAGTACCACCTGGGGCCTATTTCTGGAAAGATATTACACCAATATTATAAGTCCACGAACTGTCATATATATCACGACAACACAGTCAACACACTTATAATATTAGTCTACTCGTAATACCGTTCGACAAATTGGCCCCTGCAAGTTGCTTTGCGCGTTTTTTCTGGTTTATTCTCATTGCATTCTCTTTTTAGTCGTGGTCTTTGTTGACCAACAAAATCTACTTGTCTTTGATTTGTCTCTTGAAATGAGGCCACAGATACATGCACAATTACACACATCACGCGATCACACATCTATCTACTCGTCATAGGAATGCCGCTCACATTCGTGTCAGTTGTTAAATTTCCATTCTCACTCGACCTAGTTGGCGGTCTTCTTCGGTCGATAGTTGAACTACTGAGCATGTCAGTAGTTCCATTTTAAAGGTCAAATAATTACTTTGTGTTATAATTGGGACTGCGTTATGTTTCATGCAGACTAGATGCACCAAATTATTGAGAGCGCGATGTTAGTAGACATTGGTAATGCTCGATCCGATTCGATATGGGCCAATGTCGGCCAATCTGAGGGACGCAATTACGCGTTAGAGAGGGCAAGCGGTATCGCGATCTCGTTCCGTCGTATAGCTGCGTTTCCACCAGAGATGAGCGTTGCGAGAAATGTGTTTGTTAAGTTAAGAACAAATAAAACCACTTCATTTACCTATCCTCGCACAGCGCAGCTCCAGCATTGGGTCTTAACCAGTGATCGGAATAGGTAGTGCCATTTCGGGTGAATGACCTTAAACATTATAAAGAACATGGATAAGACTTGAGATTCTCCGACATATTTCTCACAGAAAATTTTCTTCAAAACGCAAAAGTAAAAAAAATGTCATTATAAATACATCATTTATTTAAAATTACTTTTGTTTAACAGTTACAATTAACAATTATTAATTATTTTTTATATACTTAATATATTTTTCGCAATTAACAATAATACAATCATAAAATAAAACACGAAACATCAACATCATTATTTTAAATGAACATAATTAAATTATTAATTTCTTTGAAATTATAGTAGCAAACCATATTTTTTATCAATATTTTCTACTGTCAATCTATTTCTTTTGACGTTCGATATTTAACTGAAACCACATTTTTCATACTTACGTTAGGCATACGGTTCTTTAAAATATTTTTAAACCTAACACAAACTTTAAATTTTCATATCGAATCCCGGGGTTAAAAACTGTATCCATACTAAGCTTACGCACCGAAGTCCCGCGAAATGGCACTACCAATTCCGATCACTGGTCTTAACAAACATTGCTCGCAACGCATCCTCTCATCTCTGGTGGAAACGCAGCCTTTGATTGGCCGACGTTGGCCCAATGTGTGGATCAAGCACAACATTTTACTTAACTTGTAAAATGCAATGATTAGAGCAACAAAGTTGAGTAGCATCGTTTATTATTTTATAGCTACTGTAACAGACCAGGTTCACTCTAAAAATATGATATATGCGGTTGGGTGGTCCTATACAACAACTTCTATTATGTAGGTACATATAATCGTGTTTAATTCTAAGTTGAAATAATACTGGAAACCATAGGTCTAAAGCTAAGCAAATATTTTGTAAATTTAACCCTCGTATGACTGTTTGTTTCATATTAAATAAAATAAAAATAATAACCGTGTAAGGAAAAACCTGTTTGTCCTCGAACTACTCAAAAAGTACTGCACGGAATTTCACGAAAATTTGTATTGTACCAGTTTAATCTCCAAAACGCAAGCGGGCGAAGCCGCGGAAACAGCTAGTAGTTTCCTAACTGTAATATTTGATGGTCCCCAATCTCAGCCTAGCGATGGCGTCCTATTAAACAAATTTACCTTGTTAAGCACAGGAAATTGGTAGCTTGTTGAAAATTAATGACTAGCAACGTACTTACTGGAACAACATGTAAACGAAGCACAACTTTTAGTTTCGAGCAGGCAGGGGTTGTATGTAAATACGTTTGACATATGAAAGTTACCGAGTTGAAACTGCAGTTAATTAGGCTCAGAACCGAGTTGAGAGCAGATGCTATGATGCTGCAAATGTTGATAGATATCCATTGTTAAATTATGAAATTAAAACTTTGGCATTCTGAGCCACATTACAGGACCCTGCAGGAAATGTAGAAAACATTATTGGAATCCTGACAAATTCTGACAACACCGTAGTACGTATGGGAATAGGACTGCAGTGGTGGATCCTGTCTTATGGTGAGGGTATACCCTCATGTGATATACACAATCAACCAGTTAACCGTGTGTGGTACCCAGCACAGTATTGCTAGGACTATTGGTTAGATTTTTTTCTCGCCGTTATACACTGGTTACAACCACCACTGAGTCCACTGACTACAGGTTGATATCAGAGATGCTTACATTTTTACACCGTATTACAAGGGAGTATGGTGCAAACGTGTAGACATACATTTGACGTCGACGGTACGGGACGGAAGCGCGTGCTCCCGCGCACTGATTATGCCGTCATAGATCACCGGTAATCTGATGCGGGATTAATGTGCCGTTTCCACTTGATATGTACCTATGTGGCTGCTTATAGAAAATCACGTTCACGTTGTTTTGAAAAAATAAGTCCCGCCGAGTTTCTTGCCGGACATAATTGTTCTCGGGTCAGAGGTGTAGGGTTAGAACCGGTGTAGTTTGATTTTTTTTCTCTCTTTTACTTTGACGTGTAAAAGTGCCCTTGTGGCCTACATTCATAAATAGTGGTAGTTCATAAAAATAAAATCCTACATTCATAAATAGTGGTAGTTCATAAAAATAAAATTATTATGGCATATAAATTGTAAGTACAATCCGGTTTAAGCCACCACTAGGAGCAGAACTGGATATCAGTACGCGTCAAAAATATTCGCAAGAAAGTCTTAGCAATCGCAGGTTGGTAGAAATCAAGTGGACATTCAATGAACTAAAGTCACGATAAGATCTAGATCTAAAGACTAAAATCAGGTTAAAGCCAGGGAAAATAAAGCCGCAACATCGTATGAACTACTTTCGTGAAAAAGCTCAAGTAAGTTTTGCAATATAAGACAATATAACTAATGGAATGGATGGAAATCTGTATACTAGATGCGTCGTTGACATTGCTTATTAAGTTATTATGTATATAAATTTTTAACGAAGACAATAGGTACGTAAAATTAACTAATTTTAAGCGTACTGTAATTGTCCCTTTATCCTCATAAAAACGTCGAATTCTGTACCTTATTCCGTTGTAATAAGAATAAATGTGTATATATATATATGTATATTTGACGCTGACCCTACGAGTGTTAATTATTCCATCAGGCTAATTAATCACGAGTTGAATCATGGCGGGCTTTACAAATGATTGCGATGAGTAATTTTTGGTTATCAATGTTATCATTGTTTCCAGGCAAGATTTGTATCAGTGCTCTTTAAATTAAAGCCCTTGTTTTTACATAATTTCAAATATTTTTGTATAAATATTGATAGTTACATTAAAATCCCTATGCCAAATCCTCAAAAAAACCACTTAGCTTAAAAGTACGTAAAGTACAAAGTGTGTTAACATGGCAGCAACACAATAATCTTTGATCCGTCGTAGCACTTGCGTTTCTCATAACATAATACATTTCATATTCACATCGCGCTTTCGTGTTACATATTTTACATATGAGCATATTTTAAGCAATGGTACGAGTATTAAACAGCTGCAGGAAAATGGGGAAGGTGTCTTGTAATTTCACATTGAGAAGTAGCTAGGTAACCCAACCCCCGGATTCATAAACGTCTTTCAGTCCTCAATCAGTTAATTTAGTACATATATTTTGTCTATTTCTAACAAACACAACTGCCGAAGTCACAGATAAGGACAAACTATTTAGAATAAAAAAAAAAACAAATTATAAATATTATTTGATACGGGATAAATATCCCGTGGTAAATACCATGTATATTTGTGTTTCCGAGCACCCGATATTGCCGGCGCAGTTGCATGCACCATCATCACGGAGTAACTAACGTTGCGGCGAGTTTTAGTAGTCTACCCACACACCGTAGCGATCTACCCTCTTTCGAGTTCGCTTTTTTCGTCCATTGTCACTGCTACTACTACTGTCCGCGTCACACAACACTTACAGTATCAACTCGCGCGTTTTTTTGCGAAACAGTATATTTTGGATTATAGAACTTCCAATAGTAGTAGTAGTAGTAATAATAGTAGTAGTAGCAGTGACAATGGACGAAAAAAGCGAACTCGAAAGAGGGTAGATCGCTACGGTGTGTGGGTAGACTACTAAAACTCGCCGCAACGTTAGTTACTCCGTGATGATGGTGCATGCAACTGCGCCGAAATATCGGGTGCTCGGAAACACAAATATACATGGTAAATATCCCGTATCAAATAATATTTATAATGTGAATGACCATGTGAGCTTGAAATCATATAAAAAAATCAAATATTGAAGTGCCACTCTAAACAAAAAAAAATACAACAAGTATTATCTCTAAAGAAACATTCAATCTGGAACGGCCTTCGTACATTGCAAATTGATATTATTCAGGGCTATGCTATGTTATCAGCTATTGTTACCCACGATATGGTTCAAGCAAGACGCGCTGCGACGTCAAAACAAAATCAACTCTATTATTTTATTTTAAAAACTTCGAATGCGTTTCCTGGATTGTCTGTCCAATACATGGTGTAACGGCAATTTCATTACCTCTAATAAGGAGGGAATAAAACTATAAATTCAATTTTGCTCTTCACTAAATCGTATATGAGCGGGACCCGGAGTATGTCCTAAAACTACGGCCAAGACCACCGGGGGATGGGCAGCAGCATCCTCGGAGTGCGGTGGAGATACTGCGATCGCCAACCCACATGCCATGTGTGGCGATTACGGCATTCACCCCCCATGATAAGAACCAAAAAACCACGGCCCCGAATGTCCGGCGACGGCGACCCCCGGTGCCCTGGTTATGGTAGCGGCCAGGGTACTAGCGGGGTCAGGGGTGCTAAGAATCTCCGGCAAAGATCCGGCTACCACCACCGACGACTTCTGGCCCTGGCAACATATAACACGCGTAAACTGCGGACCGACGAAAAGATAGTGGAACTGGAGGAAGGATTGAGCAAGTTGCGTTGGGATGTCAGGGTTATCTGAAGTCCGAAGAGAGGGGGAGGAAACGATAATCCTAAAGTCCGGCAACTTGCTTTATTTCCGGGAGGGCGACCAACAGTATTGTTGACAACAGATATTGTTTCTCACCAGACTAAACATGGCTAGTTTTTATTAATTAATACTTTTTATTAATCATATTTAATTTTAGTTTAATTGGCTTTAGACACAACATTCGGTGCTTGATTATCCATATTTTTTATTATATAGAATATATAGATCAAGACACTTGGAGACCTTATACATCTCTAAGTATAATTTAGAAATAGTATGTTTATTGTATACTAGAATCACTTAAGTACTTTTTTTTATATTATTTAAATTCAAAGTTTGTTTCTAACTGTTGATGATGGATTATTATAATTTGGAAATTTATGTAGAAGACACAGTTCAGGTAAGAAAGTATATCAAACTTGTATGTAATTTATTTTCAATAGTCAGATTTGGACTCATCTTTTTTCTTTGGTATTTTTCTTAAACTATAACCTATTGTTGGTTAATCTAACCTTGGTTTGATATGTTTTCTTATAGAACAACGTACTTATATGTATTGTTTAGTTTTGATGTACTGTTGTTTTGAAAAAATAAGTCCCGCCGAGTTTCTTGCCGGACATAATTCTTCTCGGGTCAGAGGTGTAGGGTTAGAACCGGTGTAGTTTGATTTTTTTTCTCTCTCTTTTACTTTGACGTGTAAAAGTGCCCTTGTGGCCTACTTACTGAATAAATGTTTGAGTTTGACAGTCCCAGGGAGATGTCGGGTACATCGTCCATAAGTCCCTCGTGAACAACGTGGTGAAGATCGAGTGTGTCGACTAGGGTGGCGTACCTTATACTCAGAGTATCCAAGAGGTACTCGTTGAAGGTCATACAGGTGTATGCGCCGACTTCGGCACACTCCGATGACGAGGTGGAGGCTATGTATGAGGATATATCGAAGGCCATGCATAGCTCCAAAACCTACTTCACCGTTGTTATGGGGGACTTCTACGCGAAACTGGGCAAGAGAGATGGTGAAGAGCTGAGAGTGGGGCAATTTGGATTTGGAAGTCGGAACCACCGGGGCCAACTACTGGCTGGCTTCTTGGAGAAGGAGGGACTCTACATGATGAACTTCTTCTTCAAGAAACGTGAGCACAGGAAGTGGACCTGGATGAGTCCCGACGGTGCAACTAAAAACGAGATTGACTTCATCATGTCGACGAAGAAGCATATATTCAATGATGTCTCTGTGATCAATACGGTTAAAACCGGAAGTGATCACCATCTGGTGAGAGGCACATTGAATATATGTGTTAAGCTAGAGCGCTCTCGACTGATGAAGTCTACGCTCCGTCCAGCAGCACTTCAAATCCAAAACCCTGAGAGCTTCCAGCTGGAATTCCAAAACCGGGTCGATTGTCTAGGCGGCGATGTGGACGAATTCAACGACGGGTTTGTGGAAGCTATCCATAGTACTGGGTTTAAGTTTTTTAAGGCCCATTGGAGCAACAGAACGAAAAGGCTCTGACTCCACTCAGAAACTCATCGAGGAAAGGGGAGAAATGGTTCTGCAATCCTCAGCAGATGCGTCATTATCCGGCAGCTCAATAAACGGATCTCTAAGTCCCTTACCCGTGATTTGCGCCAATTCAATACAAATCGTATTAAAGAGGCCATTGAGCAGAATAAGGGCTCTAAAGTTTTCTCAAGAGATTTGTCTATTGGGCAGAGCCAGCTCGCCAAATTAAAAACTGAGGATGGTAGAATTGTTTTCATCCAGACCCGAGCTTCTGGGGGAGATAGAGGACTTTTATGGACAGCTATACACATCAACTAGCAGACCTGAAGTTAATCTGGCGGAAGACCCTAGAGCTAGACTGACCCGACATTATACCGAAGACATCCCGGACATCAGCCTGTACGAGATTAGAATGGCTCTTAAACAGCTCAAAAACAATAAGGCACCTGGTGAAGACGGAATTACAGCCGAACTTCTGAAGGCGGGTGGTAAACCGGTCCTTATGGCCCTTCAGAAGTTGTTCGACTCCGTTTTACTAGAAGGGAGAACGCCTAAGGCATGGAACAGAGGTGTGGTGGTATTGTTCTTCAAAAAGGGTGATAACGCGTTACTGAAGAACTACCGACCCATTTCACTTCTGAGCCATGTCTATAAGCTGTTTTCAAGAGTCATTACGAACCGTCTCGCACGCAGGCTAGATGACTTCCAGCCTCCCGAACAAGCCGGTTTCCGAAGAGGCTTTAGTACCGTAGACCACGTCCATACGCTCCGTCAGGTTATACAGAAGACTGAGGAGTATAACCTGCCCCTCTGCTTAGCGTTCGTGGACTACGAGAAAGCCTTCGACTCGATCGAAACCTGGGCTGTACTACAATCTCTCCAGAGGTGCCAAGTGGACTCCCGCTATATCGAAGTGCTGAAGTGTTTGTACGAGAACGCCACTATGTCAGTCCGACTCCAGGACCAGAACTCGAAGCCTATTCCGTTGCAGCGGGGAGTCAGGCAAGGAGATGTTATTTCTCCTAAACTGTTTACCGCTGCACTGGAGGATGTTTTCAAGACTCTGGACTGGAGAAGGCTAGGCATCAACATAAACGGCGAGTACATCACTCACCTTCGGTTTGCTGACGACATAGTAGTCTTGGCTGAGACCATGGAGGATTTGAGTACGATGCTCGATGACCTCAGTAAAGCCTCCGAGCGGGTTGGTCTAAAGATGAACATGGCTAAGACGAAGATCATGGTCAAATACCCATGTAGCACCAACTCCCGTTACAATCGGAGACTTTACACTCGAGGTTGTGGACGATTATATATACTTAGGACATACTGTCCAGTTAGGTAGATCCAACTTCGAGAAAGAGGTCAATCGACGAATCCGACTCGGTTGGGCAGCGTTCGGGAAGCTACGGCACATCTTTTTGTCCAATATTCCGCAGTGTCTCAAGACGAAAGTCTTTGACTAGTGTGTGTTGCCAGTGATGACATATGGTACTGAAACGTGGTCGCTTACAATGTGCCTCATAAGAAAGCTCAAAGTCACCCAAAGGGCAATGGAGAGGGCTATGGTTGGAGTCTCTCTGCGTGATCGCATTAGAAATGAGGCCATCCGCAGTAGAACCAAAGTAACCGATATAGCCCTCCGAATCGCTAAACTAAAGTGGCAGTGGGCGGGGCACATTGCTCGTAGAACCGATGGCCGTTGGGGCGGAAAGGTTCTCGAGTGGCGACCACGAACCGGAAGGCGCAGCGTGGGTAGACCCCCCGCAAGGTGGACTGATGACCTGGTGAAGGTCGCGGGAGTCCGCTGGATGCGGGTGGCGCAGGACCGGTCATTGTGGTACTCTTTGGGGGAGGCCTATGTCCAGCAGTGGACGTCTTTCGGCTGATATGATGATGATGATGATGATATGAGCGGGAATCGTTTTTTTAGGCACTTAGCGTTTGTTATCTAAATTACGTAAGCAAAAGCATAGGATTACTGTTTATTAGGATATGGAATAACAATATAAAGTATTCTAGATTAATCTATATGAATTTGTATTAAAGTATATTTTTATAACTTGCTAAATAGTTTTTCAATAAAAAATCAAATACGGACACAAAAATTATTGTGGAAAATATAGTCCTCTACTCCACTATTTTAAGGAAAGGAACAAACCAGCCAAATCGTGACGGGCTATACTCGGTGTACGGTTCCGTAGTGTAAATAGCTACTCTACAAACATAATAAGCAAAATTAGTATATCGCGATATTAACAATCATTAAGCTAACCCGCGGACGGACATAGCGACATAGTGACATAGCGGGCTGGGCGATATAGCGTTTCGCGACGGGCGGCGTAGCGGTTCTAAGGAACTCAAAACACAGAGCAGGCAACACACGGAACGACATATCAGTATCTGGTTTAGCTCCGCATTTTTCCTGTTTATCCATGATTGTTATGTTAATTCAGCCCATTTATCTTTCCGCATGATATAACAATTTCGGGCGTACTTCGCCGTAACTCCCGTAAGTGAGCTTTGCCGTATCTTTGATGTAGGAGGAGTTTGCTTGTTATTTCTTCATAAATTCAAGGTATTATTTACTGGTAACAAACATGCTTTTTCTAACCGGCTGCGAAAAAGCGGATAATTGATCAGGTCGTCATGTTTTTGACGAGTAGATTACAAGTGGAAGAAACCAAGAAAAGCCTTTTCCCACACACTACTTATAAACTGCGGAACTATGAAGTAGTATTTCCGTGTTTATTCCCTTAACCTACACAACTACTGGATGTTTTTAGGGTTCCGTAGCCAAATAGCAAAAAACGGAACCCTTATGGATTCGTCATGTCTGTCTGTCTGTCTGTCTGTCTGTCCGTCCGTATGTCACAGGCATTTTACTCGGAAACTATACGACGTATCTGAATAAAATTTACACATAAGGTGTATTTTGTATGCAGCTACTTAGTTATGTAGTTAAATTTGAAAAAAAAAAAAAAATTTAGGGGGCGCTCCATACAGGTAACTAAATAAAAATAAAAAATTACCAAATATCAACATGTGACACATTAATCGATAGGTCTTTCAAAATAACATTGAGGTTTCTTTGACCATTTTGTGACTAAGTGAATATTGTCTGAAATAATCGCTTCGAAAGTCAGAAAAGTTGTGTAGCCCCCCCCCCCCCCGTATCTTTTGAACCGTAAGTTCAAAAAAATATGAATAAATTTGAAGAGATGCGCCTTATCATATACTTTCAACGAAAATTGTTTTGAACATTATCGGTTCAGCCATTTTTGAGTTATCTCCAAAAAACTTCTTCCATATGCATCAGATACGACCTTTTGGTATTAGTTTGGTTCTTATTCCATTGAAGGTACGGAACCCTCCTATGCGTGGGACACGCACTTGGCCGGTTTTTTTTTTATTATAGTCTAGACTCCAGACGAATCCAGATTCGTCATAAATTTCAACCACAAAACATGGTAGGGTAAACCATATAGCTATTGCCCACTTAAGGATTTCGAAGACATTGACATGCAATAAAAAAGAAAATATGATAGGTACCAACTTTTTATTACTATTTTCTTATGACCTAATAAACTCTCCTATAGAATATCAACAGTTTTTAATTAAAACTTACATACCATGGGAAATAATGCAACGAAATTAAAATCATCTAAAAAGTACAGTCATTGCCCATAGCCTACAGTAATTGCCAATATCACAGCACAGTAATTGCCCAATACCTTAAAATCATAAATCAAAGTCTTTGTCTGACGTCAGTCGTCTGAATTGACTTTAAACATAAATAAACATTAAAAACAGAACATTAAACTCAAACCTAACAGGATAGTTTTCAATAAATTAAAAAGGGTTGCGTTTAGCTTTCATAACAGCATCAAATAATTCTTTCGCTGATGAAGATGAGTCAGAATCACCAGAGTCAGAATAATCTACCATAAAACAATTATGGCATAAAAACAAAGTCAAATCGGTGCTGTCGGGTATATGTTCCTTATGGTTTCGAGGAATGCAACGCACATGAAAGATTTTTGAACAAGCACTGCAAGTCAGTTGACTTTTTTTCACATTAGTATGACAAACTCCGCAAAGACTATTACGAGGGTTACTACTTATATATCCGGAAACAAAAAAACAAACAAACCTACACGGCTGAAAATGGTTTTATTGTTTTTCAAAGTATTCCCCTTGATGATCTATGCACTTTTGCATTCGCGTGAACCAATTTTTAAAGCACTTCTGCCACTCCGCCTGAGGTACCTCCATAACGTGTTGTTTGAATGCGTCGACAGCATCTTCAGCGGTCGAAAATCGTTGACCGCGTAATTTATTCTTTATATTTGGAAATAAATAAAAATCGTTGGGTGCCAAGTCAGGGCTGTACGGCGGATGACCCGTTAATTCCACATTTTGACCCTCCAAAAATAGAGTTGTTTCGCGTGACGTATGACAGCTGGCATTGTCATGATGAAGAATGATTCTTCGTCGCTGGTTAGTTTTACGAATTTGTTCAAATACTTCCGGTAAGCAAATGGTCGTGTACCACTCTGAATTAACCGTTCTACGGTTTTCTAGTGGCACTGTAGCTACATGGCCATTAATACCGAAGAAGCAGGCCACCATTTGTTTCAATGTACTTTTTGCACGAGTAACTTTCGTAGGGTTCGGCTCATTTTGAAACACCCATACCGTTGATTGTTGCTTCGTTTCGGGATCGTATGCATAGATCCAGGATTCGTCACCTGTATAGATGTTATAAACGGCTTTTGAGTCACCACGGAATATAACTTTTTAACATTTTATTGCACCATTCGACGCGAGCATCTTTTTGCTCTTTTGTTAAGTTGTGGGGTATCCAACGCGAACAAATTTTTTTTACAGCCAAATAATTATGTAATATGCTATTAATGCTGGTCATAGAAATACCCAGAGTCGCCTCTATCTCGCGGTACGTATCATGTCGGTCGTCCATTATAAGTTTTCGCACAGCCTCGATATTTTGTTGTACAACGACCGATTTCGGGCGACCTGCCTTAACTTCGTCCGTAAGCATACTACGTCCACGATTGAACTCACTAAACCAGTGATACACAGTAGTTTTAGATGGGGCTTCATCACCAAAAGTTGAAGTTAGTTGATCTATGCACTGTTGTTGCGTTAAACCACGCCGAAAATCATAATAAATCATAGCACGAATATTTTCACGAGTGAGTTCCATTCTTGCTGCGAGATGACATTTAAAACCCGTCAAAAACAAAACACGAGCGTTAATAAGAAAGAAAAAATATACCGGCCAGTACTTAAAAAAGTTCAAATTTTACCATGGAGGTCAAATATGCTATTTAAGAAGATTGTAATCCCGGTTTCCGGATATATAAATAGCAGCCCTCGTATTACCAGGCTTTATTACAACGTTACTTAAAAACAGTTATCTTTTTAGACGCTGGTAATTGCTCAATTTCTTTCTTGTCCTTAATTTTTACGTTTACTTCTTTTTTTAATCGCTTTGGTATGGGTTCGGGTTGTTGCTTAAAATGTTCAGTTTGTTGGTGGTCATCATTATTTCCTTTAATTGTATCTGTTTCCGTAGTGTTTACGGTCTCAACATAGGCGTTTATTATAGAATCTTCATTTTCTGGAATTTTGTTCGAATTTTTATTTAGGTATTTTTAATAGGTGATGTTCGCAACACTTTGACCAATAATCTACCACGACAGCTATTGCCCGGGCAATAACTATAGACATTACCACATGGCAATTACTAAAAAAAGGGTGGGCAATAACTAAAAATATTCAAATTTTGGTTCAGTGATTGCCCACAGCTAAAATGACCGTTAGGATTCAAAATTGAACACAGATTTACATTAAAAACGATGTAAATACATTTAATTTTATCACATTCATGCAATAGAAGCTGAATATCAAATAATCAACACACAAAAATAACCTTTAAGACGATTGTCGCCGGAGTGTCCTTGAGGGTTTGGGCGCTCTGTACCCGCGCCATCCGCTTACCGTAATACCATACGTAAATCCGCCGCGATGCACCGGGACGATGTTCAAAGAATATGACTTTACCCAGAGGCGTGCGGGCAACTGTATAACAATTATGATCCTTTTGCGGATGTTTTGTGATGTGAATACCTACTACTAAGTACTGTGGTGACATTTTTGGGAATGCTACTTACCTATTAAATAAGATAAGTAATAACGACTTCGATTTTGAATATGAAGTAAGTACAGTGAGCGGCAAAATATTTATGAATTTACAAAATATGGTTAAAAATATTTTGCATATCAGAAAAAAATAAAAAATACTGACTAGCACAGCAAAAAAAACTGAATGCACATCAAAGCGGTGTTTTCATGTGAATTTGGATTTTCTTTTATTTATTATCAACAAAACTAAGCCTGTTGCGAGTTGCGAATACTAAAAATGCACATGTAAGGAGCGGCATTTGTCCACGAAATCGTCATACAATTGTCATAAGAGCTGTAAGCCCATGAAATTTAGATGTTTAAAATATAACACAACGCAAACACTTCTTAGGGTTCCAAAATGGCAAAAACGAAACCCTTAAAAGTTTCTTGAAACATGTCCGTCTGTCCGTATGTCATAGCCATTTTTATTATAAAACATATATTAATTAAATTTTATCCAGGGGTGTGATTCATGTGCCGCTACTTAGTTTTATACCTAAATTGCCAAAAAAACTTTTAGGGGAGGCATTCCATACATACATATGCCAAACTAAATGTCAAAAATATTTTGTTTGTAAATATGAACATGTTGTACATCAATCGATACGGCTTTAAAAATATATTATATATATGGAAGATCTTCTTTTATTAAGTCAATATTTTCAGAAATCATTCTCTTTGAATATCTAAATATTATAATCTATCAGGCTCTGCTCAGTGATAGTTAGTAGGTACACTGAAATTTGGTACGAGTATGTGTTTTAATTACACCTACAAAGTGGTAACACAATAAGTATTTGAAACACATGAAGTACTTACACATTGTTGGATAGGTATTTCAAAAAGAATAAGCCTTAAACAACTTTTGAATAAAACGTATACTTTGGTAAATAACAGTTCCGAAAGTTTAAAATGCCCTTTGATTTTTTAACCGTGGCTCCAAAAAAAATTGAAAATTCCTGGAAGTGAGGCCATTGAAATACTTATCAAGTATTTTTAATAAAAACTATATGGAATAAAATCGGTTGAGCCGTTTTTGAGTTATGCTTCAAAAACGCATAGTTAAAAGACGTAAGTGCTGCATAGTAAAATAACGAAAGTGCCACATAATATCCCTTTATAAACGACCTTTTGAATGGATGTATTGTAAATTGTAATAGGCTGGCAACTACGGAACCCTACACTGAGCATAGCCCGACATGCTCTTGGCCGGTTTATATGCAATCCTTTGCAGTTTTCTTCGCAATTTCTTGATTTGATAAATTAGTTAAAGTATAACATTAAAGATTGTGTTTAATCTTAAAATAAAACGCATAATACATTCGTTTAGAACTTAGAACACGTTATAAATACTTAAATGAATATATTTAAATAAATTCGGTCCTAAATAAATAAATAATTCGTCTATTGTATTGTAACACCTATTTATTATACCTATATTCGCAACTAACACCTATTTTGCGTGATGCATTAGTCTACTAAAACATAATACTTACATGATCAAATTTGTTTTCAGAGCATTATGAGATGCATGATTTTGGTTTTTTTTCTCCATTTTTATTTAATTTATTTTGAATACTTGTTATAATCTAAATTAAATGCACTTTTTATAAGAATGTACATGAACACGCATACGAGTACATTATCGGAAAAGATAAAACGTCTATGCTTTATTGATTCCGAGAAGACGCGTTATGTCCGCACCGCATGAACTCTCTGCAGTTATTTAGTCTTTAGGCACAGTAAGTCCGATATTATTGCTCACGGGCCATGCACAAGTATATGTAGTACAAGGGAAGCACGGAGCGACGAGCGACACAGCCTCCTCGTGTCAAAGCTAGCTCACGACTGCCAACAACGCCGTTTTCGAGCTACCAACGCACGAAATGTGGAATTATGATCAAGTTGTTTAAGAAAATCAAATCAATTTAAACATCCTACGTTGAGTTTGTAGTGTTTTGTAGTACACATTTTTTAGTTCAACAATTTTTTAAATCGAATGAGCCGTTCAGTAGATATAAGCAAAATTAACCGTAAAACGACATTTCGTTACATTTAAATAACGGAGAAACTATACGTTACACGAGTTATTCAAACGTTGACAATGTTGTGCATGAAATGGTAATTAACATATATTTTTTAAAATTTTTTTGATGACCCGTTATTGAGATATATCCCTTAGAAAGTAACTGTTTTCGGCCACAATCAGCGCCTAGCGCCTTAAGAAAGTAAGTTCTTAAGATAACTGTTAAAATGTTTACCTGTTTGAGTAACACTTTCACCCATCTAGACAAAATCCGCCATTACTGCTTTTTTTTTTAGAGTGTTGCCAGTTGTCAATTTTAAATCTACTAAACATCAAATTACAGCACCATCTAGCGAATTCCAATCCAACTAGAACGATACTAAGCTAACATTCGATAATGTTTTTTTTTAAAGCGGGCAATCACTCTCAGTGGGCAATTACACCCTGGTTTACCCTACCTAAATGAAAGTCAAGATGTTGACAGTAAAACTACTAAAAATGGCGAGAGTAAGCAAGCCCTTATCCCTGTATTCATAAAACAGCAAACCTCGGATATTTTTTGTCTCTTCCTAACAAACACAAAAGTAAAATTGAAGAATAAGGACATACAATTCTTAAACGCTTCCAAAATTATCCAATTTTGAAGACGTGTAATGAATGTCGCTATAGATTATTATTGTTATTAATTACTAATAGTAGCTAACTACAATAAACCTTTAGTTACCTAATTACTGTTTGAACTATGCCAATATCTCTCCCATTCATTTAAACCCATACTACTCGAGAACCGATACCGACCGAGGTACCGATATCTCGAGAACTATCTCGAGATATCGGTACCTAAAGTTTCTCAGTATTTGTAGAAACTAGAAATATCACGATCGACCTATATAAGACTCGACCTATCGACTAAAAAGGCTTGTCTCAAGGATAAAGGTTAAATATATTTGGACACGCCCCAGTTTTGAGCGGTACAACGTAGTTTGGATTTGACAGTTTGAGTTTATATTTTATGAGCTTGGAGCATGAGATGTAACTTTGATTAATTTTAGTAGTAAAACACTTTATTGTACAAAAAATACAGCGAGTAACCCAACATATGCGTACAAATTAACTAACCTTACTTTAATGGTTTCTTCCAGTTTACCTTTTGAGCTATTGAGAGAGAAAGTCGGCAGTTTAGTTTTCATTTTGGTAACTTGAAGCATTAGACAATTTGTCATGTACGAGTTAGCATTTTTTAAATAAATCAAACACTAGGTGGTCGGACACAGGCAGCAATTTATGTCACTTTGACGTTGAACATAATAACTAACATGGATAAACCTTTATCATTAAAAATAAAACCAATACATATTTTATGAAAAAGCTTACAGAATTTTAGGAAATTACCAAAAAAAAATACGTTTTATATTTTGAATCAATTTGATTGCTCATTGAAAATTAACTTATACAGGGTGTTTGGTAACCGGATGCAAAGCCGAAAGTAGGAGATAGCCTAGGTCATGTAGAACATTTTTAGCCATACTTGTCTTAGACAAATGTTATTAGTTTTTTTTTAATTTAAATTTAAAAATTTGTCGGAGAAAACTGCAAAACTTCAGACTAAATCGATAATTAGTACTTTTTTTACTGCAGGTAGATTTTTTTTGTTTTATTTCGTATTGTGCAATGTCTATCAAACACTAGAAAAGTTATTTCAAACATCTGTGTCTAAAGAAAACAAGTTGACAGCGATTTAAAATTTTAGTTACATGAAAATGTAAACGATTTAAGTGATTTCAAAGTACGAAAAAAAAAACTAAAATAGCCACGAATTTTCAAACCATTTTAAAAACATGCTTGGCTTTTACCCTTTTATTTAAGCTATCAAACACGACTGTAGCTACTGTATCCTTGAAAATAAGCCACCTAAACCAACTGGGTAGCTAAAATGTTTCACTCTACTTGTGATACTTGTGGTAGTTGTGGTGACGAATCTCATTATGATTTTACAATAAAACATTGGTTGGCGTCATACTAAGTTGGCGTTGACTTGACATTTGACTTGTTTTAAAAGGGTTAAGTGTACTGGACAAAACTACCACATGCAATTTTAACAAACAAAGGCTTGCGGCGGTGAGAGACAAAAGGGACTGATAGCGGCAGGCGGCGGGCGATATGACAATCATGTCTCAAGCCATTTTATCTTTGAAAATAGGCTACCTGTACTAATAAGAGGGAATGTTTAGGGTAAATTAAAACAAAAGCATAAAAGATAAGTTATTTATTTTTACGATCAACACATTAAAATTACACATCATCGCTCGTTTTCAAAATGTGACCCGCCGTTTCGAATACAAGCACGAGCCCGTCTTCTTACTTCTGTGGTGGTTGTTCCGAATATCATTTCTTCCCTCATCCTTTCGAACGCCGCTTCTATCCTCTCCCTCAGCTCTTCTACGGTATTAATGACCTCTTGTGTGTAGACTAGCTCCTTAGCTCGGCCCCAAACGAAAAAATCCAATGGTGTCAAATCAGGTGACCGAGCGGGCCAAGGGATTCGTCCGCCTCTGCCGATCCAACCGTCCGGGAAACAGTTATCCAGATGCTCCCTTACAGCCAGAGAGTAATGGGCGGGACAACCGTCGTGTTGAAATGTCACTGCACCGGGCAGCTGGTCTTCGTCAATAAGCCTGGGCAAATCGTTTTGTAAAAATTCCAAATAATTTGCCCCATTTAAATTATTTGGCAAAAAATGTGGCCCAATAAGGACTCTGCCGATGATTCCAGCCCTCACATTGACGGAAAACCTTCTTTGGAAGGACACTTGCTTTTTCCAATGTGGATTGTTGTTTTTGTCAGCCCATTGGTGTAGGTTATGGAAATTTGTGATCCCCTCCCGGGAAAATTTCGATTCATCGGTCCAAAGAATGCTTCGCAAAAAACGTCGGTCTTCGATATCCGCATTGAGTAAAAATCGGCAGAAGTCCACTCGGCGTGCAGGATCTCCTTCGTCCAAACCTTGAACTCCGATGCCGCGAAAAGGATATTTTCCCTCACGATTCATTGTGGCCCATACTTTCCATGTGGACAAGTTCAGATTACGAGCTACCACTCTGATGCTCGTATTCGGATCCTCTGCAAATGCCTGTAGAACGTCTTCCTCCACTTCAGGGCGATTACGTCCTGGATTCCCTCCATGTTGCACAGCAATACCATTCTCACGTAGCCTTCGGAATGAATTGTAAAACACTCTCACATTAGGCAATCTCCGGTTTGGAAAACGCTCTTGGTACATCCGTCGGGCCATCGCTCCATTACTGTCAGCTTTGCAGTACATGTAGATAATGTCGGCGTATTCTTCGTTCGTAAACTCCATGTTTACAATGAAGAAGTCGTAATTACACGTGAAGGAGCGCCTACGGCAGCTACAACTTGACACGGTAAATTGAGATGAGAGCGGGAAATTAAACCACAATGAACGTCTAATCGCAACTGAAGTTGTAACTAGACTAAATTACTAGTTTTTGCACAAATACTCATGTAGCTAATCAGTTTATCTTTGTCAATAAAGCACAAAACCGATCATCTTTGTTTAACGCCGCTCACCGCCTGCCGCTATCAGTCTCTTTTGTCTCTCACCGCCGCAAGCCTTTGTTTGTTAAAATTGCATGTGGTAGTTTTGTCCAGTACACTTAACCCTTTTAAAACAAGTCAAATGTCAAGTCAACGCCAACTTAGTATTCAGAACCAATGTTTTATTGTAAAATCATAATTAGATTCGTCACCACAACTACCACAAGTATCACAAGTAGAGTGAAACATTTTAGCTACCCAGTTGGTTTAGGTGGCTTATTTTCAAGGATACAGTAGCTACAGTCGTGTTTGATAGCTTAAATAAAAGGGTAAAAGCCAAGCATGTTTTTAAAATGGTTTGAAAATTCGTGGCTATTTTAGTTTTTTTTTTATCGTACTTTGAAATCACTTAAATCGTTTACATTTTCATGTAACTAAAATTTTAAATCGCTGTCAACTTGTTTTCTTTAGACACAGATGTTTGAAATCACTTTTCTAGTGTTTGATAGACATTGCACAATAAGAAATAAAACAAAAAAAAATCTACCTGCAGTAAAAAAGTACTAATTATCGATTTAGTCTGAAGTTTTGCAGTTTTCTCCGACAAATCTTAAAATTTAAATTAAAAAAAAACTAATAACATTTGTCTAAGACAAGTATGGCTAAAAATGTTCTACATGACCTAGACTATCTCCTACTTTCGGCTTTGCATCCGGTTACCAAACACCCTGTATAAACAACCTATCTGCATCAACACAAATGAGTTGTGCGAAGTTGTAAAGTGATAGCTCATCTTTATAATTCAAGTAAATACTTTAATAAAAAAAAATATGCATAAGTTAGTGGATAAGTTATACACAAAATGTAAATTAAGTCATATCCATGTTACACTTTCATCCTAAAATTGCTACCGGTGTCCGATCATTGGTCACTGATGAGTGATGATGAACCAAATGTATAAATGGCTAGAATACATTCGACGTGTACATAATGCTCTTGACACACTCTTAGTTTCATATCAATAAAGTCTAGTTAAGCTCATTTTGAACACCTCACCTGCTTAGATACTTCTGCTGCTGACTGTACTTTTTTTAATTAACTCACTGTGTAAATTAATATCAAAGTAGCAATGATATTTGTCTATCTTGTGACAGCAAAAAAAAAATCATTAAGACGTTAAATCATATACCTATCTACATTTTAAACTGAATTAGATGTCACATAAGAAAAAGCGACCGTGTATGATAAATTAACGAGAGCATGGAATTGCATATGTAGTAGTATTGTATGTTTACAGGCATTCTATATTTGAATTTTCTATTTTCTCGTACTATCAGCATAAAAAGAGGTTTGTTATATATTGAAGAAGTAAATACCAAAATAATGTCAGTGTCAAATTGTGAATATTATTTACGTTGTGCATATATTTTTACGTCTGATTTTATTGTATTCTCGCAATTATCCGAATAATTTTGTGTCAGCCCGTACGACTAAGTGTAAGTTACATAATTTTCAAAAAATATGGCAGTGAGTAATTATGGTCCGATTGAGAGTCAAAGTAAGCAAATTATTTTTAACTGTTATAAATATTTTGAACTTGAACTGAAGAAAAATTTAAATTCCCCTTACACCGCTGCCCAGTTAGTTGAAAAAGCTACAAGTGTTTGTCTCTCTACTGTTTATAACATTGTGTCTGAGAGCAATAGTGAGAAATTCGCAACAACAAAGAAATTCACCTCCCCGAGAAATAAAAAGTTACGTACTTGTCCGTCATCAGCAGTAGACGATTTTGATCAGGAAGTCTTCCGGAGAACTATATACAATTTTCATCTGTCCCATAAGCAATTTCCAACCTTAAAGGCACTCCACTCTGTGTTAAAATCCGATATAGATTACAAATTTGGCATTTCCACCTTACGAAAACAAATACAAAAATTAGGATTTAAATGGAAAAAGACCGAGGACAACCGAAAAATATTAATGGAAAGACACAACATACGACTGCTAAGAATAAATTACCTTATACCAACTAGTTTATACTGATGAAACCTACATCCACACTTCACATGTGTCCGGAGAGGCTTGGACCGATGGAACAGAATTTGGTGTAAAAAAAACAAATCAGTACAGGCCAGCGGTTAATAATAGTGCACGCAGGAGCAAAAGATGGTTTTATTCCCAACGCTTAGTTAATGTTTAAGGCAAACCAAAAAACGGGAGATTACCATGACCAGATGAACTTTGTCAACTACGAAAAATGGTTAAAAGAAAAATTAATACCGAACCTTAAACCGAATAGCGTACTTATCGTAGATAATGCGTCCTATCACAACAAAATTTTGAATCGTGCTCCGACTTCATATTCTCATAAACAAGAAATGATGGATTGGTTGACAGAACACAACATTTCGTATAGCCCGTTGATGTACAAAACCAGTTTGTATGATTTAATTAAACAAAATAAAGAGCGTTTTCGTGAGTACCACATAGATGCAATTTTAAAAGAACATGGCCACTCCGTTTTACGATTGCCACCGTATCACCGACATTCAATCCGATCGAAAATATTTGGTCCATGGTAAAAGGATATGTAGCGAAAAGAAACGTTTCATTAAACATGCAAGGCATTATGAGTTTAGCAACTGAACGAATGAATACTATTACTGCTGAGGACTGGGAAAATATTTGTCGCCATGTCGAAAGTGAAGAAAATAAATATCGATGTCAGGAAGGGGAAATCAAAAAACAGAGGACTACTACTTATTCCATTTCTTAAGGGTATGTAATTTTATTAAATTAAGAGAAAATTATTCTCCTTTTGTTGCAAACGGTACAACCACTACAATAGTACATTACTGCAGAGACCAGTAAGTAAGCTTTCCTGGCTGAGTATTTAGTAGCCGTCCGAGTCGAAGACGAGGACGGCTACAATACGAAGCCAGGTAAGCTGATTACGGTCGAAGCATGTATAGTGCTTTTCTCAAACATGTAAGGAAATAAAATTACTTGTTTAGTGCTTCAGTTACTGGCTGAGTGATTTAATGTTGTATGAAAATCCTTTACGTACGTCGCGCTGAACCTGCCTTGGAATAGAGTCCCTACTGGTCTCTAATTACTAACGTAACAGGAACATTTCCGAGCATGTTTGAGAAAATGCAATTTCATGATCTCGATAATTCATTTATACCTACATTTCTACATTTTATTCCATGAATCTTGTACGGTCACGTCTGAAAATAGGGATACGTGTAATGTGACAAAAACATGTATTAAACACTACGCAACATGCGTACTAAACATATATGTGAAGTTCCGCCGATAAAGGTACCTTATGTCGGTTGTCGCTTAGGCTATTTGTAAAGACGCTCCAATACTAATGCGATGCTTCGCGACGTAAGCGCCTTGGTAATAGAATCGTGGTTACATATTTTTGTCACATAACATGTATCCATATTTTCAGACGTGACTGTAGAAAGTAGATACCTACCTTTGGTCGATCGATAACTCAACAATAGTTACCACACTCGCGAGGAAATGAGAATGATATCACCATTTGGTTACGCTCGCAAGCTTTATAGCCTTTAGTTAGTATTGTTACCGACAAATTTTATCGCGCTATGTAAACACATTTTTTACAAGAAATTAATCGCATTAAGTCTGCCCGGCGATTTATAAAAATAACAATGGTTAAATTATACATTGTCAGCTTCGTTATTTTCAACCGATTTCAAGATTTTGAGGGAGGTCCTCAATTCTTCGGGATCTTTGTTTTTTTTTATGTATGTTTACCGATTATTCGAAGACGGCTGGACCGATTTGGAAAATTCTTCTTTTGTTTCAAAGAAACCTCACAGTTGGTCCCATTGTCATCAGGTTAGGATCTGATGATGGCATATATTATAAGCACGCCTATAGTATATATGAGTATTTTTTACAGTAGCTCGGGTATTTGCTTTTGGAAAAGTGGACTAGGTGGAGGCTAAGTGAAGTCGGTTCTTTTTTTTAATTATCGTTATTAATTTGTCTTTGTTAGAAAACATAGACATACTAGCCATAGACCTGACATGGTAATAATAATACCTAGATTGAACGGGATGGTCTTATTAAACTTTCAATATATTGAAAAGGTATGATATGACAGAGAAGGCGCTATTATCGTTGGTCCTTGTCACAGTATCATATTGTGATTATTGCTTACTTCCAAAAGGCCCTAAGTACAATATAAACATTTGTTACTCTCCACCACTTTTTGAAGGGGAAAAAAGAAACAGATTAAATTATGTAGACTAGTCGTACATCGCTTATCACATTCGCAGCATATCGTAATATGCTGCGAATGTGATAAGCGATGTGCCAAACCTTCCTTTATTAGCCCTCATATGCGGGAAGCGCATCGGGAAAAACGGGTACAATGGAGACGGTCATAGTGAAACCCCCCTGGATACGGGTAAGAATTCGTCGCTATCTTAAAGTTACAGATTACACCGTGGTTCCGAGACAGGGAATCCTTTTACTTTGTACTTGGATAGTTTTGGCAACGGACTTGATGTATGGCTCTCGAACTGTGGTTTATGTTGGTTTAGTTTGTTTGTCTTCCTTATATCATTCTTACTAAGTGCTTTAAAAGCTTACGCTCAAGTATGTTTTCATTTCGTTACTTTTCTTTGCTTCCATGTTATTCGATTTCAATGTCCGTTATCATTACGGATTACTTACATCAATTAAGGAAATACAAAAAAATACAAGAACAATTCGTAAATTACATCTTAATATCTAACTAGGTAGTAAAATGTACCATAGGCGGTTGTCACACTGCCGCCGCGTCTCGTTGCGAGACGCGGAGCAACGGACTCGCATGCGGAGAAAACGCACCAACGTCCGAGTTTTCTCCGCATCTCCGCCCGGAGCTGCGATGCGCGACGTCCCGCGTTACTTCCGTCTCGCGTTCATTTCACATTCGAACGTTATTAAGGTGAAAATAGTTCCTATTTGTCGATAACATGGACACGGAACTTATTCAGAACGCTGCGGTGATACTTTCAGTTTGGTTTTTGTACAATCGAGTCATAAAACGCAGAAGACACTGGGTACATCCCTATTTAGTTACAAAATGGGTCTTTTGCTAACCCGAGAACATTTTTTTAATTGCACCCGTATGTCAACTGCGTCATTTGATTACTTGCTACGCAAAATTGGAGTGATTATTACTGGCGCGGACACAAATTTTCGACGTTCTATTACAGCGGAAGAAAAGCCTTGGCTTACATTCAAGTAAGTAATAATCTACTACTTCAATCTTCAATTATACTTTTATAAGAATTCCTAGATTATGATTAAACGAACGACTTTCAATTTCAAAAATAAACTTATAGACTTCGATATCCATTGCGCCTACGTCCTTTCTTGCACTAAAATCCGTACGGCACTGCGGAGCTCGGTGTGACATACCCTGCGACACGCATCGCGTCTCAATCCGAGCGCGCGAGTCGTCGTGCGTCTCGCTCCTCCGCGCGTCGAGGCGGAGCCAGTGTGTCGTACCATGCGATTTTTCAATACAAAATCAAGATTCTACATACAAAGTTAAAAAACGCATCAACGGACGCCGCTGCGAGATGCGCAGCAGTGTGACGACTGCCTTAATCACGAAGTTGTAACCACCGTCTCCATTGTTTTAGTATACTCGTATGTGTGTTGTGTGCATAACGTTAGATAGATGTGATATGTATGATATAGGTAATTGCGACGGTGTAACATTAGTGAGTAGTGTTATAAGTTTCGCTTAAGGGGCTGACAACACCCGATAACCTTCAAATTGACTTTACTCAAACGGTTTTTTAGCTATATTAACTACTTGTTTTGAGAAACTAAAAAAAATATAGGTTATTCGTTATATTTGGAAGAACTTCGTTAATTCCGAATATTCCGATACACGATTGGACGAAATCGGCTCGATAGAAAATAATTCCAAAGTTACATCTTAAAATTTGCTTTAAACGTCTTTAGTTTCTTGACTTATACGTCTGTAATTAAGGACAAAATTCCACCGCACTAATACTAAAAACTTCGTTGTTTTATATTTATGAATTAATGCGTAGTTTTTTTTAATTCATCATTTTGCAAAATTTGCTATGAGCTCTTATAATACTAATCGTAACACAGGGTTTCTCTTCTCTTTCACTCGCGCTGAATAAGATAAGGAGGGAATTTAGCAGTTGTCAGCCCCTTAATTAGATATAACACCCATGTTGATAGCTGATTTACAAAAATAGTTATGAATTTTAAATAGTGCAGTTTAAACGTATGTTTGTGATTTTTTTATGTTTTGAATCGCTCTCATCCCTAAATAAAGACCTCAAGATTGATATTTTTTGCAAACCATATAATTTTTTGAAAACTGTTTTAGATGAACCTATGGCACCTTAAGATCCTATAAGATTTGTCAGTCGTTTCTGAATGGCGCTAAAAGAGAAGCTTTAATAATATGACGAGTAAAGGCTCCGTCAGACTGCCGCGTTTTGTTAGCGGGGCGGAAGGGAGGCGCGATGAAAGCGCGTCGTGCGCGCGATCCTTGCGTGGACGCAACGTCCCGCGGGCGCGCCGCGCGCGGTAGGGAATGCTCCCGTTCTGATTTTGTATGGCGAGAACCGTGAATTCCCGGTTCCGGTACTGGATTTGTATCGAGAGCATACCCTAGCGCCGGAGCAGACATAGACAACCATATATGAGAGACGATGCGAGCGTGTAGTGTTGTGAACGCGGCGCTGGCGGCCCGCGAGCGTAATGCGAACGCGACGCCCGCTGCTCTCTTCGCGCTCTGCTTTCGCCCCGCTACCATAACGCGGTAGTCTGACGGAGCCTTTAACTTTAATTATTAAACTTTTCGTATTTTTTTTTATTTTATCGTATGGCTACATGTCACTGGATATAGATAGGCATTTCTTCCCTGGGATAGTAGCAGCGGGAAAGCAGATGATAAAGAAAATCCAGTGAGTGCTGCGAGGTCCAGATGGGACAGTGCAGCTGCCAAGTTTGTTACTCTTTTAGCACCACCCAGGGATCACGTGTAGGGTTGTGTATGGTGTTTCCTACGGACGCAGAGTAACATGGATCCCCACTTTTCGTAATTATGTTGTTTAAATCAGAATTTCCATTGTTGCAGGATATGTGTTCGTAACGTGAGATAGCTGTGATAGTAGCGGTCTAACTGTGGAATGGTTCCGGGGTGTCGGCGGTGTGGTTTTAATGTGAGTATATTTATATTCTTCTTACTCTGCCATGCCCTAACGGACGTCGGTGGCCACCTTTGCGAAGTCTTTCCTATTCTCGGCCAGTCTTGCGAGCGTGGCCGCGTCCTCAATGTTAACATACAATACACACACATACATGTTAATACGTGTGTTGTTATATTAACATTCATACTACATATCTAGCCAAGCCAGGACAAACGCTGGGAGGATGATATTGATATAGTATTTTATACAATCGTGACATAATTAAGAGCTTTTCAGTCGAGTACCGTGTTTAGGCCACGAAGCCTGCTGAGCCGTGCAACAGTGTTACAATATTGTATGAAAATCCTTAGTACCATCGTTGGCGATGTCACAATATGCGACCATAAAAGCTCTATCGGAAAGTATGCGCTAGTAGTTCGGTCTACACAATCACAATTCAAGCATTACAGTCGACGAGTAGAAAAAAGATATTTTTAAGTGTTTTATTATTTTCTTAAGGATCACAATCTCTTAACGGTCTATTTTTAGGACAAAAGAAATAACAACCTAAAAATAGGACATTAGGTATATTTTGAATATTCAGCTTCTGGCACAAGGTCTAATTTTGATTATATAATTTGACCTCGTGGGCCATTGTGACTATATTAAATTTTGCAATCCCAAAATTAGGCCATTGGGCCTTACGAGGTTAACATAATAATAAATCATTAAAGCAACAAAACTCGACAAATGTGTTAAATTGACCTAGAAAGATATGGCGTCGAATCTTATTAAAATCACTTTAATCAGCACTTATTTAATTTAGATAATACTGTTACTATGCCACGATGCTGATATTGAAGGCCAATTCGACACGTATCAAGGACGTTTCGTTACATAGCTACTATATGAGTATTGCTATTTTATCTCTTAACTGACAATATGAACAGTCAGCGGCAGAAGTAGCTAAGCGGGCGAGGTGTCCAAAATATACTTGGCACGACGGGCCTTTAACGGGCAAGACTGAAAAAAATCCTCAATTTAAGCCTCATCGTCAATCTATCCTAGACCTAAAAAATCTGTACAAGAAAAAAATACAAAAAGTGTTTTATTTTATTCTAAACAAGCATACGGCCCGCCTGATGGTAAGCAGCTACCGTAACCTATGGACGCCTGCAACTCCAAAGGAGTCACATGCGCGTTGCCGACCCTTTACAAAAAGGAGGATTCACTGTGTTGATGGCTAAAGGAACAAGAAGGTCCCTCATCGTCAACACACTGCTCTTTGAGCTCTTTGACAAAACCTTACTCACCAGTAGGAACACAACACTATGAGTAGGGTCTAGTGCTTTTTGGCTGTGGTTTTCGGTAAGGTGGAGGTACTTCCCCAGTCGGGCTCTGCTCCAGATTTGAGCGAGATGACATTCGCTGAACGTGCCCTACCACACTTAGCGAGATGCCATTCGCAGTACCCATAACTCTCTTTTCGGCGTAGTTTAAGGACATACCTCGGGTCCTTAGGGTAAGATGATGTTACAGGTGGTCTTTTTTGAGACCGTTGCCCTATAAAGGGTTAAAGTTAAGAAAATAAGAACGTATTATGGTAATTTTGACACCTCATCCGCTAGATTTAGTTCCCGATTCGCCGGATTCCTGTTTCGTCGTAATTTTCCAATTGCAGAAAAGCAAACAAAACTATAGAAATATCTTGCTTTAGTCATCTATCTCAATCCACGTAAAGCCACGTTTTTGCCTAGTTTGTTTCGATTTTCTGTAAATGGAAAATTCCGACGAAACAGGAATCCATCGAAACAGGAATCCGGCAAAACAAGAATCAGGCGAATCGGGAATTATCACCCGCTAAGCTTACATAGTAACAATATACATACATAAACATCGACACAGTGCCTGAAATTAATGAATATTTAATTTAATTTAAGCTACATGTGCTGACTAGACTACCAACGATAAATTACGTAATAACGGCGACTATTTCCATCTAATGAGGCGCAAACATGAATTGTAGGTGTAGCATTGAGGCAGCATTTTAATTTCAATACTTTTTCTTTACTTACAAAATTTTTTTTTGTTAACTTTTCATAATTGGAATACGATACCTGTTAGTCCCTTAAACGCATCACCAGCATTTTTGTTACACTAAGGTCTAAGAGCTAGCCACGTCAGATATGACACAATAATGAGCGCAATGAAACCTGTCCAGTTAGACTGATTTACCTTCCTTATTGCTAAATCCGGGCATCTGACAGTTTTTATTGGGTTGAGGTCAGAGTGACAGACCAACAAAGTTTTTAAGTTGGAAAAAAGTAATACCAAAATAGATAAAAACTGCCAAACTTGTGTCATTTCTAGAGGACAGAGCCTATATTTTAACATTAGAACAAACCCGTTGTCTATTATTGCGGAAACAAAATCAGTAGGCGACTAACTAAAAATTGCATTATACCTCATTTGGCACTACTTTCCCTCAACAGAAACTCCCTCAACAGAAACTTCTGGCTATGATATGATCTAATTAATTACATAATTTCCCATAATATCGCATCAAACCCAAAATTCTAGGATTTGCTTTCGTCGTGTTATTTGCATTCTTTGACCTCCACCACTTTACAGCTGCCAGATGTCCGGATCTAGAAATAAGCATTGTATAGCAAACTAACTAGAGGGGTTTCGTTGCTCTCATTATTGTGTCATATCTGACGTGGCCAGCTCTCCGTCTATTACAGACATGTCACAACATTGCGTATGAACACCGCTACTTCGAACATGACTTACATGACCATGACTTTGACATTGGCACCGAAAATACTCCGGCGAACAGTGCCACTCTCGCTGACCTCATTGTGATGTCCGCTAGGTATGACGCTCACAGAAATAACCTGTGAGACACTGATGACGTCAATATGGACTGTAATTTTTTTATGTTATTATTTTCCCGGTCGTACGGTTCTGCAACTTATACTCGTACGGTTCACATTGGCGCCACGGCCGGTGAACGAGAAAGCGCTATATACATGCAGAGCGCTATCTCGGTTGCACGCCGTCGCTGCGTGCGAAAACCGCAGCAGTATTCAGGGTGCGTTCAAAAGAAATGTTATGATACAGTCAGCAGTGAAAGTTAAACGTGTGTGGTGTTTAAAATTACCTTCACTTCCAAACATTTTGAAGACCTTAAATTTTAATCATTTCAACCGACTTCAAGATTTCGAAGGACTCCAGGAGTGCGATTTTTGAATCTCACCAAGTGACTAATTCTCACCGATGTGAGTGATTTCTGATAGTAAATCACTCACATCGGTGAGAATTAGTCACTTGGTGAGATTCAAAAATCGCACTCCTGGTTCTCAATTCGTCTGAATCTTTGTTTTTGCAATGTTTTAATGTATGTTCACCGATTATTCGAAGACGGCTGGACTAACTTGGAAAATTCTTTTTTTTATTTTTGTTTAAAAGAGTATACTTTACAGTTGGTCCCATTATCATCAGGTCTCTGATGATGTGATCCTGGAGAAATCGAGGGAACTCTTCAACTATTATCGGTCCTATAGTGATTTGAATATTTTTTACAGCAGCTCAAGCATTTGCTTTTGGAAAGGTGGAGGCTAAGTGAAGTCGGTTCTTTTTTGTTTAAAATTATTAAATAAACAACATTTCGGGGAAAGTATGAAGGATGCAGTAATTAGTATCCCATCAAAAACATAAATGTGAAAGGCTGCCAAGTTCGATACTATGGGAATGCTTCGCCTATAAAAGAAGCGAGATCTGAATAAGTACCAAGTTCCATAAAAATACCTCAAATCATAAATAGTTATAGGAATGCACACTTGATTTCCAGCAGTTTTTAAGGTACATTTTGAATAAGTATCACGTTACATAGAAATACCTAAAATTATAATAGTCAGAGAAACGCACACCGGTTTTTTTAGCAGTTTCCTGATAACATTTATTATTTTCAGTACTTTTTAATGATGTTACTTGGCAAGTTTTCACACACCACACACCTTTTCAATGCAATGAATCGACACCTTTGGACTGCAATGTGTCAAGTATATAATTTTCTATTAAAACTATGCGAAATATATTATAGGGTGGTCGAAATTGGCCCGAAATGGTTCGTGTAATATAACCCACGGCCGGTGTGTCGCTTTTTTTGCTCGAACTTGGCGGACACACTGCCGTGTGTCTAGATCTTTTCCAGTTTCGTTTTCCAGTCTGCACGTCTACTCTAATTTTGCGCTGACTTGGCAGTAACAATCTATACGAGCGACATATTTGCAATAGCTCTGACTAATGTTATTTTCAATTCAACGACATCTGTGTAACATTATGCAAGAATAATATTCGCCACAAGTGTTACCATCGTTCACACTGTTAACTGCCTATCGGTGGACCTTATGCCTTCTGTAATAAGGTCCACCGATGAACAGTTAAGAGTGTTGCTGTGTGTGCAACACAACGAACAACTGTCTCCGAACGCAAGTCGACTACTAATTAACTTAACTCACGGTTCCTGTACAGTCGGCAGCAGAAGTAGCTAGAGCTACACGTGAAATGGTAACCGTAAATACGGTCACCGGCAATAGTATCTTCCTAGATGAAGGCCGCAAGAAAAGTGACACGCTCTTATTTGTAGGGCCATCAGGGCGTGTCCAATATTCTTGCGGTCTCTGTGTAGGCAGATACTATTGCCGGTGTCCGTACAAAAAGTTTTATAACAAGTTTTTTTTTTTTCATATTTGTGACTAGTTTTTATTGCTAGCTGTACTGCTCACCAAGACAAATGCAACGAGCCCTAACACGACGGGATGTTAAGTAGTTTAGCAATCCCTATGACCAAGAAGGAAGGTCCAGGTCCATCATCAGATCAGCGCATTGTCACCCGATTTACATGCCAAATTTCAGTTCAATTGGAAAACAACAAAGCTTGATGGGAATTTTAAGTTGGGGCCAGACGGCAGATAGCCGCAGATTCTGCCACGTGACCTTGGTTGGAGCGAGTGGTTGAAGCGAGCGGCTACATGGCTGCCAACCAACCAACCGCTCCTGCCAATGGTTGGCAGAGCACGCCTAGCCACCAAGGGCGTTTAACGGTCATGTAGAATTTGGCACCAACTACTGACTACATGGTTTAAAATCTCTGTTTTCTGCCAAGGTCTCGTCGCAGAGGGCTGTGGTTGTATGCCGTCTGGCCCCAACTTTATCTTGTACACTCTTGACAAGCCTGTGGCAGATTACTGGTGTAGTTTGGACGAAGTTTGTTGCGGATGTCGTTTTGTATTCCTTTTGACGAAATCTGCGTGTGGATTTAAGTCGGGTTATTTTGCCTATTAAAATTGTATACCAGACTGCTGATTGGAAAACTGGAAGTGGGTCAAATTTCACTTGCAAGATTGAATTACAAACAACGGGACAGGTGAAACAAAATAACAGCTTGTAATAACCCATAACCATACTTTTTATTATTTCTAGCGCCATAAAATGTAACTGTACGACAATTTTTTGTAGTCAATGTCTAATAGACAAATAGTTTTAACATATCTGACGGGCTAACGGCCTGTAGTAATTCGTTTAAATTCGACCGCTGTACTGCGTCTTAGAAATGTTGTTTAAACCATATACATAAAGTAGGAAGACGTGGTCTCACGAAGATAGAACTGTGATTCCATAATAAGCCGCGGTCTCGTGCACACACTCACTTTTGACGTTTGAACTAATCACCGCTATATGTGTGCGTGGCAATCGAGGCAATCGGCTTAGTATGGAATCACAATTTTGTCTTCACTAATAGTCTTCACGGCATCGCGTCTTCTTATTATATATCTATGATTTAAACTAAGTCTCCTGCTTGACTGGGATACCATGGAAACGTCGTCAGCTACGGTAGCCAAACCATTCATCATTGAGATGTATGGCAGCTCACTCACCTGAAGACTGTTTGGCGACGTCGACATGTAAAGGCGACGCTGTCTTGGCAACCCGGTGAGGCTCTGTTGCTGACTGTACTACCTATAAATAGTTTAAGCATTTGTAAATATTCAAATATCTGTGGCTGTAACTTGTAGCGTAAATCTTATCTGCGAACGTTTGAAGTTGCGAAATAATCGCTTCAAGACATTTGGCAACGCATTTTATGATATACACTTTATACAGTTAGAACATGTTAATTAACCCAACAAAATGTATGCTTGGTAGATTATTTAACATATGGTCGGTCGATCATCGCAAGACTAGCATCACTTCGGTCAAAATGCTATAGAGTCTGCGAGCTGAGAGTAGGTATAGGTATAGGCAAGGTATAGGGTAGGTATAGGGTTGCATTGTAATCTCCTTTCTGTAATACACCGCCTAAAAATAAGACTAAAGTTGGGGCCAGACGGCATACAACCACAGCCCTCTGCCACGAGACCTTGGCAGAAAACAGAGATTTTAAACCATGTAGCCAGTGGTTAATGCCAAATTCTACATGACCTTTAAACGCCCTTGGTGGTTAGGTGTGCTCTGCCAACTATTGGCAGAAGCGGATGGTTGGTTGTCAGCCATGTAGCCATTGCAGCTGCTCGCTTCAACAACTCGCTCCAACCAAGGTCACGTGGCAGAATCTGCGGCTATCTGCCGTCTGGCCCCAACTTTAAACTAATAAATATTATATTGTTTCATATAAAACTTCATTTCACATTTCCCATGATGGAGCTTAATTTCAAATTTACCTAATCATACGTCACTCGAAAATAAATACCCAGGCACCAAAAATATCTAAACATATTTTATGACTTGAGTTGAGACTATCACATTAGGTAAGAAGTTTAAGAATGTCCCTAGCTAACATAAGCTAGCTTGAAACAAGAAGACCTCGCACGTAACGTCGACAACAGTTAATGCACTCGTTTTAAACCTTATTGCAACGTCATAAGGTATACCAATGGTCTGTCAAGTCCTGCTAGAGTCTGTCCGGAAAGAGAAGGGTCATAGAATGTATGAGCTCCCTTATAAACCACGGCACTTCTCTTTCCGGACAAACTTTAGTAAGGATACAAGAATTCAAAAATTCATGACGGTGTGGTTCGATACGCGCCCGATTCTAGGAGTGGCATTGAACCTTTAGAAATGTGATTGTGATTCGATATTGCTCATAGTGCATCTCGCTCGCATTTATGTAAGTACACATGAAAGTCACTGCGATTAATGTCAAATCAAAGTCAGGTTTATAAAGGTTGAATGTTGCTCTAGGCCAGTGGCGGTACTTCCATACAAGCCCAAAAGCCGGGCTTGCCCTAGTTGCCTCACCGAAATTACGTATTTTAATCGTCGCGCTAAATAACCCGTATTCATTATTTCGAGTGAGCTGTTTATAAATTTTGCCACACGCAACAAAGTGTCGCCACTGCCGCGCAAACGACTGAGGCAAACGAAACTAAACGTAGCGCATGCTATCCCGCTCGCACTCACCGCCGCCGCCGCCTTGCAAGCGGCATGTAAGCGGGCATTCATTTCGCCTATACAAATCACCCTATTGGTGTCTGTACAACGAGCAACAATTTTTGCCCGGTGTACCTATAGCAAAATACGGCGATTTAAAACCAGCTTTTTGGTGTGAAGTTGGCCGCATGCCGTAAGATCGCGCGACGCAAGTGAGCGTTAACGGACAACTTCAAGTGTATTATATTACAAAAGTCGAATTTGACATGCAAATTAATTGTTTGAGCACGTAAATGTGAATTGAATGGTATTGTGGTGAGGTGAGGTTACGAGTTAGTAAAAGTGCTTAATTCTTTTGTAAAACTTGTAAAAGTGTTAAAATTACTTATTAATAATGGATGAAGCCGTTCCTTGTGACTGTTTGAGGTACGTCCAAGTGTTGATCATGATCAATCAACAAAGGCAAGGTAAAATCTCTGAAGTTTGTTCAAAATCAATGTGTCGTTAAACCTAATACCCGGCTTGTGTTATTTGTAGGCATGTCTCAGATAAACCAGTTGCATAAGCGAAAATTTAGTAGGGCTGCTTACAAAATACACTAGGCTAGATTGTTACTTGTTTTCATTCTAAATAACTTATATTGCTGTTGTAGTATATTTTTTTCGAAAGATGATGACATTTTGAGTATATAAAGATTGAATAGTTAGTACGAAATCATGTCTTTAGGCTTGTCCTACTCCAAACGTCTGGCTGGGCACGCTACTGCTCTAGGCTCCAACCCTGAGTATTTTGGTGAGTTTACCAAATCTAGAAATGTGGCTGAAGAGCAAATAGAGACATTTGAATGTTAAACTATATGACTAGGACCTAGTCACTAGGGTTATTGCGAATTTAATAGGAGCGAATATACATACTGTGGAATTTGAAACGGTGGGTATTAAAATTAGAGCAAGAAGCAAGATAGGCAAGAGCATCTTGCTTCTTGCTCTAATTTTAATACCACACATATTGATGTGTAAGGAGACTTAGGAGATTTTTATTGAATGCAGTAAACTGACAGTTCGTGCTTTACAAAGTGGTTTGCAAAGTCATGTAAGGTGCTGTAACTGTTAAATTACTTCAGACTGTTAAAAATAGGTACTACTTTAGTTTACTTTATTCGGTGAAATACTCAAGCACAGCACGGACGGAGGCGTAATTTTGACTTCCCATGTAATCCAGACCCACGTTAACAAATCCGCTTCAAATGTGGGATCACGGCCCGAGAAACCCTTCCCGGATACAATTGTCCTAACAGATACAGATCTATTTATATTCAAGCGACGGCTCACACAAGAATAACAAATTCACTTAAGCCTTGTGCTCCTGGAGAAATAAATAAATAGTCATTCGTGTATTTGTTCCTATATTATTTTTTACCTCGGAAAATAAAGTAAAGAATGTTGATTAATTGTTTTGAAATGGAATGAAAAATATTTATTCGGTGCAAAGAGAAGAGAAGCATAACATTACATGAAATATAAAAAAAATACACCAAAATGGTTGACACTCAGCATGAGGCAGGTTAGCCACAACGCTGATTTTCAGGGCAAACAGAACTTACAGTTTTATCAGCCATGCTCATGCATCAACCGCAATACCGTCATCTGCATCCTCATTTATGGTAGTATGCACAAATTTTGAAATATTATTGACGCAAATTTTCCTACCGACACTGTAGGAAATTATTGCAGGAAAAATTAAAAATTATTGTAGGGTTTTAAATAATGTTTCATTTATTAGCTTTGTATGACACATTTATCCCAAATATGGGTGTTTACGAGTTAAACTTCCACTGAACTAAATGCGTCGTCCATCAAGTTCACTTTAACCGTCCAAAAAACGTCCAAGCGCATCGATAACTAAACAGGATCCCATATATGTGGGCTAAGGCTAATGCCTACATCCTGACCATTATCGTAGTTACAGACATTCTAACGGCTAACACCACCGATTTGTATTCACGTTACAATTTTAGCTGGGCGTATTCCTATCTGTCTCTTCCTCGGTTCTCGGAGACATTTGTCTCATTTGTTCCATTTGGAAATAATTTGCTGAGAAAAATCCTATTCCATCTTTCCCCGGCGGGCAGATATGGGAAAACACTCTTAGCTTCAATTTCGAATTGATCCTCCGGCCGCGATAACCCAGCGACATTGTCGCGGCAATAAAACCGTAATACATTGGTCATAACTATGGTGGCAATTCTAATATGAACTGATTACAAAAAATGATGCTGGGTATACTAGAAACTAATCAGAAATACGTTTAATTACATGTACTATCGGGTTCAGAATTGCATGGCCAATTTATGAATGAATTCATTGATAAATTGACCATGCAATTTTGAACCTGATGGTACCTATCCTCCAAAATAATTGTGCTCCAAATGCCACGGGTGCGTTAATGCCCTCAGGCATCTGCCTGAGATAAGAGGTCGGATTAAGACGGATGCTACTAATTTATAAATTACCAATTTCCATCTCAAAGTTTCACCAGAGCACTCGTGGTGCCGATATGAATCGTAGAGATATCTAAACGGATTCCAAATTTCTAACTTGGAAAGTTAAAATGGATTCACCTAGTCTGATTAACGGCTTTTGGAGCCATGTAACGTCCCGTTTGCTAAAACTTTAACTGCAATTGCACTTGGATTTCGTATAAAATATGTTACTGAAGTTTCCTTATATTTTGGAATGGTATGTTAATTATTTATTACTAGTACTCTCTGACTCTGAAACTCATAATGCGTATAAGTGGTCATCATTATTTTATAGACAAATCTAGTGCCAATCAGTGTTGCCAGGTCTCATTTGCGAAGATCAGAAGAACACTAGCCAAAAAATCAGGAGATCGGAAAAAAAAGCAGGAGATCAGTTTTTATGAATAAAAACTTACCTAAATGCCTTTTTATATTATTTTTCAGTTCATGTAACCCCGTTTATGAGTTCTTCAACTTGGACTTTTAAAGGCAAAGTAAGCATTTTGTCCGATTTTGTATAAAGCGCAAAACACATTGGAGCGGAATTCAGCTATTCTAGAAAAAAATCCGCTTTTGTCTATGAATAGCAAAATAGAGCCCCTAAAGCACAAAATACACTTGAGCTAGTTGAGCTAAATTCGGAGGTCATGGACGGGAGTCGACCGTAGTACGGAAAAATCCAACATCCGGCTGATATTGTCTATGGGCTCCATACAAAAAATTTAATACCATTGAATAATTTCTGACTTGTGGCTGCGCGCTAAATTCCAGTCAAGTATGTTTTTCGCCTAATATTGCTGATTCAGGACGGTGAGGCAGAAGAAATGAAGATCGGCAACTATTAGAGTATAATTGTTACATCTCAGTCTGGTTTAAACTTTATAATGAGACATAAAATGTAATTTTTATTATTATTTATTACCTACATCACCCGCACGATAGTATACGAACGTTGCGTTTCACGGAAATGTTGTGATTAATATTAAAATAAATAAATGTTTGTTTCCAAAAATCGCAAGTTAAGAATTGTTAATGACGTTTCTTGAATAGAGACTCTTAAGAGATTTTTTTTAACTCTGTACTTTGACAGTAGCATTTATTTAAACCCCTAAGATAGGTTAACATGACTGTTCAATTTATGTTCGTATCAAAATTACGGATGTATTTGATGTCAGAAGTGAACTCCAAAAAATCAGGAGAATCTCTAGTAAAATCAGTAGATCAGGAGACATAGCCCGAAATCAGGAGATCTCCTGATAAATCAGGAGACCTGGCAACACTGGACTGCCAATTCATGGGATTAGGTTGTCAAGCTTACCCCAAGCCGGGACAAACACTAGGAGGAAGATTATTTTATAGGCAGAGAATGTAAATGTTTTTCTGCATTAAGCGTAAACGCGATTAAGTAAAATTTTCAGTGACACAAGCGGGAACGCTGTCAAATACAATGCCTACATATCAATAGTATCAGTGGTCCATAGGCCAGGCCGTCCGTATTGTCCATGCTTATACCAAAGAAAAGAACTAGACACATGTAGGAACTTTGCGATAATTGCGATTGGGCTCTCTATCGGTTCCCATAAATTTTGACTTCCATTTTTTTCAGTCCATAACGTTTTCCATCATAATTTTTATTAGTCATATTGTCAATAGTCATAAAATTTAACAATCTAAATTGCTGGTCCGATTTTTGCAGGTCATCATTATTCTTAGTCATAAAATCTGTTACTCATAATATTCAAAGTCCAGATGGTATCTAATACATAATGCTGAAGGCAATAAACTTGCTTATAATAATTGTTTTAAGTTCTTTAATCACAGATTATAATGATAACTAGGGGTGTATATTGGTTTCCACAAATTTTAAGTTCCGATTTTTTATAGTCCATAACGTTAGCCATTATAAGTTTTATTAACTAACTCAATGCGTCGAGAACACGATACTAGGTAATTTGAACAGAGGTATTTTAATTGGTAGTTGACTTATTTCAATAAAATTCATGTCATGGCTTTTCATTTCGGGTTTTTACTTCATTTTTTTTACATGTAATAATATTTATTCCGCATATAATTATTTTTCATAGGGGTCGCAGTTCTAACCTAACCTAACCCACTTCTGGAAACAGTTCGATTTCTTGGGGGACGCAGTTCTAACCTAGCCTAACACTTTTCTGGCAACAGTTCGTTTTCTTGGGGGTCGCAGTTCTAACCTAACCTAACCCACTTCTGGCAACAGTTCGTTTTCTTGGGGGTCGCAGTTCTAACCTAACCTAACCCACTTCTGGCAACAGTTCGTTTTCTTGAGGGTCGCATTTAGTAAACGTTATACTTGAAAAAAATTATGACTATTGATGTTTATGTCCATAAATCATAATGTATATCATTTTATGACTACCGAAATTCGAAACAATAAGTTTATGGGAAACAAAGGGATGACATTAAAACGATATGATCAACGACTATTAATCCGATAAAATATATGCCTTAAAATATTTCTGAATAATTATTGATAGACCTTCGAATGTTATACTCATAAATTTTATGCCTTTTGCGATTATAGTGTTTAATATTATAGATCTTTATTATTAGAACTATGAAACGTTATGCTTTACAAAAATTATGACCTTTGATGTTTATGCTCATAAATTATATGGATATCAATTTCTGACTATCGAAATTCGAAACAATAAGTTTATGGGAAACAAAGGGATCCCTTGCGATTGATACTGAAGAAAACGATTCTCGAACATGTAAAACGATATAAAAAAGAAACCAAATTGCGTGTTGATCAAGTTACATATACTAAAAAAGATCCTATCGTAACAGTTTCAGTTCCAAATTGGTTTTAATTTATGTGCTAGAAATGGAACTTTAAAATATTTACAGCACGTGATACAAGTTGATTATCCCGCATTGTCAGGCTGAGGTATTTATGTGTATAGGACGTAGAGTAACGCCCTTTTGCCCCGTCGACAGGTCACACAGAGTTAATTAAGTGAGGTGTTGTCACCCGACTAACGTTACGTTCGGTCGAGCGATCTGGTTCGCAGGGCTACTGGTACTGACCGATATTGGTACACTTTTCTGCAATACTATTGTTGTGTTAGGTATCTCTTTATTCGCATATTATGGTATCAGGCTATTACATTAATATTTGAGATCGTAAAATTTAGCTTACTGATTTTTTTCGTCTGTGTTAATCATTGATAATATTGGCCACATAATATTGTAATATGCTACACATTAACCACCTAAAATTTTAACGAAGGTGTTTTCTTGGACTTGTTTACCTATTATACCATTAGGAAAATACTATTACTCCAAAAGTGCAAACCTACTTAGCTGGCTCAAAAATGCCATAAAGAAATTAAAGAGAACAACACAGGTTACTCTTTTAGCACCACCCAAACAAGATACTTGACAGCAAAAAAGAGTAACAAACTTGGCAGCTGCACTGTCCCATCTGGACCTCGCAGCACTCACTGGATTTTCTTTATCATCTGCTTTTCCACTACTACTACCCCAGAGAACAAAATGCCTATCTAATATCCAGTGACATGTAGCCATACGATAAATAAATACACAATTAGGTTTTTCTGATAATTTTGAATAAAAGCCGAAGATCCACACATCATGCTTAAGATTTAATACTATCTTAATACCAACATAGTAACATTGTATCTTATTACCAACGATTCATTGTATCTTAATATCGACATGGTAACAGTGTGCGGTTTCCTCTTTATCATCCAAACATTCGCCTAAAGGTCAAGCCTCGTAGGTGCTGAATTTAACACGAGGAAAATGATGCCAATATATGGCTATAATAGTGATTGAGGGTAAACCTACGTGTCTACCTACTACCGTCTATCTATAACTACGCGTTTTCTTAGATGACTAGGTTGTAGAGCGACATTCAAAGTATTCAATCATCTGAATTATGTGTGTCAAAATGAGAACAAATTGACATCTATTTATAAGTTCCAATCGGCCTCTGCTATAGACAAATAGAATTTTGAACAGAATTTTTTTCATGTTGTATAGTTGCAAGTAGAGACTAGTTTAACTGAAGAACAAATCAAAATATTTTTAATAAATAATATATATATATATATATATATATTTTTTTCTATATAAGTTTAGAGACTAGTTTGTTTAATAAAACTAGAACTTTTGTTCTAGTTGTCTATTTCTCGTAATATTTACACAAACTCATGTAACCATGTACGAGAACGGACAGGGCGTGAGCTTGCCCGCCATTTAGGACCGGGATCTGATTCTGTAGACAAGTGTGAGTCAGTAGGGTTGCATACGGAGAATTCATTATGAACTTGGGATTGACTTGTCGGGTTTTTAAATTATCCTGCGTCGATGAACTCGAGGATAACGTCTTGCGGCACATGCGAGAAATAGCAGAAGTGGCGAGCACAGGAACTTAAGCGTATTACTTTTACCTAATACGGAGTGGGTTACATTCCCGGCCCCCCCCTTCCATGAAAATTTGACTGTAAGGGGATTTCAATATACAATTACAAAACATGTGTCAAGTTTGTTTACATTGTTTCCGTTGCATTGATATACGATATGCCATAATATATGATATGCCATGATTTTTTTTATAACACAAAGCGTGGCCGTAATGACAGGCTGGATCAGATAGCTATTGCAATCGTCATTAAATTTGGAATGCGTTTTGTGACAAATTAAAGTTATAATTACGTTCTTCTTGACACATGATTTTATCTGTGAAAGTAATGACGAGTAGACATTAGGGTAGATAGCTATTTTTAACTAGAGTAATTGTCAACCCTACTGATGTTTACATCAGCTCAGCTGAATGTGCTTTGGGGGGCGCTTGCAGTAGAGTTTATTCACCTCTTACAGATTTTTTATGCGTTTTGCGACAATCAAGTATATCGTATATATTTCAGGAATACATTTTTTTTGTACCAAGTCCCTATTAGTACGAGGCTATAGTATATACGAACCGCGGTAGAGACCCAATTTTGAAAACAATCTAGGCTTATTTTTTCATGTCATAGACTACCTTAAGGGGCTAAATCGCTACATAATTAACATTTGTAAAGGTGTTTTATAACATATATTTTTACTAACTTAATACTCGTCTTTTGATTAAAATATAATAGCTATTCTTATTTTATTTTTCTTTGATTATCAGACCAATTGATAGAAGTAAAATACTTTAAATTGTAAAGCACAATATTTACCCACGTATGCCAATTTATTATTTTCTGTTGTAGGTACTGTTGCAAAACGAAAATAAGATCATGCAATTATCCGGCTATTCAGTTAATTAGATTAACATACAATAAAGAATCAAGGCTTGCTAACCTAAAACAGTCTACTTTATAAGACTGTCCTAGTGGCTTACGCTCTTTTGGTTTTAAATCACAATATTTGTACACAGTTCACATGATACAAGAAACGAAATAGTTTCCACAGTGATGAAAGTTGGTTTGTTAACTGATGAGACGCCAATTAAGCTTGCACTCAGGAACATAGACAACAGGCCAAGTTATCTTTAGATCCAATTCAAAGTGATCATTTTTCGTTGCTTTTGATTGATAGGCTTTTAATCTTTACGATGAATGTATGGATGAAAAAGAAGAAACCGGCCAAGTGCGTGTCGGACCACACATAGGAGGGTTCCGTACCTTCAATGGAATAAGAACCAAACTAATACCAAAAGATCGTTTCGTAGAAAGTATATGATAAGGCGCATCTCCTAAAATTTTTTTCATGGGTTTTGGACTTACGGTTCAAAAGTTACAGGCACAATTTTTCTTACTTTCGAAGCGATTCACTTAATCAAATAATGGTCAAAGAAACCTCAATGTTATTTTTAAAGACCTATCGATTGACGAGCGGTGATTGGTTCAAACGTCAAAATTGAGTGTGCGTGCACGACACCGCGGCTTATTATGGAATCACAGATTCTATCTTCGTACCAAGTCTTCCTATTTTATATATCTATGGAGCAATCATTAGTTTTAAACTTATGCAAGTATGCGTTGATATTAAAGTCGGTTGACGAAATGAATGCTTTACTAATTCACTTAGTTAATTAATTGCTGTGAGAAATCCCGCAATCTCGGGTTTGTCGTCCGGATAGATTTTTGCGGTTGACCGTATTGCGGTCTGGAGCAAATTCTGTACCCGACCGTAATCTATGATAGCACTGGCTTAAGTTTTATGGGAGTTGCTTGAGTGGAATTCCCGAACTGTTGTTGGGATTTAGGAGTAATGTTTAACAAAAGCTGGTGATCTATTAATGTATTTTATCTTTTATCCTGGATTGCCCACACCCAGGAGCTTGCCACCAACAACAGTACTTAACGTTGCGTATATTGTGTAATGTTATTGTCTTGTGCTATGCTTTTTTGTCATACAATTTGCAGCTTAAACGGCGCGGCGACGTCTTTTCAACACTAGTGTGGTAATACTTCTTTATTATAAAGTTTTGGTTTATAAAAAATGACATAAAAGTGAGGCAATCATGTTTTTCAATCACAATTAATTATATTTTTTTCTATTTACAGGTAAGTTTAGCCTTTTGTCAGTCAATTCCAATTATATCTGGTAAGTGACATATATACCTACAGCATAAAGTACAGAATAAAACGATAGTAGTTCAAACGCTGAGCTGAAAGCAAGAGATAATAATGAAACGACAATAAAACATCTTGACACTTTAAATTAGTAATAACTTTATTTTTGTCTTAAGGCGGAAACAGACAAAACTTAAAGAGAACATCATAAAACACAAGTAATATATTATAATCTGCTTATAAATTACGTAAGAAACTTAATTAAAATAAGTCCTATTATCTGGAGTTGGATTATTGTATTGTAAGCTCCGGATATAAGGTTAAACCGAAATAATCAAACAACAAAGACATTCAGTTTGCTCTACCTTTCAAACATTATTCAACGAAACGCTCCAATAGAATATAATAAGGAATTCCGCCCTTTTATTCAAAATAGACGGATGAAAACAGATGGAACGGAGAAATATAGAGAATGCGATCTTTTCACGATTCCCGATTGAAATGCTTGAGCCAATTTAGCTATACTTGCCCAATAATATATCTGGATAATAAAACACGTCTTCATATACAACGTGTAACAAAAATGCTGGTGATACTTTTAAAGGCTGAATTTGGTATCGTATTCTAATTATGAAAAACTAAAAAAAAATTGGCAAAAAAAAGATTTTGTATAAAATTTTTTTACAATACAATAAAAATTTTTTTTTCGCTTCAAAAAATGTTTTCTCCTACTTTTTCTTACCCGCAATACGATACCAGTTATGCCCTTAAACGGATCACCAGTATTTTTACATCCTGTATAATACTAGAGAGTTATAACCAGGGCTTGTAACCGGTATTTTGCTCCATACTAAAATACCGGTTTTATTTTCGTTCTTTCGTTTACTATTTCATATTTATTCGAAAAATCTTACAATATAAAGTTATAACCTAAAAACAATACGAGTTCCACGTAAAAACCAAAAAAATATGTAAACATATTGGGTTATTTCGGGGCTTTTTGTGAAAACCGGTTACAAGCCCTGTCAGTAACTGAATGTTTTATGAAGATTATATACGGATTTTAAATGCGTCATCATAACCGTCTTATATTTGGAAAACATCTTCCAATAAAACTTTGAAGACGGGCGGCTTAAAAAGTAAAACCTAATAAAATTGCAAATGCCCACCGCAAGATAACGAGGATCAAGAGCATTAACTGTCCTTTTAAAGGGTCGCCTACCTTGTAATTGAACATGAAACTCAATACCATTACATAATAGCATTTTATATGGCAGTTACATAATACGGGCACTTTTTAAGACCTGGGGTGATTGAACGTTGCAAGCGGTACAGTCACCTGAAATACTAAGAAACCTATACCTATCTTCCTCGATGAAGGACGCAAAAATATTTGACACTATTTTAACTATAAAACTTTCGTGAGACTAACGTATTAAAATAATATTTATAACGGGTTACTCACGTAATTTAAGTCGATTTTTGCTTGACATGTTTCGATCAATTTACGATGTTCATTTTCACGAGCGGCCTTCCGCGACTAGCGCGCTCATTAAATTACGTGAGTAACTCGTTATAAATGTTTTTTTAATTTGACACGATCCTAATTATAGGGCCATAAGAGCGTGTCACATATGTATGTTGAGGCCTTCGTTACGGAAAATACTATTGCAGGTGACTACTATTCTCATGACAGTAAAACTATTTTTTTTTCAAAATTTGGGTTTCTATCTTCTCCAGAGGCTTCTCTTGAAAAAATTATGCACAATATTGTATGTACCTTGAAACAGGTGACCAATGTGACCATTAAGCCCACATACCGTAGCGTAGCAAAACGTGAGAGATGACAAGTACGCATCTACCTATACCACGTGGGCTAACATAAATAACGAAGAATTCGTTTTAGATAATAATGCAAAAATAAATTGAAACCTCGTCAAAATAGCATTTGTTCGGTCTCTATGCAATGCAACTATCATAATGACGAAATGGGACCTTTGGTCTGCTCATGATTGAAGACAGTTCAACATCAAAAGGTCGATTAGGACGTTTAACGCGTTGGGTTTCGGCAGACGCTTTTATTGGCGACCTCTTTTAGCGTCGTAAAGACGGGATTTATTACGGTCTTTGGGACTTGGGCTGTCGTAATTATTTCCTGGATTTTGGTTAATTGGAGATTGGATGTTGCTTCCTATTATGCAAATTAAGGGTGATTGTAAAAGTCGCAGCTCAACGCGAGGTGATTTCTATGTTGCTCACTTTATTTGTAACAAAACTAATACGACGTTTTTGTTCCCGCGGATTACGTCATTTATGACTGTTTCAAATATCAATAAAGCCTCTCCTTTACCTGCTTGAAGAAAACCGTTGGAATTGCCATCTCATTATTTGCTGAAGTTACTGTCCCTTGAAAGCTGCTGTTGTATGTAATACATACTTGAAATAGAAACACCCTGCAAATAATGTGATGGATGACACAGGGACAATAATGTATATTCTTTTCACTGTGCTTCATCGTCGCTAAGCAGCCGCGATTTGTACAAGTAGTGGTGTCTGGTTTTAGTGGCTATACTACCTTCCATCTTGAGTGGAGAGGTGCGATGACTGGAGGAAATGCCACATATCCGTCACATTTCTTTGTAGTCCAAACAGAATGCATGATGTATTTCCCACTCCGTGAACAAAAAAAGTATATGAAATAACAACCAGTCGCTTTTGAAGTTTACCGGACATAATACATCAAACTACTTTATTTTAATTAAATTGACAGCCTGATAGTGTATCGTACTTGGTTAACCTACGACCTTAAAGCTGCAAAACCGACCGCATGTACTCATTATCGGCATTCGCGTAATAAAAATGGCATCCGTTTTAGATAACCCTTTCCTCTTTGTAAAAAATGCCATTTAATGTGCGTTTTTGGGAATGGTTTCGCGTAACGCAATTATGCGAAGACCAAGAAAAAAGATCCAAAACCTCACCCATTGCCACAACTCTTCCTTTTAAGGAGTTTAGTCGGAACTTTCACCACAAAGTAAAAAGAATTCACCCTGTGCAGACTTGCCGAGATCCAATACCACCCTCAGAATGAATCCGGATTTCTTTCGCACATAATATATCTCCATATTATTTCCAAGTTGAACTAGATGGGACATAGTAGCGTCGTACGCTTCCGCTGCATTGCAGAACGTATCAAATGATTACGTCCAGTCGGTAGGTAACACACTGCAAATTAGACTGCCAACATAATTTTGCACATATTTCTGGCCTTATTGTTCCTTTAACTATGGTCATAGTTCTTAATTTTGTTACATCGCTTTTCATTATAACGGGTAGTGTGCAAAGAATATATGTAGTTTATTTGGAGAGTTCTCTTTGTAAACGATTTAAACTTGTTTCGTTTGACGCAATGCAAGCACATTTTTGTATTGGCAATGAAATGTTAATGCCTACCAAGAGCTGAGCGTTAAGTGGTTACTAGCAGGAGCTATAAAGATAAATTTTCGATTGTTTTCGCTACCAATTTATTATCCATCGTGTACACATTTAACTGATAATTTATGGTCTTTTTTGCAAAGAAGGGGTACCGATCATCAGTGTTGTTGTTAGTTCCTTGGGTAAATTGATTCGTTTTAACTTTCATATCTTACTCCGCTCCGCCGGTGTGTGCGCGACACAGCATTATTCCATCTATAATACGTATATATAGGGACGATCCACTCGCATACCAGAATGGTGTCCGGATCTGCCTCCAACATGGAAACCGCCTCAATGATGGATTCAGATGCAATGTAGGTATAGAAGTGATGTCGAGGCATGACTCGTACTGTCAGCAATATAAATAAGAGTTTGTTTTAACTGTGCAAATATTACGATGGGTGATTCAGTAGCGAGGGTAACATATCCTTGGGTAAACACACGTTTTTCAAATACCCCAATATGGTTGAGGCTTTGGGCGCTTCGGGAATCAAATGATAAAGATCTTTTGATCTCTATATTTGCCTATCACAATTCGCAAGCATACGAAAATTTGTATAAAATTGAGTTTTAAGTAAGAAGTTTAAAACATTCAGTGCCACCTAGTGCTACGGGCTACGCTCGTACGCCACGTGTTCGTCGCATGTAGCTCGTAGTAGCTACGAATAGTGAACTCGATAGTCGGGTTCTCGGCGCTGAATGCGCCCTACAGTATAATATAATTATTACATTATAATCTATTGTTACATTATTTTTATTACAATATAATTTTAATCTAGCTGATATAGTAGCGTAGCACACTGATTAATTAACGCAAATCACGGCGTTAATTACTCCGTGTGCTACGTTACTATATCAGCTAGATTAAAATTATACTGAAGGATGACTGAGTGATACATATCCAATGACTCAACGTGCAAATAAGGTCGGATAGCAACAATGGTACATGTAAAACAAGGCCGGATCGCGTTTTATAGTGTTTTATTTATGTCAAGAGACAATTAAGCTTCGACGAGTATATTGGCGGTACTCGTCTGAAACATCGAGGTAATCAAATTACAATAATTATAATTTTAAACAAAAAAGAACCGACTTCACTTGAAGGGTACACGGAACGAACATGTCTAGTCACTTTTTTTGTAAAATGATATTTTTATATAAAAATGTAGAGCATGCAATGAACACACGTAACAACTTCTGTTACAGCTGTAAATTTTAACCTTTATCCACTTTTTAACTCATAAAAACCATCTAAGTAGTTACGAAAATAGTATGGGTAGTTGAATCGTTCCAAACTTTAAAAGCGCTATAACTCAAAATACTTTTTAAAAAAAAAGAAAAACGAAGTTTAGGAGAACGAAGGAGATTATAACCAATGTGGTTTGTATGTAGAAGTACAATTTGAAGCGCAAAATGCGGCCATTTCTTGACATCACGATTGCCATTGTCCAGGGTGATTCCGTGCGATTAGCCCAACAGTTGATGTCAAACAAATTCAACTACTACGCTACTTACAATATAATTATCTTGTAGAAAGAGACAAAGCACGAATCTCGGGTGAATATACTCTGCTTTAACCGAGTAAAGGAGATGGAAACTCACTTGGCTCTTAATCTCCTTGAGGCGAACCAGTGTAACTGTGAACCAGCTGTGCCTCAACAAAGATCCCATCTTCCTTTTAATCCTCTCACCTAGGGAGGATTTTTCTTAGGCAGAGACGACGAATATGGCTCTTTGAAATGAATTCCAATGTCCGCCTAGATAGGATTAACTCGAAGAGCTCTTCTCTTTTAGTTCCGTTCTCTTCAATGGAATGGAGCCATGCTGATGACCAGAAATTACAGAGGTGATCACAATGATACGCTAGGGTCTAGCTCTATAAAGCTGGCAGTGCAAAATCGGCAAAAAATTAAAAAAATATGTTCTGAATTTGTTGCTCATTTGTTGCTAATTAGTTGCCAAAAAATCGATTTTGTTGCCATTGCCGATTTCGAGAAATCGCCATTAATGCTAGCTTTACAATAAGGTGGCAGAAATCATTGCCTAAAAATATAAGCGATATAAACCGAATCAACCAGAATTTGTTGCTAATTAATTGCTATAAGACCGCACTAAATTTAATAAAAAATTTCAAAAAAAAATTTCAAAAAAAAAAATTCTGCCATGCTAGCTTGACTCTCGATTTTCTCGGTGAAAATGAGACATATAAATTTGTTGCTCATTGTGGCATCACTTATTTTCACCTGGAGAGTCAGCAACTAAATCGACACCTGATGAACGGGTGTCCTTTTAATCGGTGACTAAAAAAACCAGCCATGCTTGCTTGACTCACGATTTTCCCAGGGAAGAAATGTAAAATCAATTTGTTGCTCATTGTGGTATCACTTATTTTCACCTGGAGAGTCAGAAACTAAATAGACACCCGATGATCGGGTGTCCTTTTAATCGGTGACTAAAAATACCAGCCATGCTTGCTTGACTCTTAATTTTCCCAGGGAAGAAATGTAAAATAAATTTGTTGCTCATTGTGGCATCACTTATTTTCACCTGGAGAGTCGGCAACTAAGTAGACACCCGATGATCGGGAGTTCTTTTAATCGGTGACTAAAAAACCAGCCATGCTTGCTTGACTCTCGAATACCCAGGGAATAAATGTAAAATAAATTTGTTGCTCATTCTGGTATCACTTATTTTCATCTGGAGAGTCAGCAACTAAATAGATACCCGATGATCGGGAGTCCTTTTAATCGGTGACTAAAAAACCAGCCATGCTTGCTTGACTCTCGAATACCCAGGGAATAAATGTAAAATAAATTTGTTGCTCATTGTGGTATCACTTATTTTCATCTGGAGAGTCAGCAACTAAATAGATACCCGATGACCGGGTATCCTTTTAATCGGATTTTCCCAGGGAAGAAATGTAAAATAAATTTGTTGCTCATTGTGGCATTACTTATTTTCACCTGGAGAGTCAGCAACTAAATAGACACCCGATGATCGGGAGTTCTTTTAATCGGTTACTAAAAAAAACCGGCCATGCTTGCTTGACTCTCGATTTTCCCAGGGAAGAAATGTAAAATAAATTTGTTGCTCAATGTGGCATCACTTATTTTCAACTGGAGAGTCAGCAACTAAATCGACACCCGATGATCGGGAGTTCTTTTAATCGGTTAGTAAAAAAAAACCGGCCATGCTTGCTTGACTCACGATTTTCCCAGGGAAGAAATGTAAAATAAATTTGTTGCTCATTGTGGCATCACTTATTTTCACCTGGAGAGTCAGCAACTAAAGAGACACCCGATGACCGGGTGTCCTTTTAATCGGTGACTAAAAAACCAGCCATTCTTGCTTGACTCTCTATTATCCAGGGAAGAAATGTAAAATAAATTTGTTGCTCATTGTGGCATCACTTATTTACACCTTGAGAATCAGCAACTAAATATACACCCGATGATCGGGAGTTCTTTAAATCGGTGACACTAAAAAACCGGCCATGCTTGCTTGACTCTCGATTTTCCCACGGAAGAAATGTAAAATAAATTTGTTGCTCATTGTGGCATCACTTATTTTCATCTGTAGAGTCAGCAACTAAATAGATACCCGATGATCGGGTGTCCTTTTAATCGGTGACTAAAAAAACCAGCCATGCTTGCTTGACTCTTAATTTTCCCAGGGAAGAAATGTAAAATAAATTTGTTGCTCATTGTGGCATCACTTATTTTCACCTGGAGAGTCAGCAACTAAGTAGACACCCGATGATCGGGAGTCCTTTTAATCGGTGACTAAAAAACCAGCCATGCTTGCTTGACTCTCGAATACCCAGGGAATAAATGTAAAATAAATTTGTTGCTCATTGTGGTATCACTTATTTTCATCTGGAGAGTCAGCAACTAAATAGATACCCGATGACCGGGTATCCTTTTAATCGGTGACTAAAAAACCAGTTATGCTTGCTTGCCTCTTGATTTTCCCAGGGAAGAAATGTAAAATAAATTTGTTGCTCATTGTGGCATCACTTATTTTCACCTGGAGAGTCAGCAACTAAATAGACACCCGATGATCGAGAGTTCTTTTAATCGGTTACTAAAAAAAACGGGCCATGCTTGCTTGACTCTCGATTTTCCCAGGGAAGAAATGTAAAATAAATTTGTTGCTCAATGTGGCATCACTTATTTTCAACTGGAGAGTCAGCAACTAAATCGACACCCGATGATCGGGAGTTCTTTTAATCGGTTACTAAAAAAAACCGGCCATGCTTGCTTGACTCATTTTTCCCCGGGAAGAAATGTAAAATAAATTTGTTGCTCATTGTGTCATCACTTATTTTCACCTGGAGAGTCAGCAACTAAATACACACCCGATGATTGGGTGTCCTTTTAATCAATGAATAAAAAAACAAGCCCTGCTTGCTTGACTGTCGATTACCCAGTGAAGAAATGTAAAATAAATTTGTTGCTCATTGTGGCATCACTTATTTTCACCTGGAGAGTCAGGAACTAAAAAGACACCCGATGACCGGGTGTCCTTTTAAACGGTGACTAAAAAACCAGCCATGCTTGCTTGACTCTCTATTATCCAGGGAAGAAATGTAAAATAAATTTGTTGCTCATTGTGGCATCACTTATTTACACCTTGAGAATCAGCAACTAAATATACACCCGATGATTGGAAGTTCTTTAAATCGGTGACACTAAAAAACCGGCCATGCTTGCTTGACTCTCGATTTTCCCACGGAAGAAATGTAAAATAAATTTGTTGCTCATTGTGGCAACACTTATTTTCATCTGTAGAGTCAGCAACTAAATCGATACCCGATGATCGGGAGTTCTTTTAATCGGTTACTAAAAAAACCGGCCATGCTTGTTTGACTCTCGATTTTCCCAGGGAAGAAATGTAAAATAAATTTGTTGCTCATTGTGGCATCTCTTATTTTCCACCTGGAGAGTCAGCAACTAAATAGACACCCGATGATCGGGAGTCCTTTTAATCGGTGACTAAAAAACACCGGCCATGCTTGCTAGACTCTCGATTACCCAGGGAAGAAATGTAAAATAAATTTGTTGCTCATTGTGGCATCACTTATTTTCACCTGGAGAGTCAGCCACTAAAGCGACACCCGATGATCGGGAGTTCTTTTAATCGGTTACTAAAAATAACCGGCCATGCTTGCTTGACTCTCGATTTTCTCAGGGAAGAAATGTAAAATAAATTTGTTGCTCATTGTGGCATCACTTATTTTCATCTCTACAGATATCTATTTAGTTGCTGACTCTACAGTCAGCAACTAAATAGATACCCGATGATCGGGAGTTCTTTTAATCGGTTACTAAAAAAAAACCGGCCATGCTTGCTTGACTCTCGATTTTCCCAGGGAAGAAATGTAAAATAAATTTGTTGCTCATTGTGGCATCACTTATTTTCACCTGGAGAGTCAGCAACTAAAAATAACCGGCCATGCTTGCTTGACTCTCGATTTTCCCAGGGAAGAAATGTAAAATAAATTTGTTGCTCATTGTGGCATCACTTATTTTCACCTGGAGAGTCAGCAACTAAATCGACACCCGATGATCGGGAGTTCTTTTAATCGGTTACTAAAAATAACCGGCCATGCTTGCTTGAATCTCGATTTTCCCAGGGAAGAAATGTAAAATAAATTTGTTGCTCATTGTGGCATCACTTATTTTCACCTGGAGAGTCAGCAACTAAATCGACACCCGATGATCGGGAGTTCTTTTAATCGGTTACTAAAAATAACCGGCCATGCTTGCTTGACTCTCGATTTTCCCAGAGAAGAAATGTAAAATAAATTTGTTGCTCATTGTGGCATCTCTTATTTTCACCTGGAGAGTCAGCAACTAAATAGACACCCGATGATCGGAAGTCCTTTTAATCGGTGACTAAAAAACACCGGCCATGCTTGCTAGACTCTCGATTACCCAGGGAAGAAATGTAAAATAAATTTGTTGCTCATTGTGGTATCACTTATTTTCACCTGGAGAGTCAGCAACTAAATAGACACACATTGATCGGGAGTTCGCTTAATCGGTTACTAAAAAAAAACCGGCCATGCTTGCTTGACTCTCGATTTTCCCAGGGAAAATATGTAAAATAAATTTGTTGCTCATTGTGGCATCACTTATTTTCACCTGGAGAGTCAGCAACTAAATAGACACCCGATGATCGGGTGTCCTTTTAATCGGTGACTAAAAATACCAGCCATGCTTGCTTGACTCACGATTTTCCCAGGGAAGAAATGTAAAATAAATTTGTTGCTCATTGTGGCATCACTTATTTTCACCTGGAGAGTCAGCAACTAAGTAGACACCCGATGATCGGGAGTTCTTTTAATCGGTGACTAATAAACCAGCCATGCTTGCTTGACTCTCGAATAACCAGGGAATAAATGTAAAATAAACTTGTTGCTCATTGTGGTATCACTTATTTTCATCTGGAGAGTCAGCAACTAAATAGATACCCGATGACCGGTTGTCCTTTTAATCGGTGACTAAAAACCCAGTTATGCTTGCTTGCCTCTCGATTTTCCCAGGGAAGAAATGTAAAATAAATTTGTTGCTCATTGTGGCCTCACTTATTTTCACCTGGAGAGTCAGCAACTAAATAGACACCCGATGATCGGGAGTTCTTTTAATCGGTTACTAAAAAAAACCGGCCATGCTTGCTTGACTCTCGATTTTCCCAGAGAAGAAATGTAAAATAAATTTGTTGCTCAATGTGGCATCACTTATTTTCAACTGGAGAGTCAGCAACTAAGTAGACACCCGATGATCGGGAGTCCTTTTAATCGGTGACTAAAAAACCAGCCATGCTTGCTTGACTCTCGAATACCCAGGGAATAAATGTAAAATAAATTTGTTGCTCATTGTGGCATCTCTTATTTTCACCTGGAGAGTCAGCAACTAAATAGACACCCGATGATCGGGTGTCCTTTTAAACGGTGACTAAAAAACCAGCCATGCTTGCTTGACTCTCTATTATCCAGGGAAGAAATGTAAAATAAATTTGTTGCTCATTGTGGCATCACTTATTTACACCTTGAGAATCAGCAACTAAATATACACCCGATGATCGGAAGTTCTTTAAATCGGTGACACTAAAAAACCGGCCATGCTTGCTTGACTCTCGATTTTCCCAGGGAAGAAATGTAAAATAAATTTGTTGCTCATTGTGGCAACACTTATTTTCATCTGTAGAGTCAGCAACTAAATCGACACCCGATGATCGGGAGTTCTTTTAATCGGTTACTAAAAAAACCGGCCATGCTTGTTTGACTCTCGATTTTCCCAGGGAAGAAATGTAAAATAAATTTGTTGCTCATTGTGGCATCTCTTATTTTCCACCTGGAGAGTCAGCAACTAAATAGACACCCGATGATCGGGAGTCCTTTTAATCGGTGACTAAAAAACACCGGCCATGCTTGCTAGACTCTCGATTACCCAGGGAAGAAATGTAAAATAAATTTGTTGCTCATTGTGGCATCACTTATTTTCACCTGGAGAGTCAGCCACTAAATCGACACCCGATGATCGGGAGTTCTTTTAATCGGTTACTAAAAATAACCGGCCATGCTTGCTTGACTCTCGATTTTCCCAGGGAAGAAATGTAAAATAAATTTGTTGCTCATTGTGGCATCACTTATTTTCATCTCTACAGATATCTATTTAGTTGCTGACTCTACAGTTAGCAACTAAATAGATACCCGATGATCGGGAGTTCTTTTAATCGGTTACTAAAAAAAAACCGGCCATGCTTGCTTGACTCTCGATTTTCCCAGGGAAGAAATGTAAAATAAATTTGTTGCTCATTGTGGCATCACTTATTTTCACCTGGAGAGTCAGCAACTAAAAATAACCGGCCATGCTTGCTTGACTCTCGATTTTCCCAGGGAAGAAATGTAAAATAAATTTGTTGCTCATTGTGGCATCACTTATTTTCACCTGGAGAGTCAGCAACTAAATCGACACCCGATGATCGGGAGTTCTTTTAATCGGTTACTAAAAATAACCGGCCATTCTTGCTTGACTCTCGATTTTCCCAGGGAAGAAATGTAAAATAAATTTGTTGCTCATTGTGGCATCACTTATTTTCACCTGGAGAGTCAGCAACTAAATCGACACCCGATGATCGGGAGTTCTTTTAATCGGTTACTAAAAATAACCGGCCATGCTTGCTTGACTCTCGATTTTCCCAGGGAAGAAATGTAAAATAAATTTGTTGCTCATTGTGGCATCTCTTATTTTCACCTGGAGAGTCAGCAACTAAATAGACACCCGATGATCGGAAGTCCTTTTAATCGGTGACTAAAAAACACCGGCCATGCTTGCTAGACTCTCGATTACCCAGGGAAGAAATGTAAAATAAATTTGTTGCTCATTGTGGTATCACTTATTTTCACCTGGAGAGTCAGCAACTAAATAGACACACGATGATCGGGAGTTCGCTTAATCGGTTACTAAAAAAAAACGGCCATGCTTGCTTGACTCTCGATTTTCCCAGGGAAAATATGTAAAATAAATTTGTTGCTCATTGTGGCATCAATTATATTCACCTGGAGAGTCAGCAACTAAATAGACACCCGATGATCGGGTGTCCTTTTAATCGGTGACTAAAAATACCAGCCATGCTTGCTTGACTCACGATTTTCCCAGGGAAGAAATGTAAAATAAATTTGTTGCTCATTGTGGCATCACTTATTTTCACCTGGAGAGTCAGCAACTAAGTAGACACCCGATGATCGGGAGTTCTTTTAATCGGTGACTAAAAAACCAGCCATGCTTGCTTGACTCTCGAATAACCAGGGAAGAAATGTAAAATAAATTTGTTGCTCATTGTGGTATCACTTATTTTCACCTGGAGAGTCAGCAACTAAATAGACACACGATGATCGGGAGTTCGCTTAATCGGTTACTAAAAAAAACCGGCCATGCTTGCTTGACTCTCGATTTTCCCAGGGAAAATATGTAAAATAAATTTGTTGCTCATTGTGGCATCAATTATATTCACCTGGAGAGTCAGCAACTAAATAGATACCCGATGACCGGGTGTCCTTTTAATCGGTGACTAAAAAACCAGTTATGCTTGCTTGCCTCTCGATTTTCCCAGGGAAGAAATGTAAAATAAATTTGTTGCTCATTGTGGCCTCACTTATTTTCACCTGGAGAGTCAGCAACTAAATAGACACCCGATGATCGGGAGTTCTTTTAATCGGTTACTAAAAAAAAACCGGCCATGCTTGCTTGACTCTCGATTTTCCCAGGGAAGAAATGTAAAATAAATTTGTTGCTCAATGTGGCATCACTTATTTTCAACTGGAGAGTCAGCAACTAAGTAGACACCCGATGATCGGGAGTCCTTTTAATCGGTGACTAAAAAACCAGCCATGCTTGCTTGACTCTCGAATACCCAGGGAATAAATGTAAAATAAATTTGTTGCTCATTGTGGCATCTCTTATTTTCACCTGGAGAGTCAGCAACTAAATCAACACCCGATGATCGGAAGTCCTTTTAATCGGTGACTAAAAAACACCGGCCATGCTTGCTAGACTCTCGATTACCCAGGGAAGAAATGTAAAATAAATTTGTTGCTCATTGTGGTATCACTTATTTTCACCTGGAGAGTCAGCAACTAAATAGACACCCGATGACCGGGTGTCCTTTTAATCGGTGACTAAAAAACCAGCCATGCTTGCTTGACTCTCTATTATCCAGGGAAGAAATGTAAAATAAATTTGTTGCTCATTGTGGCATCACTAATTTACACCTTCAGAATCAGCAACTAAATATACACCCGATGATCGGGAGTTCTTTAAATCGTTGACACTAAAAAACCGGCCATGCTTGCTTGACTCTCGATTTTCCCAGGGAAGAAATGTAAAATAAATTTTTTGCTCATTGTAGCATCACTTATTTTCATCTGTAGAGTCATGATCGGGAGTTCTTTTAATCAGTTACTAAAAAAACCGGCCATGCTAGTTTGACTCTCGATTTTCCCAGGGAAGAAATGTAAAATAAATTTGTTGCTCATTGTGGCATCTCTTATTTTCACCTGGAGAGACAGCAACTAAATAGACACCCGATGATCGGGAGTCCTTTTAATCGGTGACTAAAAAACACCGGCCATGCTTGCTAGACTCTCGATTACCCAGGGAAGAAATGTAAAATAAATTTGTTGCTCATTGTGGCATCACTTATTTTCACCTGGAGAGTCAGCAACTAAATCAACACCCGATGATCGGGAGATCGTTTAATCGGTTACTAAAAATAAGCTGCCATGCTTGCCTGACTCACGCTTTTCCCAGGGAAGAAATGTAAAATAAATTTGTTGCTCATTGTGTCATCACTTATTTTCACCTGGAGAGTCAGCAACTAAATAGACACCCGATGATCGGAAGTCCTTATAATCGGTGACTAAACACCGGCCATGCTTGCTAGACTCTCGATTACCCAGGGAAGAAATATAAAATAAATTTGTTGCTCATTGTGGTATCACTTATTTTCACCTGGAGAGTCAGCAACTAAATAGACACACGATGATCGGGAGTTCGCTTAATCGGTTACTAAAAAAAAACCGGCCATGCTTGTTTGACTCTCGATTTTCCCAGGGAAAAAATGTAAAATAAATTTGTTGCTCATTGTGGCATCACTTATTTTCACCTGGAGAGTCAGCAACTAAATAGACACCCGATGATCGGGAGTTCTTTTAATCGGTGACTAAAAAACCAGCCATGCTTGCTTGACTCTCGAATAACCAGGGAATAAATGTAAAATAAATTTGTTGCTCATTGTGGTATCACTTATTTTCATCTGGAGAGTCAGCAACTAAATAGATACCCGATGATCGGGTGTCCTTTTAATCGGTGACTAAAAAAACCAGCCATGCTTGCTTGACTCTTAATTTTCCCAGGGAAGAAATGTAAAATAAACTTGTTGCTCATTGTGGTATCACTTATTTTGATCTGGAGAGGCAGCAACTAAATAGATACCCGATGACCGGGTGTCCTTTTAATCGGTGACTAAAAAACCAGCTATGCTTGCTTGCCTCTCGATTTTCCCAGGGAAGAAATATGAAATAAATTTGTTGCTCATTGTGGCCTCACTTGTTTTCAACTGGAGAGTCAGCAACTAAATAGACACCCGATAAACGGGTGTCCTTTTAATCGGTGACTAAAAAAACCAGCCATGCTTGCTTGACTCACGATTTTCCCAGGGAAGAAATGTAAAATAAATTTGTTGCTCATTGTGGTATCACTTATTTTCACCTGGAGAGTCAGCAACTAAATAGACACCCGATGATCGGGTGTCCTTTTAATCGGTGACTAAAAATACCAGCCATGCTTGCTTGACTCTTAATTTTCCCAGGGAAGAAATGTAAAATAAATTTGTTGCTCATTGTGGCATCACTTATTTTCACCTGGAGAGTCAGCAACTATGTAGACACCCGATGATCGGGAGTTCTTTTAATCGGTGACTAATAAACCAGCCATGCTTGCTTGACTCTCGAATACCCAGGGAAGAAATGTAAAATAAATTTGTTGCTCATTGTGGCATCACTTATTTTCACCTGGAGAGTCAGCAACTAAATAGACACCCGATGACCGGGTGTCCTTTTAATCGGTGACTAAAAAACCAGCCATGCTTGCTTGACTCTCTATTATCCAGGGAAGAAATGTAAAATAAATTTGTTGCTCATTGTGGCATCCCTTATTTTCACCTGGAGAGTCAGCAACTAAATAGACACCCGATGATCGGGAGTCCTTTTAATCGGTGACTAAAAAACACCGGCCATGCTTGCTAGACTCTCGATTACCCAGGGAAGAAATCTAAAATAAATTTGTTGCTCATTGTGGCATCACTTATTTTCACCTGGAGAGTCAGCAACTAAATAGACACCCGATGATCGGGAGTTCTTTTAATCGGTGACTATAAAAAAACCGGCCATGCTTGCTTGACTCTCGATTTTCCTAGGGAAGAAATGTAAAATAAAAGTTGTCGCTCATTGTGACATCACTTATTTTCACTTGGAGAGTCAGCAATCAACTGGACACCCGATGATCCGGTGTAGACAACGCGAGCCGCGCCGGCTAGCTGCCGCCGCCGCCGGCTTGTTCAATAAGTGGATCGCGGATAGCAAGCTCGCCCGCGATTGGCAAGTGCAAGCTCGCGTCGCGTCTAAGCTCAGCTCGGCTCACTACCACTTGACCACTTGCCGTTGTCCGTCTTTGATTGTAATTATTTGTCATTCGTTTTCTATACGTTGTATACATTTGTTAGTATTGCTTGATTTCATCCTAAAAGTTAGATTAGGGTAGGAACACAGGTAGAACAAAATCTATAAGTTTTGTAAATAAGTAAAACTGAAAATGTCCTGTGACATTTTTTATTAGTAATTTATTTGCGTCTGTGTTTCTATTATCAATAATTCTATGAAATTTATTTTCAAATTTCGATCAGGCCTTCAAATCATCGCCATGAAGTTATCATTTTAAACTGGAGTATTAACACAATCAAAATACGACAAAACTCGAAATCCGCCGGACAGTTTTGAAATTTGGTGTGTATGTTGATTAGAGGTCCCGTTTTATTGTCCACACCATTTGACATTTGAAGACCTCGAGGAACCACCTGTGCCTTGGAAAATGTCCTCCATCCTGAAGAAATTCGCTTTTCCCTCCGATTTTACGCACTCTATGAAAATATGATCTAGGACAACATTAAAGCTCATTAAATTCTACAAATAAATATGCGTACTCTTTTGCTGAAAAATGCACCTCCTTAGAGATATCACTTGAGGAAGTGAAGTGTATAGTCAATGCCTTTCCAGGGGATATTCTCCTGATATGAAACTTGTGAAAAGACAAAGTTAACGTTTATTTATAGTTTTGTATGTCAGCTACACCAATATCGACATTTTAACCGACTGCGACAAAAACAGTAAGTAAGGTAATGGTTTCAAAACTGAAAACTGAATACACCCTGTAGCCTAGAATGCTAAGCGGATTTCTACAAGTGACATATCCCTTAATTCCACTTGATCTGAACAATGAATCCACACTTATATATCTAAAAAAAAAACAATATGGCGGCCGCAAGAGGTAACCAAATATGAAATCATGTTTTTTCCTTGGTGCCTAAACTATTGCGCAGATTTCAATGAAAGATACACCAGGAGGTCTGTAATCAACACACCAGTGCCATGCCATTCAAATTTTATAAAATATATGAAGGATAAATCACTTATACAGAATAATTTGATGATATAACCCTTTTTTCGCTCTTATTTAGAGGTCAATCAATAGTGGCAGTAATGAAACTCGACACCTATTTTCTCTGGGATGCTAGTATGCATGTCTGAAAACAAGAGCTTCGAGGAGCACCAGAGTCGGTTGCCATCATACAAAAAATATCCATTTTTAGTTTTTTTGCACGCTTACAAAAAATTTTTTCACCATATTTCAAAAACTTAGCCTTCTTGTAGTAATGGGATATCAAAAACATATCAATTGCCGAATGTATCCTTAGTTGAAATCTGGTAATAGTTTGGACACCAACACAAAATGTTAACTTCGGATCCATATTTCTAGAAGAAGGATACATTTTTAGGGTTCCGTAGTCAACTAGGAACCCTTATAGTTTCGCCAACACCAACACAAAATGTTAACTTCGGAACCATATTTCTAAAAGAATGATACATTTTTAGGGTTCCGTAGTCAACTAGGAACCCTTAGTTTCGCCATGTCTGCCCGTCCGTCCGTCCGTCCGCGGATAATCTCAGTGACCGTTAGCACTAGAAAGCTGAAATTTGGTACTAATATCAATCACGCCAACAAAGTGGTAAAATAAAAAGTGGAAAAAAATGTTTTATTAGGGTACCTCCCCTATACGTTAAGTGGGGAGTGATTTTTTTTTCATTTCAACCCTAACGTGTCATATATTGTTGGATAGGTATTTACAAATGAATAGGGGTTTACTAAACCTCCCCTATACGTTAAGTGGGGAGTGATTTTTTTTTCATTTCAACCCTAACGTGTCATATATTGTTGGATAGGTATTTACAAATGAATAGGGGTTTACTAAAATCATTTTTTGATAATGTAAATATTTTCGGAAATAATCGCTCCAGAAGTAAAAAAAAATGTGTCCCCCCCCCTCTAACTTTTGAACCATATGTTTTAAAAATATAAAAAAAGTCTCAAAAGTAGAACTTTATAAAAACTTTCTAGGAAAATTATTTTGAACTTGATAGGTTGAATAGTTTTTGAAATAAAATTACACAATAATTTCTGAATTAAGTTAGTAATTTAACCGTTTAAGCAGGTGTTTATTGTACCTGTAATTTCTACAAAATCACAATGAAATTATGTGCTTTCAAATAAAGTAAAAACGGTGAAAATCGGTTCACGCAATAAAGAATTATCCCATAAAAATCATCTTCCATACTTTAAGCTCGCGTGCAATAGTTTACTTAATTTGCCGATAGATGTCGCTGTACGTGGAACGCTCATATCATATCCTACATGGCGGTGTTATTTTAACTCTAGTGGGGACAATTACTGTGACGGACGGAAAACTACGGAACCCTACACTGAGCGTGGCCCGACACGCTCTTGGCCGGTTTTTGTAATGTGGTGTCGTACATTTTTATGTGTGGAATTTAATGAAGTTTCGTTTGCCATACACATTCATTTCATAACGATTACATTTTTGGTAAGCGTACAAAAAAACTAAAAATGGATATACTTTGCATGATGGCAACCGACTCTGGTGGTCCTCGAAGCTCTTGTTTTCAGACATGCATACTAGGATCCCAGAGAAAATAGGTGTCGAGTTTCCATTGCTGCCACTATCGATTGACCTCTAATTACGAGCAAAAATAGGGTTTTATCATCAAATTATTCTGTATAAGTTATTTATCCTTCATATATTTTATAAAATTTGAATGGCATGGCACTGGTGTGTTGATTACAGACCTCCTGGTGTATCTTTCATTGAAATCTGCGCAATAGTTTAGGCACCAAGGAAAAAACATGATTTCATATTTGGTTACCTCTTGCGGCCGCCATATTGTTTTTTTTTAGATATATAAGTGTGGATTCATTGTTCAGATCAAGTGGAATTAAGGGATATGTCACTTGTAGAAATCCGCTTAGCATTCTAGGCTACAGGGTGTATTCAGTTTTCAGTTTTGAAACCATTACCTTACTTACTGTTTTTGTCGCAGTCGGTTAAAATGTCGATATTGGTGTAGCTGACATAGAAAACTATAAATAAACGTTAACTTTGTATTCTCACAAGTTTCATATCAGGAGAATATCCCCTGGAAAGGCATTGACGATACACTTCACTTGCTCAAGTGATATCTCTAAGGAGGAGCATTTTTCAGCAAAAGAGTACGCATGTTTCTTTGTAGAATTTAATGAGCTTTAATGTTGTCCTAGATCATATTTTCATAGAGTGCGTAGATTCGGAGGGAAAAGCGAATTTCTTCAGGGTGGAGGACATTTTCCAAGGCGCTGGCGGTTCCTCGAAGTCCTCAAATGTCAAATGGTGTGGACAATAAAACGAGAACATACACACCAAATTTCAAAACTGTCCGGCGGATTTCGAGTTTTGTCGTATTTTGATTGTGTTATATCCTCTTCGGTCACAAAGTATGGCCGAAAGACAGGGTTAAATAGGGGACTGTTTCTCGTTTTGACTAAGGAGGCAATGACGTCATCAGAAAAACAAAATGCAAATGTGTGTTAATTTGGTGCGAGTGCGAGTGAGACACCGCTCTCTATATTATGCTCTTAATCGGACTGTTTTTCTACTTTTTACTAGGTAGTCACCCATGAACGACTGTTTTGTTCTGTAATAAATAACATAGATATTATATATTCTAACCCAATGGGTAATAAGGTTCAACTGTTAGGGAAATAGAGTAAGTTTCTCTCCTGAACGTCTAACATGGTTGCCATTTTATCGCTTCTCGCCTCATGCATCACTTTCGCACTTACATACTTGTTGGAACGTGACAGCTCTGGTGACAGGCGATAAAATATTAAGGCTAGCAGGTCCGTGATCAACGCACATATGCGTCGTCGGGTGACAAAAAAAACTCACTAATTACTACCACACGTTTATAGCCGTAATGAACCGTATTGGTAACAAAACAAGGCTGACTTTAGTTTAATTATTTCTTTGCAATTAGTGAGTTTTGTTTGTCACTTGACGCTATCGATCGAGTCTATCCGGAAAGAGAAGTGTCGTAGAATGTATGAGTTCCCATATAAACCACGACCCTTCTCTTTCCGGACAGACTCTAGTAAGACTAATAAAATAATCAATTCGGCAATGCTCTAGAGTCTAGATAATAGCTAAACCAAAGTTTTTGTGTTAGATAGTCCTGGGGGTGGGCATTGTGAATGCCTCACGTTTCGCGTTCACGCATTTGGTGTACATTATTATTAACCGTATATAAATCACCAAAATGTCTATGTATGTCATCTATTATTTCCGTTGTGACACTTGTAAAAGGGTCGGCGGGAAGGGTATCTAGCTCTAGTAGTTAGCACCTAGATGTCACTTATGGCTGCTATAAAGTCGATGTAAAAATAAATGCAAAAAGATGATTGAAGGCATTGAGAATTTCGTCAACTCAGTAACTGAACCCATAGCTTAATTGGTAAAGCGATCGAGCCCCGGTTAGGCGTATCGATGCGAGGTTCAAATCCTGCTGGGTTGATTATTTTTTCAATGTTTTCAGTGTTTGTATTTGATTGAATAACACCAAAATGTCTTCCGAAAATTGCTGTCGAATACATCAGGAAGGCTATCGCCAGTACACATGAAAAGGTGATTATAGCAGGAGATTTCAATATTATTTTTTTTGGACGAATCAAAAAATGATTTACTTATCTGAATACCTTCTATCACTCGGTGTAAAGCCACGTATTTAAGAATATACCACAACAAGCAATTCAACAAAAGACAATTTATTCAGCATTTTCCCTCTACAATCCGGCACTATACTCGTACATAGGTTTTTAGTTACCATTAAACAAAATTATGGAATTTAGATAATTTATCGTTAGAGCTATTGTTTGTGATAAACCCTTTAATTGTACTTCCACAATTACAATGAGCTGTAAAAAAACCCAGCTTTTTAAGTTTTATAATTTATGATTTTTAAATAATAACAATAGATAGATAGTATTCCATTCACTTAATAGTATCAGAGACCATAAATAATATAAACAGCCAGTCAACTTTTTGAGGCCCAAGTCTGAAGCGCCATCTTCTGGACGAGAGCAAACCAAAGATATATATTTTTTTCTTTTAATTAATGGCTTTTACTCCTCGCCTATTTTAGCGAGGTGAATTCTGCCAATGTCAAGGTACACTTAGGATTTTATTCATTTTGGTAAAATAAAATAAAAGCAACGTTGTTCGGTTAAGGCCATGTTGATTGTAAAGTGATAGCCTCCTTACAAACACGTCGCTGGCCGGGACCCCGGATAACCGTTTGTTCAACTAAAGGGAATAATTTTTCATCAGCTGCACACTTGTTCGTTAGGTCATCGCACAATAAGCTATCAATATTACACACTGAACTACGTAAATGAGCAAAAAACAAAAAACTATTCCAAAGACGATGCAGCCATCTTGAAGCGTAAACGATTATCCTTTTGCTTTTGCTTTTCAACCCTAAGATATATAAATAGTAGGGGAAAATGACGAGATGGCGCTGCACCGCAATGTCATTTCCCCCTACTATTTTTGGATCTTTGGGTTGCTCTCGTCCACTGGTCAAAATTCTTACTCGAATAGAAACTTGAATTTTTTTTTACTACCTGTTTGGTCAGGCATTTAGGACTATTTGATTTTAGATCAATTTAATTAATGACTAGAACAAATACGTCGATTTGTCCTCTAGAGTGTTTGTTCACTATGGCTGGTTTTAGTGTCGCGTTGACCGTCGGAGCGGAGCGTTCCGCGCCGACCAATATGTATTAATTCAGGGAGCATTCTAGAGTAAAGCTGACGGGTCCGCGCGGACAGGAACTTCATACAAATTAGATCCGCGCCGACGGTCAGCGCGACACTAAAACCAGCCTACATCTCAATTTTCAAGTAGAGTTATTTTGAAATACTAAATTTGGCATGAATTCAAAATCAGTTTTTTCTAAATCCTTCAGAGTTGCATATTTTCCATAAAATATGAGGTGTGAGACGTACATTTAATACATCGTTACAACTAAAAACATTTAATTGCATATTTCTAAAACGTATCTAATCAGAAAACTATTTATACAACGTGTTTTATTTTCATTTCCGGTAATTCCAAGGGTACATAGGGCTTAAGTTAATTAAGTATATTTCTTAAAGACGCTAGTGTCCTAGTTCTGAGGTTATGGTTCTTTTTCGTCTTTCTGATTGTGTATATTTTTCTTTTAGTCTGAGAACCCGCTATAAAGTCATGTAACTGTGTGTTAAGTCAATAAAATATGAATTTTGTACTAAGCAGAAACATCTGCAACCGAAATTTTAATTTTATAATTGAAATAAAAATGGAAAAATTCGCAAGTGCGAATCTTGCTCGTCGCGGTGAATTTTTCCATTTTTCTTTCAATTATAAAATTTTCAATACAATATGTTTCCTTTGTATCTCGGATTGTTAATGTTCTAAATTTCATGGACATGTCATAATGTTCAATTGTTTGGTTGAGTTAATATACAAATTTAGGAATCAATCAATAACTATTGAACCTATTTGACTTAACACACAGGTGCATCATTTTGTAGTGGGTTCTCAGAGTAAAAAAATAATTAAATGTAGGTTTACACAATTAGAAGGCATTATTAAAATATCAATTACCTCAGAACAGGAGCTAAGTAGGACACTGGCGTCTTCGAGAAATAAACCTAAGTTAAGCTCAGGAATATACCCTTGAAATAACCGGAAATAAAATAAAACACGGTGTATAAATAGTTTTCTGATTGGGTACGTTTTAGAAATTTGCAATTAAATGTTTTTAGTTGTAACGATGCATTAAATGTACGCCTCACACCTATGGAAAATATGCAACTCAGAAGGATTTAGATAAAACTGATTTTGAATTCATGCCAAATTTAGTCTTTCAAAATGACTCTACTTGAAAATTGAGATTTTCAACTTTTATTCCATAGGTTTTTCAACATGAGTCATCTGTTTCAAAGATATGTGGTATGGAAGTCAAAATAAAAGTTTTTCAATAAAATTAGACATTTTCCCGCTTTATAACTTTTGATTTCGGCTGTACCGCTGAACCGAATAAGAAGTTAAGTTACCCACTGGACGCAGAATTTAACCCTCTTCAATTTTAATATACATGATATTCTCCGTCGAACGTACTGTTTTCGAGGTACAAGCAAAAATCTGACAAAAAATTTTGCTAAAAAGTTATGCACACCTCTTGGGATTTGGCAAACTCGGATTACATGCATTTAGGACCACATGAAGGTATTAAAGCGATTTCCAGCCTGCTGGGAATTAATTCTTCGAAAAAATCTAATTTTCTTGGCCTAATTATCATTTTCAAGTAGTTACACGTACTGATCTATCTATCTCAAGCAGTTTTATCTCTTACGGCACCGACGTTCTACTTTGACAGTGAGTCGTCGTAGGTACTAACTGTATAGGAGCGTTTAAACTTAATATTTTTAATATTAATACTTTTATTTCAAAAAGTTATTAATGCAATTTTACTCATTGGGTAACGCACTTTCGATATCAGTCTGAAAATTTGTAATATCTCTTATATTTACGGAATAATCGCCTGGCTACACTTAACGATTACACTCTGTATTATTCTAGACTGGTTTCAGGTATTAAAACTTTCAGTTTCATTGCTTATAATATAAAAAATCGAGTTATCTTTTTCAATGAAAAATTTCATACATCTATAAAATACAAACCATTGAATGAGCCGGAACTTTCATCATTAGTAATGTAGTGATTTTTAAAGTTTAAGCCACATGTGATATTTGCGGTATCTACAAGCCTGTCGTTGATGACATCTTCCCAAACTCCAGGTGTAAATGATTTGTACTGGATGTGTTTTTTATTTGTTCCAGCTGTGTGTTGTCGAATTTTCGTTGTTATCAACGCTTTGAATTCTTCTTTTGTCAAAAAAATCTTGTACGACCTTTTTATATTCTAATGAAAACTGGTATCGCTTGCTTTAGATACGTTTACAGATTCTTCTGCAGTGGAATCAATACTATCCAGCGATACCTCAGGTAATATACCTTCACGTTCAAATAATTTGTTTTTGATCCCAAAACGATTATCGGTGACATAGGAATATAAAGATGCCGCTGAAATTAAGTGATTTAATTTCGAGGATACTGTATTCCAAATTTCATTACTTTTTTCAACAACTTTTCCATTCTTGGAAATGATTATTTCCTTTGATTTTTCAAGGATAGCATCAATAATTATCTGAGCTTCGACAGCTGGAGGTCTACCGCGCTTCGGCATCGCTTAATTACTATATCTGAAAGACAGAAAAATTCTCGCATTAACTTCAATAGGTTTTTTTTACAAAATATTAAGTTCTGACACAAACCCAAAAGCCGGGCTTGCCTTAGTTACCTTACTGCAATCACGTACTGAATTGATCGATCTAGATTTTTAAACCACGCGCCAATCATTTCGGCCCGCAGCGCTGCGAGCTGGTACAAAATTCCGCCACACAAACTGCCGCGTGTGACCACGTGAACAACTAAGGCGAACTGTAGCTCAAGTATAATCGGCATTCACTAACGTAACGTAACCAGTGTTGCCAGGGCTCTGGGGCCAAAAGTTACAGTTTTTTCTTCCCTAAAGTCATTTTTGCTGCAAAAGCATTGAGTAACAGGAGATGACATCCGTAAGAAATATTTTTCGCCATGAGTTTAAGTGACCGGCACTTCAAGTCCATACATTGGCTCTTGAACCACTGACATGATGCCAAGCAACTGACAGGCTGTCAACCACTAAACATGGCGCACAAAATTTGTTCTAGATAGCCGATCTAGTAGAATACATAAACTCGTCCTTTTTTTGTCGTTGATTTTTTAAATAATTAAAAAACACGTTTAACTATTTGAAAATACAAGTGTTGAAGACTAACAAATCAATATATCAGTAGAAAAAACCTAAACTAAAATGATAATTTCATTTCATTTCCGTTTTTTTTTTAAGGGAACCGTCTTCAAAAAACCAACCCACTGAAAAGCACAACATATTTTTATATAAGTATTTAATCTAACCTAACCTTGCCCCTATCCTTATCCAGTCCCTATCCCGTCTCTATTCCTACCCCGTAAAGCAAATTTCTGCCAAAAGTAATGAATACCTAATAATAAGAAAATTTATAATGACCTGGGTATTTTCTTAATTTTTGAAGTCGGTGCCAAACCAACATTTTAGGACAACAAAGAACACTTGTATAAAAAGGGCATAGTTTACTTATTAATTAATTAATTCTTGCACTACTGTCCCGCTCCTATTCGAATCAGAGGTCAATCGATAGACAGCAATGGAAACTCGACACCTATTTTCTCTGGGATCCTAGTATGCATGTCTGAAAACAAGAGCTTCGAGGACCACCAGAGTCGGTTGCCATCATGCAAAGTATATCCATTTTTAGTTTTTTTTTTTTTTTTTTTATACCACGACGGTGGCAAACAAGCATACGGCCCGCCTGATGGTAAGCAGCTACCGTAACCTATGGACGCCTGCAACTCCAAAGGCGTCACATGCGCGTTGCCGACCCTTTACAAAAAGGAGGATTCACTGTGTTGACGACTAAAGGAACAAGTCGGTTTGTACGCTTACCAAAAATGTAATCGTTATGAAATGAATGTGTATGGCAAACGAAACTTCATTAAATTCCACACATAAAAATGTACGACACCACATTACAAAAACCGGCCAAGAGCGTGTCGGGCCACGCTCAGTGTAGGGTTCCGTAGTTTTCCGTCCGTCACAGTAATTGTCCCCACTTAAGAGTTAAAATAACACCGCCATGTAGGATATGATATGAGCGTTCCACGTACAGCGACATCTATCGGCAAATTAAGTAAACTATTGCACGCGAGCTTAAAGTATGGAAGATGATTTTTATGGGATAATTCTTTATTGCGTGAACCGATTTTCACCGTTTTTACTTTATTTGAAAGCACATAATTTAATTGTGATTTTGTAGAAATTACAGGTACAATAAACACCTGCTTATACGGTTAAATTACTAACATGTGAATCCTCTGGGGTAGCAGGCGTCCATAGGCTACGGTAACTGCTTACCATCAGGTGGGCCGTATGCTTGTTTGCCACCGTCGTAGTATAAAAAAAAACTTAGTTCAGAAATTATTGTGTAATTTTATTTCAAAAACTATTCAACCTATCAAGTTCAAAATAATTTTCCTAGAAAGTTTTTATAAAGTTCAACTTTTGAACAACCGAAGTTAACATTTTGTGTTGGTGTTGGCGAAACTATAAGTGTTCCTAGTTGACTACGGAACCCTAAAAATGTATCCTTCTTTTAGAAATATGGTTCCGAAGTTAACATTTTGTGTTGGTGTTGGCGAAACTATAAGGGTTCCTAGTTGACTACGGAACCCTAAAAATGTATTCTTCTTTTAGAAATATGGTTCCGAAGTTAACATTTTGTGTTGGTGTCCAAATTATTACCAGATTTCAACTAAGGATACATTCCGCAATTGATATGTTTTGATAACCCATTACTACAAGAAGGCTAAGTTTTTGAAATATGGTGTTCTACACTTTTTTGAGTGGAATTTAATGAAGTTTCGTTTGCCATACACATTCATTGCATAACGATTAAATTTTTTGTAAGCGTGCAAAAAAACTAAAAATGGATATTTTTTGCATGATGGCAACCGACTATGGTGCTCCTCGAAGCTCTTGTTTTCAGACATGCATACTGGCATGCCAGAGAAAATAGGTGTCGAGTTTCATTACTGCCACTATTGATTGACCTCTAAATAAGAGCGACCTCTTGCGGCCGCCATATTGTTTTTTTTATATATATAAATTTGTCTTCCTATATATATATATAATATATTGTGTTTATATATATATATAAATTTGGATTGTTCAGATCAAGTGGAATGAAGGGATATGTCACTTCCGCTTAGAAATCCGCTTAGCATTCTAGGCTACAGGGTGTTTTCAGGTTTGAAGCCATTACCTTACTTACTGTTTTTGTCGCAGTCGGTTAAAATATTGATATTGGTATAGCTGACATACAAAACTATAAATAAACTTTAACTTTGTCTTCTCACAAGTTTCATATCAGGAGAATATCCCCTGGAAAGGCATTGACTATACACTTCACTTCCTCAAGTGATATCTCTAAGGAGGTGCATTTTTCAGCAAAAGAGTACGCATATTTATTTGTAGAATTTAATGAGCTTTAATGTTGTCCTAGATCATATTTTCATAGAGTGCGTAGAATCGGAGGGAAAAGCGAATTTCTTCAGAATGGAGGATATTTTCCAAGGCACTGGCGGTTCCTCGAGGTCCTCAAATGTCAAATGGTGTGGACAATAAAACGGGACCTATAATCAACATACACACCAAACAAAACTGTCCGGCGGATTTCGAGTTTTGTCGTATTTTGATTGTGTTAATACTCCAGTTTAAAATGATAACTTCATGGCGATGATTTAAAGGCCTGATCGAAATTTGAAAATAAATTTCATAGAATTATTGATGATAGAAACACAGACGCAAATAAATTACTAATAAAAAATGTCACAGGACATTTTCAGTTTTACCTATTTACAAAACTTATAGATTTTGTTCTACCTGTGTTCCTACCCTAATCTAACTTTTAGGCTGAAATCAAGCAATACTAACAAATGTATACAACGTATACAAAACGAATGACAAATAATTACAATCAGAGACGGACAACGGCAAGTGGTCAAGTGGTAGTGAGCCGAGCTGAGCTTGGACGCGACGCGAGTTTGCCTTGCGCTTGCCAATCGCGGGCGAGCTTGCTATCCGCGATCCGCTTTTTGAACAAGCCGGCGGCGGCGGCAGCTAGCCGGCGCGGCTCGCGTTGTCTACACCGGATCATCGGGTGTCCATTTGATTGCTGACTCTCCAAGTGAAAATAAGTGATGTCACAATGAGCGACAAATTTTATTTTACATTTCTTCCCTAGGAAAATCGAGAGTCAAGCAAGCATGGCCGGTTTTTTTTATAGTCACCGATTAAAAGAACTCCCGATCATCGGGTGTCGATTTAGTTGCTGACTCTACAGATGAAAATAAGTGATGCCACAATGAGCAACAAATTTATTTTACATTTCTTCCCTGGGAAAATCGAGAGTCAAGCAAGCAAGGCCGCTTATTTTTAGTAACCGATTAAAAGATCTCCCGATCATCGGGTGTTGATTTAGTTGCTGACTCTCCAGGTGAAAATAAGTGATGCCACAATGAGCAACAAATTTATTTTAAATTTCTTCTCTGGGTAATCGACAGTCAAGCAAGCAGGGCTTGTTTTTTTATTCATTGATTAAAAGGACACCCAATCATCGGGTGTCTATTTAGTTGCTGACTATCCAGGTGAAAATAAGTGATGACACAATGAGCAACAAATTTATTTTACATTTCTTCCCTGGGAAAATCGAGAGTCAAACAAGCATGGCCGGTTTTTTATGTCACCGATTAAAAGGACACCCGATCATCGGGTGTCTATTTAGTTGCTGACTCTCCAGGCGAAAATAAAATAAGTGATGCCACAATGAGCAACAAATTTATTTTACATTTCTTCCCTGGGAAAATTAAGAGTCAAGCAAGCATGGCCGGTTATTTTTAGTAACCGATTAAAAGAACTCCCGATCATCGTATGTCTATTTAGTTGCCGACTCTCCAGGTGAAAATAAGTGATACCACAATGAGCAACAAATTTATTTTACATTTCTTCCCTGGGAAAATCGAGAGTCAAGCAAGCATGGCCGGTTTTTTTTAGTAACCGATTAAGCGAACTCCCGATCATCGTGTGTCTATTTAGTTGCTGACTCTCCAGGTGAAAATAAGTGATACCACAATGAGCAACAAATTTATTTTACATTTCTTCCCTGGGAAAATCGAGAGTCAAGTAAGCATGGCCGGTTTTTTAGTGTCACCGATTTAAAGAACTCCCGATCATCGGATGTATATTTAGTTGCTGATTCTCAAGGTGTAAATAAGTGATGCCACAATGAGCAACAAATTTATTTGACATTTCTTCCCTAGATAATAGAGAGTCAAGCAAGCATGGCTGGTTTTTTAGTCACCGATTAAAAGGACACCCGGTCATCGGGTGTCTATTTAGTTGCTGACTCTCCAGGTGAAAATAAGTGATGCCACAATGAGCAACAAATTTATTTACATTTCTTCTCTGGGTAATCGACAGTCAAGCAAGCAGGGCTTGTTTTTTTATTCATTGATTAAAAGGACACCCAATCATCGGGTGTCTATTTAGTTGCTGACTCTCCAGGTGAAAATAAGTGATGACACAATGAGCAACAAATTTATTTTACATTTCTTCCCTGGGAAAATCGTGAGTCAAGCAAGCATGGCCGGTTTTTTATGTCACCGATTAAAAGGACACCCGATCATCGGGTGTCTATTTAGTTGCTGACCTCCAGGTGAAAATAAGTGATGCCACAATGAGCAACAAATTTATTTTACATTTCTTCCCTGGGAAAATTAAGAGTCAAGCAAGCATGGCCGGTTATTTTTAGTAACCGATTAAAAGAACTCCCGATCATCGTTTGTCTATTTAGTTGCCGACTCTCCAGGTGAAAATAAGTGATACCACAATGAGCAACAAATTTATTTTACATTTCTTCCCTGGGTAATCGAGAGTCTAGCAAGCATGGCCGGTGTTTTTTAGTCACCGATTAAAAGAACTCCCCATCTTCGGGTGTCGATTTAGTTGCTGAATCTATAGATGAAAATAAGTGATGCCACAATTAGCAACAAATTTATTTTACATTTCTTCCCTGGGAAAATCGAGAGTCAAGCAAGCATGGCCGGTTTTTTAAGTCACCGATTAAAAGAACTCCCGATCATCGGGTATCGATTTAGTTGCTCACTCTACAGATGAAAATAAGTCATGCAACAATGAGCAACAAATTTATTTTACATTTCTTCCCTGGGAAAATCGAGAGTCAAGCAAGCATGGCTGGTTTTTTTAGTCACCGATTAAAAGGACACCCGGTCATCGGGTATCTATTTAGTTGCTGACTCTCCAGATGAAAATAAGTGATACCACATTGAGCAACAAATTTATTTTACATTTCTTATCTGGGAAAATCGAGAGTCAAGCAAGCATCGCCGGTTATTTTTAGTAACCGATTAAAAGAACTCCCGATCATCGGGTGTCTATTTAGTTGCTGCCTCTCCAGGTGAAAATAAGTGATGCCACAATGAGCAACAAATTTATTTTACATTTCTTCCCTGGGAAAATCGAGAGGCAAGCAAGCATAACTGGTTTTTTAGTCACCGATTAAAAGGACACCCGGTCATCGGGTGTCTATTTAGTTGCTGACTGTCCAGATGAAAATAAGTGATACCACAATGAGCAACAAATTTATTTTACATTTATTCCCTGGGTATTCGAGAGTCAAGTAAGCATGTCTGGTTTTTTAGTCACCGATTAAAAGGACTCCCGATCATCGGGTGTCTACTTAGTTGCTGACTCTCCAGGTGAAAATAAGTGATGCCACAATGAGCAACAAATTTATTTTACATTTCTTCCCTGGGTATTCGAGAGTCAAGCAAGCATGGCTGGTTTATTAGTCACCGATTAAAAGAACTCCCGATCATCGGGTGTCTACATAGTTGCTGACTCTCCAGGTGAAAATAAGTGATGCCACAATGAGCAACAAATTTATTTTACATTTCTTCCCTGGGAAAATTAAGAGTCAAGCAAGCATGGCTGGTATTTTTAGTCACCGATTAAAAGGACACCCGATCATCGGGTGTCTATTTAGTTGCTGACTCTCCAGGTGAAAATAAGTGATACCACAATGAGCAACAAATTTATTTTACATTTCTTCCCTGGGAAAATCGTGAGTCAAGCAAGCATGGCTGGTTTTTTTAGTCACCGATTAAAAGGACACCCGTTTATCGGGTGTCTATTTAGTTGCTGACTCTCCAGGTGAAAATAAGTGATGCCACAATGAGCAACAAATTTATATGTCTCATTGTCACCGAGAAAATCGAGAGTCAAGCTAGCATGGCAGAATTTTTTTTTTTTTAATTTTTTTTTTAAATTTTTTATTAAATTTAGTGCGGTCTTATAGCAATTAATTAGCAACAAATTCTGGTTGATTCGGTTTATATCGCTTACATTTTTAGGCAATGATTTCTGCCACCTTATTGTAAAGCTAGCATTAATGGCGATTTCTCGAAATCGGCAATGGCAACAAAATCGATTTTTTGGCAACTAATTAGCAACAAATGAGCAACAAATTTAGAACATATTTTTTTTAATTTTTGCCGATTTTGCACTGCCAGCTTTATAGAGCTCGTGTACCTGTAGCCTGTGTATTTAGTTATCGTTCGTTATTTCCATGTTTCTATTTAGGGTTTAAGGTCGTTCCTGGACGAGTATTCGCATTGTCATGCGAGTCGTACGATTATGCCAAGTGTGCCAGTGTTGCTTTGCTTTTTTGCTTCAGGTTTGTGATCGGCCAACTTTGGTTTGCTTAGCAAAGGATATCACTCCAGAGACGTAGGTCTAGACATGGGTCGTTCACGAGCGAGTGATTTAAATGAACTATATCTTTTGGTTCAACTCACTCTCTTTATAACTCACTGAAGATTTAACACGCTCAGTAACTCACCTATCGCAGCGTTTACAGTATTACTAGCTCGCTCTTTCCCAATCATGATTCGAATGAGCCGGCCGAGTCAAACCAGTGACACGATGCGAATATGCAAACATATCCACTGAGCGAAATGAGTGATACATATTATTATCTCCGCGAGCGAAAGATATGAATCAAGTGAAGCGTTTTGCGCATCTCTACGTAGGTCGCTTTGTGTCAACGCACAGATTGCATCCAGTAGACTCATAAAAATATTTTTAAAGGCAAATTATGTAAGACGTCCATTAAGGTTATGGATCACGGAAATGTGATCTCTCGCATAGAAACACATTATCTCTTGTTTGTTCCTGTGTGTCAGGCTATTTATAATCTATTTATACTGAAAATATTTACGTCCTTGTACAAAATACGTTTATCGTTGATGGTTCATCTTTGCTTGGCTAGATGTGACGCTGGTCGATATTTATTTGTTCTCAATGTAAATTAGGTAGGGTCAGGGAGGGTACAGTCGCTCGGTGGGAACAGTGGCTCGAATGTGCTGTGCGGAAAACGGAAAGAGCTTTATGTCTATCCTCTACATCAATCGGAAGCGTTCCGTAACCTATCATGTACGAACTAGTTAGTGAGCCGCTTCGGCGCCATGCGAATGTATTATGGTGCGTTTTTGTGTTGAATGCTATCAAAATTACATTTCCAGGTAAGTTTCACTTCTCTTTTTTCTTAACTCGAACGAGATTTTTAATTACTTATATTTTTATTCAAGAGTGTGCCTAATCTACTTAGTATTGGCTGATAACTCAAGGCCCTCGATGTTTCTATTTGTTTTTAGTTCTATCTAAAATACAGAATGGCGCGAAGGTCAACAGTCGTTCGTTTCAGAAAAGTACATGGTGGCTCGCGAACCACTGTGCACCTTACAGAGTTGGGCTAAAATTTACTTGATTATGAATAAGAATAAAAGTTCTTTTATTATTAAAAATCATTCTTGCACTCTTTTTTTTTTATAAAATGAAAGTGAATCCTGAAGCAAATCAAATTATTTTGTTCAATATTTTTTGATTTGCAATTTTTAAGTAGTTACACTACTATATATAAACTGAAAATAGATGTCATATACTTCAGGAAAAATCTGGCCTCGGACACCGGAGGGTTTGGTCACTTTTTCTGAAGTATATGACATCTATTTTCAAAATGAAAGTGAATAAATCATGCGACATTTATTAGGTAAGTACCTATTTTAAATGAAGAATGAATCAGGAACGATTATTCCGGAATTAGGCTTACCTATTCTAATTACCGTTTTATTCAACAAAATTATTTTTTTGTTATAAAGTTTATTTAGGTTCGATTCTTACGTAGCCATTGTGTACTGTTAGAACCACTGTGTACAGGGCGTAGTACGCAGTGACTCGAGCCACTGTGTACTGTTAGAACCACTGTGTACTAGGGGGTCCTAGTCACTGTGTACAGCAACGGGTACACGGTGGCTCGATTCCCAATTTCTAAAAAAGAATGGATATATCTTTTTTGGTGAAAGTAACAGCAAATATATTTGCTACATATGAAAGTTTAATAATGCACTGTGCTCTGTGCTTGCAACAATTAGTTCAGGGATTTATATTTTTCATGCTACAGCCTCTTGAAAAAATCCTAGCGACTGTTCCCTCCCTGACCCTACGTAAGGTATTTATGTTAAAAGAAGTTAACATTTTACAAATGCTGATAGAGTGAAGAGTGGTTATTGACTACACAAATAAATACTTTGAAAAAATTATGATTAGATACCATGGTTAAATATTATTCACCTTTCGCTGCGTCTACAACTTTCACATTTCCTAAAGATATCAGTGGAAAATTGAAAAGCCTCGTAGAAGTCACCAAATCACTTAAAAAACGCGATTGCATAAAATAAATAGTATTCATAACCATAACACAATACTGCGACGAATCTAATGAGGCCTCAAATCCTAACCTTAAAAAATGCAGCTGCAGTCTATGTTTTAAAATCAAAATTTAAAATAGACTAAATAGGTAAGCGTGCACATGGACTGAAACGAACATTACACATTATTACTAGGCATTACATGAATACTCGTAAAACGAAATCCCACTTTTCAAAACTGCTGTTCGTGAATTAGCAATAAAAACAATAGACATTCGTTTACACATGTAAAGTTATCGCACGTAATTCCCCACCCCTCAGTTAAACCAACCGTGTCCCCTAACATATTGGAACTTGTATTACATTTCCAGAAATATTTACCCCACTCTTGGAGTCCCCCATCGGGACGTCCAATTCATTTATTCACCGGATTTAGATTTTTAAATAGTGTTCACGGTCAATTAAGACCACCCAAAACGACGGTTACCTACTTTGATTTTATTTTGATAATAAGTTTAGCTTTAAGGTAGGCGTTTCGAAACTAGGCACTGAAAATACACCTGAATTTCTGTATTTATGTATGGGTTTGATCGAATAACAGCCGTATTTAGTAAAGTACTGTAGAGGGGGAGGTGTAGCTTCAGATAAACACAGGGGTAGAGCTTGATAATCTTGATTTATTTGGAGTTCTAGGAGCCTCGATGGCAACTGATTTTCATATTTGATTCATTATTTACATTGACTTTTAATTTGGATAAAGACTATTTGACATAAAACAACCAGTAATGTAGAGGTTTCTATCCAACCTCTACAGTACTTTGAAGACTCCTGTCTGAATGTACCTAAGTACCTGACGTTGACTAAACTCTATATCTGTCTGATGTCAACCTATTCTCGGGATACACAATACTGTGCCGTTACATTGTGGTTGAATATATATAAAGTCCATCTAAGTATAAAACTTTCGTGAGACACTAACATATTAAAAATATTTATAAAGTAAATCGACATCAATTACGCCAGTAACCCGTTATAAATATTTTTAATAAGCTTTGATGCTGCTTATTTGCTAATATATTTCTGTAACTTCTCACAGGCTGCCATCATTAGTTCACCAACCGAACTAAAAATAGGACAAAAACTGCTGTATCCGCGCAAAAACGTCGGTTTTCTGCAGTTTTTGCAAGTTTACAGTTACGTAAGACTTCGTGCACGTTATCTCTGATGTGTTGCATGGAATCTAAATCTTCCGCCTTCCTTATGAGACCACTGTACATTCTTAGGAAGTGTGTGTTTTATTTCAACTGGATACACATAGCATAGAGCCACGTTTGGCTATCTATAACAGTGTCTTCAACATTGGCATTTTGGACATTGGCCCATGGGAAGTTGGAGGGAATTGGACTCATCCATACTAATATTATAAATGGGAAGGTGTATGTGTGTGTTTGTTTATTTGTTTGTCCGTCTTTCACGGCAAAACGGGGCGACGAATTGACGTGATTTTTAAGTGGAGATAGTTGAAGGGATGGAGAGTGAATAGGCTACTTTTTGTCTCTTTCTAACCCCCCACTTCCCTAAAATGGGGGGTGGAAGTTTGTATGGTTTGTTATCCCGAATTTAACGCGAGCGAAGCCGCGGGCAAAAGCTAGTAAGGTATATACCAAAGATATCACTTGATACAACGTGGAAAAAAGACTGGCTATATCAGTGTCTTCAACATTGGCATTTTGGACATTGGCCCATGGGAAGTTGGAGGGACTTTGACTCATAAGGTGGTATATAACCAAAAATATCACTTCATACAACGTGGAAAACAGACCAACGGCCAATTATATGAACGGCTAAACTTCATACTGGCCTGCCTACCTACCTGAATTGTAGAACCCAGATTTTTGATTTGCTTCAACATTATTACTAAGTTACAGTTATGTGAGACTTCGTGAATGTTATCTCTGATGTGCTGCATGGTAGCTTATTCTTCCGACTGGCTTAATGAGTCTACCGCTAATTGTTAAGAAATCTATGTGAATATTCTAAAGGGATTATATCTATTGTCGTGTGTGTCTTTAAATATGTTCCCGTTTTAATGTTTGTTTATTTACACGGCGAAATAAAAATATAAAGTTTGTATAAAAATTAATAACATAAATTATACGACACGTTTAAGTAGGTACAATGTAAAATATATAACTAAATTTATAAGACAAAATGTAAGTGTTTGTGAATAATAGTAGAGTTATCGCTTGTAAATAAAGAGCTGTGTTGAAATAAATTTTATTGCAATGCCATTAAAAGTTCGAGAATAAAAAGTATATTTATTTGGTCACCTGTACAAGCCAATATTTACATCCAAACCACACATTAAGTTAATTACACCTACACGGTAACTATTCCGGTATAAAATTAAATTACTGTAATAAACCGCGAATGAACATTTTCCACAAAATTCTCAAAAAAAAATTGGTCAGGTATGAAAACATTGCATTTTTCACTTCAATTAATATCGGCTGTTATCAAAATGTGTCGGATTGGTTTAAATATTATACACTTTTATTTTGCTTGACCCCGTATAATTATGTGCTTCAAATCTTGTAAGTTACATTTGGTAGAAGTGTTATTAAATCCGAGCATCTGGCAGCTATTTATCGGTAGAGGTCAGTCAGAGAGTGACAGGCCACAAATCTTAGCTAGCTCTTTTTCTATTTGTATCTCTTTAGTTCACATGGGATCTAAATCTATAAATATAACTACGTTTGCGGGAGAATAGTCGATTGCTAGACGGTTTTTGTCACGGCTTAGGTAGCTACCTGTCTGTACGATTTTCAGTTCGGCCAAATTTTTCACTAAAAAACTAAGTACGTCATCAACCCGCGACTTCCTTACATAGTATTCGATAATATCTTCTAGAACCCTCCTCTAGCTGTAATAAATCTCGGCGGGCTATCTGGGATGACAGTTGAAGGGACGAGACCATAAAAAAACGTAGAGAATCACCCTGCTTATGTGGCGTTAAACTATACTAGGGGGTTTATAGAATTAATAAACTTAACTACTAGTTTTGTAAATTGTTAAAAAGTAATCGTCATACTTATGCCAACACGAAGCACGTTTTGTCCATGTTTTGTACAATATGTCGAGTCTTATAAATCAAGAGGCTGTACGGAAAGAGAAATGATGAGGCTGATATCCTGGGAATTTATGACTACCACACTTCTTCTTCCGCACAGTCTATGTTAGAAGAATTCGACTTCAATTTAGATCAGATCATGATCATCACCGACATATGTTATGTTTTAGAGCATGTAAAGATGTTGGCACCTGTACCCGATACCTGTTTCGTTTAGTTTTGTACTTAACGACATGGAAACCCACCCGACTCGATAACCATCAATTTTGATGGGTATGTTTGCTAAATGAGAGAAAAAAACATTCCACATCAAAAAATTTAATTGTAGGTACTTTATAGTACTTATGTGAACGCATATTGAAAATAAAGTTAGGAGCTTCTCTCGAAACTTTACTGAAAACTCAAGCATCTAAGTCAGTCTAATAATCTCAATCATTGAATCATTTACTAGAGACAAAGGTCTCTGCTCAGAATCTTAAGATAACGCTGCCAATACTGACCGTGGTAGCTTGTGAATCAATCACTCGGCATTTGATGACATACACTCTCGTAATCTTGACTTTGACCTCGGCTTACGGAAGCCGATCTATGTGGAGATTCTATCAATGAATACTAATATAGAACAGGATATAAATAGACATAGAAGATGAAATACCAACAAACAAAAAAAAAAATCCAAAAAAATGGCACGTTAAAATTTGTTAAGGTTATATTCAAGATTTATTCAAAAATAGTTTGAAAGATAAAAGAACCGATTTTACTCAGGCTACTCCACCTTTCCAAGAGCAAAGGTTCGAGCTACTGTAAAAAATACCCATATCATTATGGGTGCGCCTATAATATTTGAAGAGTTTCCTGGATTTATCCAAGATCTGCTCATCAGATCTTGACTTGATGAAAATGGGACCAACTATGAAGTACCTACCCCCTAACCTACCATACAAAAAAAAAACAAAATTAGTTCAATCGTTTTGTTTTCGAAAATATTAAAAAAAAAAAACTAAGATCCTGACGAGTTGAGAAACTCTTTCGAAATCTTGAAGTCGGTTAAAAGCCCTATCTCAACTGTAACAAGGTTCAATTTGGTACGATTCATAACATTTAACCAGACTTTACTACTTCTGCAAAAGGAGTCGCTGCGATGCCTTTCATTGTAAGGCGGCTTTCATACTGATGCGGTTTCCGCATGCGGCGGCGGTGCGTCACGCTGGCAGTTTGGCCAAGGCTTAAGGCGCGACCGCGGCGCCAGTGTGAGATCCGCCTATTAAACTCTCGGTGTAATAGAATATTTTTTTAAACCCTCTACTTAATTTTTATTTTTATTCGAGTATATTATTAGCAACAGTTTCCGTCCTATTAAACTGCATGTCTACGCTTGCTAGGTTCACACCTACGTCGACTTATTGTTGAGGCCTTGCGTGCGTGCGTTGATAGTTTATTTTTGTTAGACATGCAACGATATTGTAGTAAAATGTATTAGCATAATGCGTGTTATGGGTTTAATAAAATATCGATATTGATACGTTTTGATTTATAATAATCTTCACACCCAGTGCCTTTCGCTAGCGCTTATACGTGCGGGCTAAATACATAACAAGTCATGTGAAGAAGTAAACCAGTAAACTAAATTTTCTAATAAAAACATAACAATCTTATTCCAATATCCTCCTTGACAACTTAAGATAGAAGCAGCTTTATTAATTAATTAATCCTTGACTTCAAACAACAATATTAAGTAAAACTCGGTACTAAGATCTTTGATGAAAGCAAGGTCTTCTCTGAACTAAGAACAATAAGGACGTATATTACTAATCTAGTACTTTCAAATAAGACTATATCTACATGAAATTAAACAATTAAAAACGGATTTTATCGCGTGTATTGAGCTTAAATTACATCCCGACGTTTCGAACACTTTACAGCGTTCGTGGTCAACGGGTCGACTGAGGAAAAATTTCCACAAATTTGACATTTTTCCTCAGTCGACCCGTTGACCACGAACGCTGTAAAGTGTTCGAAACGTCGGGATGTAATTTAAGCTCAATACACGCGATAAAATCCGTTTTTAATTGTTTTATTTCATGAATTACTATCGCGGCAACCGAAGACAATATTACTATATCTACAGAAAACAAAGACTGTATTTCGATACGGCCGTAAATAGGTAGGTATATAAGCCTTTCGTTTTGCTAGCTTTAGTATTTAAAGGCCTACCTACTGCTTGTTTAGTAAACGGTTTATGTTACGACCGGATTTTAATTTGTGAAACTAATTAAATCTTTGAATAATTTTGCACTTAAAGCTAGAGCTATATTTTAGATAAAAGAACCCTAAAACACGACGTACAAAGGGCATGACGAATAGTTTTCATGTATGGTGTAAGGATCAAATGTCTATACTCGTATATAGACGGAGAGCTAGCCACGTCAGATATGACACGATGAGCAACGAAACCCATCTAGTCAATTTGCTATACTATGCTTATTTCTAGATCTGGACATCTGGCAGCTGTAAAGTGGTGGAGGCAAGAATGAATGTAAACCACTTCGAGAAAGCAAATCCTAGAGTTCTGGGTATTATGCAATATTATGAGAAATTATATAAATAACTAGATTATATCATCGCCAAAAGTTTCTGTTGGGGGAAAGTAGTGCCAAATGACGTATAATGTAATTCATACTTTGTCGTCGACTGTTTTTGTTTCCGTAATAATACGCAATGTTTTTTGTTCTAATGTTAAAATATAGGCTCATTTTTTGTAACTGAGACAACTTCGCCAGTTTGTACCTATTTTGGTAGTACTATTTTCCAATTACAAAATTTTGCTAGCATGTCACTCTGACCTCCACCCATTAAAAGCTGCTAGATGCCCTGATCTAGCAATAAGAATAGTATAGCAATCTATCCAGACGGGTTTTATTGCTCTCATTATTGTGTCATATCTGACGTGGCCAGCTCTTTGTCCAATAGGGCCAATTGCGTTAAAGCAACACAAAACTCGCATTTGTTTCTCGAAATGCTATTATAATAAAATGATATGCAACTGTGACATCATGGTTTCATCGTGGCCCTGTTTAAAGTATGGAAAAAATATGCTATTTAAGATATATAAAATATATATTGCTCATTTTGCATACATTTACTTAATTTTATTACAAATGTGTCATCTTCCCTATTATTTATGAGTATAAATGGGAGAGTTCCCATGCTAATCCCGTATCATATGCAATCTTCATAAAGATACCTCTCATTAAATTACTATCATCTCGCCCAACAAGCTCGTCCCGTTAGATGGTCACGGGCCGCAGTTGCTTTTTTCTCTAACCCACTAAGTAGAGACATGACTATGAAGCGTGGTTGATGTGCCACTTGTGCCAGTTGGGCTTGATTTCACTTTGCGGTTTATACCTATCATTATATCTAAAAATGGAAAAACATGGACTGGTAAAGCAGTCCAGACACTATCAGTGATAAATAATGTCTTTATTTATGTACCCGCCCTTTTCTATGTACCTTTATGAAGGATGACTAGGACGGATACAGAAAAAAATTGCGCTATTCCTGATAGTGTCTGGATCGCTTAATAAAGGTCTTGTAGCTGAGAAAACACAGCAACGTATACATACGGTCATTAGAGAAGTATGCTCTATGTCCGGTTTTTTCGACTTATACAGGTCTTATAGCACATCTCCGCCGCGAAACCTTAGCGGATCGAAAACGAAATAAGAGTGGAAATAACACTGCAGAACCTTGTCGCAAATTCCGCTCTCGATCCGCTTAGGTTCCGCGGAGAAACGTGTTGCGCGGTACCGCAGTGTCGGTTTCGCGAAGGAGATGTGCTAGAGCCCACAATCTTGATCCTACTAAAATATTAATAAGCTAAATTAGCTGTCATTGAACCTACTTAATTACTGTATTTCGTCGACGCTATTTCTACGGGCCTTAAGTTTCTGTATATTTCTACTAAACACCGCATCTTTCTCTTTGTATAAAACAGTGCGTTGTCACGTCTCCAAAAAGATCATAAGTCTTGGTATCTTCCTTACGCACGATTCACGTCAGTCACAACTCACATCACGTGGCCACAGTTGGCGCGCTTAATAGAGTTAATAGGAATGTGAATTTTCAATATAAAAGTCAGATTTAATTTTTAAACAACAGCACCAATGGTTGCGTTGCGGGGCATCCGTAAGCGCGCGGTGCTGTGTTTTAAAAATGGAATGGTACTGCTGTCTAGAACATTAAAATTCCTTTATTCTAGCTAGAATCCCGCCGACTCTTGCCGTTTGATGTGAATCCTACATAAGAATTCCTTTTGAAAAGCATTCGATGCGTTGTAGTCGGTGGTGTACACTTATTTATACGGAAAATGATGATGATGCAATTTCCATTTGCAGAGCTAATCCTTTAGGCTCTAAGATTAATTTAAGAAGGGGAGCCAATCAACTTTCTGATGCAAATTTTTGACGAAGTGGGGTGCCCCCCATAATTAATTAAAAATAAAATAGAGCTATATAGTCAAGTTTGATATCATTTTCGTGTAAAGCAAGGATGCCGAATTCATTTTTGGTATTTTATTTATGCCTTACCATATAAGAAAACTGAGAACACATAAAAAATATGAAATCGATGTTTGATATTTTTTTTAATAAATGCCTATATTTTTTTTATTAATGGTCGTAACATGAAAAATTTATTTTCATGATAAAGCCCTATTATTCCCCTTTATAAAAAGTATATAAATCCTTTATTGGTTATAATATCTTTAACGAAAAATAATAATATTAATAGGTCTGTTATCAATCACAATCTAATTATGTAGGAAAAACGATGTGGTTTGAGCTCTAATGCTTGCCTAATTATATCTTTCACAACTAAATGGACGTCAACCATTTTAAACGCTATTATTTGCCTTTGCTTTTGTATGCTTGTTATAATCCGTAAGTGAAATAAAGAGTTTGTTTAGAAGATACCGGAACCGGTTACCAATAAAGGGGTATTAGATCGAGTAAGTATTTGGTAGGGTTGTTTTTAAAAACTATCAATTTAGTAAGCACATCATTGCGTTACCCAAAGGTAAGCGCTTGACGGGTACGGATTGGAGGAGGAGAGCAGAAGATCGAGCACAGTGGTGTGCCGTGGGAGAGGCCTATGTCCAGCAGTGGCCTGATACTGGCTGCTGCTGCTGCTGCTAATAATGATAATGTAGCGCTTACCGAAATGAAAATCCAAAATGAAGTTTACCTATCAAGCTAATTTCATCGCTATTGCTAAGACATTAGACACGGACATAACATTGAATATAGGGTAACAATATAATTTTGTAACCAAATAATAGGGTTATCCTATCGAAAAGAGTTATCATTGTTATCAAATAGAGGAGTTCTCCGGTCCCTGTTATCAAGTGAAAGGTACATCATTGCGGGTTATCAATAAGGGTCCGTTATTTTTTTTAGAGAGAAAACTTAATTGGTCGGTATACATGTTCAACTGAGGACAGTCTGTTGAAGAATAGTGCGCTCTAAAATAAAAATAACAATTTTGTGTTATACCTACTTTACTTCGACATTACACAATTTTATTTGAAAATTTGTTAATTTTATTATAACTAATATTTACATAACTAAATGCAAGTCTGCATATCTACAGCTACATGCTTCATCCCACATCTCCATAATTTTGTGGTTGAAATTTTACCCTCGTCCTGTTGACAAATTGATCCGATATCTGGTACACACCTTAAGTTCTGATGACAATTACAATTTAATAGATTCAGTATCATTGTAAATCCAAGATGGCTGCCGCTACAGAATGCCGCGTAATACATATTTCTTAACAACCCCCTCAATCTAAATATATAAAAGAAGAAACTGACTGACTGACTGACATGTCAACGCACAGCCCAAAGCACTGGTTCTAGAGATTCCAAATTTGGCACGTCGGTTCCTTATAAGGTCTCGGGGTGCACTAAGAAAGGATTTTTCAAAATTCATCCCCTAAGGGGGTAAAATGGGGGTCCAAAGTTTGTATGGCGAATCAAGATTTGTTAGTCTATCTTATTCGAAACTTCACAGGAGTATTCCTAACGATAAATGAGTAAATACGTGTTTCAGGTTTTTTGAAAATTCAACCCCGAATAGGGACAAATGTGGTCACAAAGTCTGAAAATCAACATGGGTATCGTATCCTTTTTGAGTACTTATAGTACGCGGGCGAAGCCGCGGGAAAAGGCTAGTCAAGTATAAAATGAAAGAAATTTACTAGTAGAACACAGTGCATTGCGGATCATAAAGTAGGCGGAGTTTAGACAGTTTTAGTAACATAACAACTTGAAAAGAAAATAAGTATTGTTTAGGTAAATTCAAAAGCTTTTATTGAAAATAAACAATTGTACAGATAATGTACAAAAAGCTATAAAAATAATTCGGTAGATTCTAGGTACCAGTCATCATACCACTCTTCACATCAATGTGGCTAGGCTAGAGCACTGAAAATATAAATACGGAACCCTAAAAACTATAATCGTGGGGCGCTTGAATTTTTTATCAACGGGCAACGCCTAATATCATTATAATATATATGAACTTAGGTTAGGTCGCTACGCTAGTGGTGTGATGAATGGTACCTACGACCTATCGATTATTTTAGCCTTGAGTACATTACCTTCATAATTATTATCATTATTTTCAATTAAACCGTTCAATATACGATTTTTAACATACTAATTTAACTACTATTAGAAACGGGGTGTTTACCTAACTCAAATATACATGGTAAATACCATACCAATAATAATATTTTAATAGTATCTAGTCAAAACCGAAAATAATTATTTTACTTATTTTATTTATGGCCTGGATACGAGACTTTCAAGCCAAATCTTTATTGGATAACTCTGCACTATAATGTGTTACAAATATAACAATTGTTTTCCCCACTTCCCACAAAAGTAGGAACATTCATATTTTTTTTACAAAAACGGTTGAAGTTACCACAAAACTTTCAATAAAGGAAATATTCTTCATGAAATTCTCTACAATTCATGCCTTTGAAGTATGTTGCTAAAACTTATAGTTTTCAATCTATGTGTCGCGAAAATTTTAACCCCCCCTTTTTACCCCCACCGCACCATAAATTTAGGTGGCTCTGCTTCCTAAAATGGCCTATGGGTCCTAAAGTCTCACTATATAAAACGAGATCCCATCATCACTCAAATCCGTATAATGCCCTTTGTTGTCGTGTGCACCACCGACTATTGCAGCACTTGCAGCCATTGTGGCGCCATATATCTCATCTGCGGAATACGAGTAAAACAGCTATTTGTTGATTAAAACTTATATTTTCTTAATCTAGGTTTTCCTTGGCTCTTGAATTTGAATGAACATACCATTATTTGTCATGAATGACTTACAATGCGTTTACGGAGCTATATTAATGTTGTTACGAAACGTACTTAGTTATGCCGGCGGCCTTTAGGTTTGGTCTGTGCTTTTTTGTGGAGTAATCCCTTCCCCCAAAGTGCGGATATTCCCAAAAATGAAATAACCATCCCGACAATTTACATTTAAATTGAAATAAGAATGAATTTTTACAATAAGTATTTAGTTTTTACAGCAGAAAAAGATCGTATAAATTATGATTCCATGAATGTTTGTATAGCAATTTCTTTGATGAACCAAAAAGCTTGCAAATTTTAAGGTGGCAAGAAACTGGAACAAGTGGCAAGATGATGATGAAGTAATCAATAGATAATTCCCATTAACTAGATGTGATGCGTCACGGAATCCCTCCACTTATCCACGAAAGCCTTACTTACAAACGTGCAGAGCATCGAGCCGAGATGAATCAGTGCGACTCGATTGGCTCGGATCCAAATACCCGTGGGCGGTACGAAGGGCTACGCAATACGGCTTTACCGGATATGGATTTTGCTGTACCTAAGATTTAAATGTAGTACTTTACGAAGGAAGCAAAATTATTTGTGAAGATTTATGCTTAAATGAAATCTTTGCAGGTAAATTAAAGCTACGGGCTTCCTGTTCTCGATTCTAATTTCCGAGCCGTAGAATCATTTTTCTACAGCTTGTAACGAAATGGTGAGCCAAATTAGCTCCAGGTTGCTTAACAATATTTTTACGCGCCGTTACTGCTATGTTGACATTCAGTGAAACGGTAGCACTTAAATCGCCAAAAGATCGCTGTTAAGAGTGATTCTATGCGTTCGTGTTTTTCATTAAAAAACGTGTTTTAATTAAGGATGAATAAGACGAGAAACAAAAATATCATTATTAATTTTTAAGGGGTACTCGCCTTTTAGCATCTACAGCCTTGGCCAGAAGTGTTGATCAATCACCCTTGCGATTTTCATACAAAACTCGAAACTTTAGTCCAGCGTTCCTATCTTTTTGAACAGGCATGTTTTGTTGAAGTTAGTAGTAACTGCATAGAATATTTGTCATTTGTCGCACCGACCTAAATTCGCATTTTTGAAGTTTTCTACATATATCAATAAAATATAACATTTTACGTCATCGTACATTGTTATGATAGGTAAATAATACTTAACATCAAAATTGTAAACAAAAAACTGCTGTGCTCATCACTTCTGGCCAAGGCTGTAGATGCCACCCCTCTGAATATCAAATGTTAATCGAAGTTTTCGAGAATTGTTCCATCTATTTTTACTTTACTGGAAAAGGGAAATTGCCTAAAAATGGTTGACGCCCTGGGCGGTGACCTGACGGAAATAGAAGGGTGACCCCCGCTGGGGTCTGTCTATCCCTGAAGGTGCAAATGCCACTTTCAGCCAGATTACAATTACGAGGGCCGTTGAAGTAGAGGGTTACTTTAAAAAATATATTGAAAAAAAAAACCGGCCTAGTACGAATCGGACTCGCGCACGAAGCGTTCCGTCACAGAATAACTAATAGTACTACCGTAATTCCGAACCATTATCTATAAAAACGGCAAAAACACTGTTGTATGGGAGCCCCCTTAAATATTTATTTTATTCTGTTTTTTTAGAATATATATTTATAACAACATATTTACAACAAATATGTTGTTATAGCTGCAACAGAAATACATCATCTGTGAAAATTTCAACTGTCTAAGTATCACGGTTCATGAGATACAGCCTGGTGACAGACGGACAGCGGAGTCTTAGTAATATGGTCCCGTTTTTATACGTAACCCTAAAAAGGGTCATCTTAATACTAACCTTTTTATGACAAAGTTTGAAAACTCGAATGTATGAAAGAATTTCGCGAATTGACGAAACGTTTAGCGATTAATGGGGCAATTTACGAAAAGGTCTAAGCAATTTTGCGCGTCAGCCATAATGTGTCCGAACTTTCTTTTCTATGAATTGTCAAGTATACCGTATGTGAACCTACCAGAATCATTTATTTAAACCAGTTGATCTGCACGTCGAGTATTGTACTATACCATGCTTTTTGTTAGTATTAGTAGATTATTTTTAATGTAATTGTTATTTTGAAATTATAAAATCTTACCTTTTTCTAAGTCGGTAAATCCTATAAGTATCATTCTGTGATTATGTTTACGTTGTGAGTGACAGATAAATGCAACCCCATTGTTAACTAGAAGGTTCACAATTTCCATGCATTCATTTTGAAGACTTCTTTAATAACCATTTTAGGGTTTTTTTCAAGTTGATAAATGAAAGTTGTAGCCAAATTATGTTAAATTTATCACGTAAACGTAAACAATACCATCCACTTCATTTTACTTTCCTCGGTGACACTTCATTGTCAAATTATTATTTTTCATAATTAGTAAGCGCCACAAAAGAGTTTATATAGCAATCAAATCAAATCAAATAAAATTATCTATAATATCTAAATTATAAATAGTGGATATGATTCTCATCTACGGGAATGCAGGAATAATGGTGCGGCAGCTCTTCGGCTGTATGCGGAGAGATTTCCGCAAAGGAGACAGCCGACTGACTCGCGTGTAATTATAAAGGCGATTACAAGACTGCGAGATAATGATACACGTACCAGTAAGTACTGGTGGGCGACGTCCTCGTATTGACGTCAGAACTGAAGAACGGATCTTATACCATTTTGCAGAAAAGCCTGGCTCCAGAGTTAGGAAAGCAGGGAGGTTGTATGATATTAGTCATACAGCTGTCCATGCAATTTTAAAACGGAACCAACAGCACCCATTGTTTGTGGTTAAGGTACATGCTTTAAACCAAGATGATTTCTTACGGTGAGTATATAGACTACGCGAATAGGGCATAAAGAAAAAACGGACGCTGTGCTACCTCGTATTTAAATGATAAGTATGTTCACAGCTTTATTTCAAGTGAAATGTCATGTGTTGAAGTTGACCTTGACTTGACAAATATTTGACAAAAGATAAAATTGTAAACAAATAATACAGGGTGTTATATAAGTATGATTTAATATTATTTTGGTTTTGAATTTTTTACCATGAGTTATAAAAAGTGTCTGTAGTTAAATAATTTACATGCCACGACCTTATTTGTCGCCTAAACAAACCTGGGTTTGAATAGATGTTACTGGTAAGTTTACATACTGTATAAGCATCCTTGTCATTGTCACATTTTATTTGATAACTCTGCGATAAATTAAACCGCTTTGATTTCAAAACACTAGTTGTAGTTTAACAATGTTAAGTTAACCGTTCGGGTTGCCGGGTAAGCTCTACACTCTAGTCTAGTTAGTGTTCAGAGTTTCGAACTTAACTCTAGTTCTTAACTGGTTAATGGTTTAGTACTTGTGTGTGGGCAGACCATCAAGTCCATCGACGACGAAACGTCGTATGAATGGTTTCAAGCGGAGATGGGCATTAATCGATTAATATTTTAGTTAACTAATCAATCTTTTAAAAATATCAATCGTATATTTTTTAATTGTAACTAATTTAGTTGCAATTAAATTAGTTGTGAGAATGTTCGACGAACAATTAAATTAGTTTTAGTTTCAATCGATTAAACTTCACGGTTAAATCTATATTGAAACTCGGTAGTAACTCGTTTTTGCATTTTTTTATTTAAGTTGCAATAACTTCCTACATAACTTGCAATATGTAACTAGGGGTAACTATTGTATAGGTACTCGAATGTTGTAAGGTTGTAACTATGTTAGTTTGTGTGCAATCTTGCAACTTATTTTAAAGCGGATATTTTCAACCGATTGAGCTAAAATTATGTACACACGTTTAATTTGAAATGGTTGAATGACAGTTTAATGTTATAGCACCATCGATCTGATCTGGTGCTAGACCCGGCAGGTGACTATAATAATACATACACTAGAGTTAATGTAATTAATTATTATAATTATGACAACCATCGAAACGCCGAACATTTTCGTTGGCGTGTTCGGTTCTGAATTTACCCTTGTTTTTGCCCTACTTTGTATTAAATTTACCCTAGCTATTTCATGTAATTTTTTAGATCAGAGGCAAAACGTTCCAATATGTATTTTTTTTAAATACCTATGTATTTGTAGTTAATAAACTCGTAGTCTTTGAAGCAAAAATTTCCACAGATTTTGACGTGATAACGTCTTTAAAATCGTTTTAGTCGGGTGACATGTTCAGAAACTTGTGTCACACCAAAACCTCACGAGCGCGATCGCAGGTATAACGAGAGAGAGACGGACCGATCTCCCGTCTCATCTCGAGCGCTGCCAGTCATTCCGTGAAACTTGTCACGCGGAATCCTCACGAGCGGTTAGACGTTATCACGTAAACATCTCGCTCGTAAACCTACTTTTTCTTATAATATGAATCCCTTCAAAGATACATTCCCAAGATCTCAAACAGACCGTGTCAATTGCCTTATGTCAATAAATTATATCAATACGGTATCAATAAAGTGAAAACGTTGTATATCTACAAGAGTAGCATACTGACTTACGACATTTCGGCTCGGACCGGGATAATATTTGGTCAAGGCCTGTGAAATATGTTAACAGCTCCTTTTAAGAACACTCGATGTCATAAGTGTACTGATACCGGAGTGTACATTATGTAGTTGTAAATAGAAATAAGCGTAATACTTTGGTACCGTTCGTTTTTTTGTTATGGACTATAGGCAGACGTTTGACCACGATTTGGACCCGGGGTATGTCCTTAAACTACGTCCGGACTTGGGTATGTCCTTAAACTATGCCAAAAAGAGAGGTATGGGCACTGCGAATGGCATCTCGCTTAGTGTGGTAGGGCACGTTCAGTGAATGTCATCTCGCTCAAATCTGGAGCAGAGCCCGACTGGGGAAGTACCTCCACCTTACAGAAAACCACAGCCAAATAGCACTAGACCCTACTCATAGTGTTGTGTTCCTGCTGGTGAGTAAGGTTGCCAAAGAGCTCAAAGAGGACCCAGTGTGTTGACGATGAGGGACCCTCTTGTTCCTTTAGCCGTCAACACGGTGAATCCTCCTTTTTGTAAAGGTCGGCAACGCGCATGTGACTCCTGTGGAGTTACAGGCGTCCATAGGTTACGGTAGCTGCTTACCATCAGGCAGGCCGTATGCTTGTTTGCCACCGTCGTAGTATAAAAAAAAAAAAAAAAAGATCTCACTTAATGGTAAGTGATGATGCTGTCTACGGTGGAGCACGCTTACCTATGAGATACCTATTTACTCTCGCTTTGAAGAGACCCAAATTGTACTCAAGTGGAATCACAGACTCGGGCAGGCCGTTCCACTCCTTGGCATAAGGAATGTTGAAGCGAACCGCTTCGTGCGTATATGTGGAATACTACCATGAAGCGATGCCGGAGTGCCGATTGTCTGGTAGTCCGATGGTAAAATGGGGACAGAGGAATAAGGTTGTGCAGTTCCTCGGCACACTCTCCGAAATTTATCCTATAAATAAAATATGGATAGGCTGGCAACCTTGCAACGATGCTCCAGACTTTGAACGAGCATTCGTCAGGTCGTCATCATTGATGATTCTTTTGGCCCTCCTCTCGACTGACTCGAGCGCCTCAAGCTGGTATTTTGCTGAACCATCCCAGAGATGTGAGCAGTATTCTACACACGAATGGTATTAGTTCTTTAGTAAATTGAAATCCACACCTGGTCTAGAAAGGTGTAAATGGAACCATAATGGAACCACCAGGGTGCTCATACGTATGTTTCACACGCTCACCACGCACAGCGTCAATCCGATCGATCCGATCGTCAAGCGATATCGCTTAAAGCGTTTTTCAGTATTCATTGATTTTAATTAAGCGCTCTGCCTCTCACGCTCAGTTAAGGCGGAATCAGACGGTTCACTCGGATGAACATTCATCCGAGTGAACCTCGGGTGATTGTTCGGCACTTTTGGTTCACTTTATGATCAGACGTGTCACTTCGGGTGAAAGGTGCGGAATGAAACATAAAAATGAACGAAAAATGAACCGTCTGATTCCGCCTTTAATAAACAATATATACCTACACTCAACAAGGGCTCACAAAATGAGTTTTCCACGCGAGCCATCGCTACAGGCAAACTGATGCAATCTCATCAACTCCCGGCGCGTGATGCAAATTAACCTGCAGTTTCCCAAGCGCATCCGATATTGGTTTCGCAATAGCGACAGCGAAGTGTTCTATGTCGGCCTATAACCGCGAACCAATTCGTTCATTCGATCACTCTCTTTCGAATGTGCAAGAGCGATTACACTCAACAAGGGCTCACAAAATGAGTTTTCCACGCGAGCCATCGCTACAGGCAAACTGTTGCAATCTCATCAACTCCCGGCGCGTGATGCAAATTAACCTGCAGTTTCCCAAGCGCATCCGATATTGGTTTCGCAATAGCGACAGCGAAGTGTTCTATGTCGGCCTATAACCGCGAACCAATTCGTTCATTCGATCACTCTCTTTCGAATGTGCAAGAGGGATAGAGATGGAGATAAGTTCCCAGTGGGCTACAGTATGAAGTTCTTCAAAAAAGGAGTGTATAGGTTCCTAAAGGGTAGGCAACGCGCATGTGAATCCTCTGGGGTTGCAGGCGTCCATAGGCTACGGTAACTGCATACCATCAGGTGGGCCGTATGCTTGTATGCCACCGTCGTGGTATTAAAAAAAAAAATCGATTTTCTAAGTTCGCGGTAGGCTCGCCGGTCACAGATAGTTCACTGTGTACAGTCGCCATCAGATATATCGGAGCGGCCAAGGTGGTCACACATCTCTGAACACGCCTCTATCGTCAAGGCGATAAAGTGCATGTTCAGATATTTATGACTACCCTGGCCGCTCCGATATAGTTGATGGCGACTGTACGAAGACCTTAGCCTTGTTATTCCAAACGTGCTTAAACGCGGCTCTCTCGCTCCAACGTACGAGTATTATATCCCTAATTATCTGCTGATGGCAGTTCCTCCAGTGTTGATGCAAAGTCCTCGCGGAGTTCGCGTGTTTGGAATCTACCTTGTATATGTATTAATTATTCCTAATATCAACCCGGGTTTACACCTCGCGCTTACTTAATCTCATTTGACATGGATTTAAAGTTTAGCCTTTTCGCATATTATTTTCAGACCATGTAAATATAGATACATATATTCACTATCACAATCCGTCTGTCGGCTCCATTTCGACCTGATTGAAAACATAGATTGGCTAGATTTATTCGATGTCCGAATCGATCCTGAATTTGATGCCCGGTCCGTCTAGACCAAATGCATTTAAATAATTTTAGTATTTATTAATAAAGGTCTGCAAATATGCATAAAAAGCAATTTGAGTCGATTTGGACGTTGTCAGACGATCAAATAAGCCTGGTTGTTTGAGCAAATTACCTATACGTTTGTATAAAAACATGATAAGTATTATAAAACCAGAAAAATATTACGAGTATTTAATAAATGTGACCGGTGCGCAAAACTGGGGAGGCCTTTGCCCAGCAGTGGGACACAAAATAGGCTATTAATTTTTTTTTTTGCGTTTTCTAGAATTGACTAATTGGTTTCAATAGTCGCTTATGTAACACGAACCCCTATTAAAGAGAGTATCTCATTTAACGTTTTCAGACTGCCATGACGGAAATTATAAAAGGCCTGCTTTTAATAATGAACTCAGTTGTGAAAGAAGATGTCATTCGAAACTTCTAAATTTGCCGGCTCATTGCAGTGTGACTTGGTGAGCTCGTCAGATACGTGCTGACTGCTCTTGTAACATTTCCGAACTATAGGAAGCTCAGAAAAATAAATACAAACTTACATAGTAAATAACCTGATTTGTAATTGGCTACTTTCCTAAAAAAATATATATTTAGTCCGTCAGTTAGGTTATCAAAAAATATTGGACACGTATTTTTTATTTTGTCAATCAAACAAAAAATGTGAAGATATAGCCCGTTAAAGTTCCGCGTGACGTCACATTTCAGTACTCTTTTTAGCATAATGTGACGTCACGCGGAACTTTAACGGGCTATATCTTCACGAATTTGTTTCACCAGTTTGATTAACAAAATAAAAAATACGTGTCCAATATTTTTTGATAATCGTTAGATGACGGACTGAATAGAATTATATTTTTTTACCCAGGAAATGGCGATTTGATTTGGATTCGTTCATTTGTCGATTTGAAAAACTGAACCTCGTTGTCCCATACAACATTTCTGCTCCCAGGATCTAGTAGTTACCTACTAATTCATCCGGTTTAAACTGTTACTTAATATGACTACCCCCTCACCGATATACCTACTGACAAAGACACCTATGTCTTCTAACTACCTCATTTGTGGCAAATTAGAAAGTACCGAGAAAATAAGTGGAAAGCGGCCGATCGATGGCAACCGGGGACCAAGTTTAATGAGATAAGTTGGAATTAGTCGGCCGCTTTAATGTAGCTAATGATTGGCTGGGGTCCCGAGACACTAAAAGAGAATACAGAAAAATAAGGTCTCACAGTCAAAGAGATACCTATCTCAAAAAAATTAACTAAAATTTTGATTTACATACTTCAAAATTTTTACCATATTCTGATTTAATTGGGTCTGGGACAATCGATTATATTGCAGACAAACAGTGCCGCCAATTTACTTCATAAATTTAATATTCTATGACTCTTTGAAGTCACCAAGTTGATTAAAGAAGTAAAAAAACGTTTCTGCACCGCTTAAAAGGTGAAAATAATTACAACACTTTCATAAAATGCATAAAAGTAAACTGCAAAGTATATATGTATTTAGGTTTATTTAACACATATCCAAGTTTTTTAAATTGTTTTATATTAACGTTCCGTTTCATCTCATTCCAGTTGAGCGGCTGAGGCGACCAACACAAGATGGGGAAGCTACTATCAAAGATCTTCGGCAACAAGGAGATGAGGATACTCATGCTGGGCCTCGACGCGGCTGGGAAGACTAGTATCCTTTACAAACACACGTATATACGTACCTACATACGCACTCGACGCACATACTACATACGCATGGCAATTATTTATCTACTTAAGAACTAAATAACAGCAGCCCCAGGCCCAGGCGAAATAACAGCACCTCTTGTAACAGGACACAACAGTGATAACATACTAAACAAGCACCTCTGACTCTCACAATAGAGCATGCAATGGAGGCTGAAGAGAAAACAAAACACATTACGCTACGATAGATGTATACAGGACTAAACACCTAGGGTTCCCAGGCACCTTGCGCGATGCGGCAGGCAACCTGAAAGCTCTGCTGGGCTTCGTGGAGGCTAGGGTGATTGGAAGTAGTGCTACCCCCGTTTCACGCAAAATAGGCACACAGTAATCACCAATTAGCCAATTGTCCTCTCTTTGAGCCAAACTTTTGATTTCCTCATTGGAGGCGTTCTTCTTCACTTAATTGAGATAATTAATTCTATAGACTTTCCGCTGCCTCTCGTTTCCTTAATTCGGCCATTCAAAATGTTTAAGAAGTAGCTGCCTTGCCGTACTAGGTCTTGCCCCTCCTGTTCTTCAAAGCTTCTTATGCTTATGTAGTCGTTATAATACTTAGTTTTAACGAATGAAAATTATACGTGCTTTCTTTCTCCATTTAAAAATGCCGAATCAATATCAATTAGTTGTAAATTGTATCGATTTGTTGGGTCCTTCTTTTACGTGATTATCACATCGTTGTGGATTTGCACGCCGATCCGGTGTGTGAGTCAGACAGCTCTATACAGCGTATATAGGACATTTGGACCCGGGTATGTCCTTAAACTACGTTCAGACATGGGTATGTCCTTAAACTGCGTCCAAAAGAGAGGTATGGGTACTGCGAATGTCAGGGCACAGCATAGCGAATGTCATCTCGCTCAAATCTGGAGCAGAGCCCGACTGGAGAAGTACCTCCAACTTATAGAAAACCACAGCCAAATAGCACTCGACCCTACTCATAGTGTTGTGTTCCTGCTGGTGAGTGAGGTTACCAAAGAGCTCAAAGAGGACCCAGTGTGTTGACGACAAGGTACCCTCTTGTTCCTTTAGCAGTCAACACAGTGAATCCTCCTTTTTGTAAAGGGTCGGCAACGCGCATGTGACTGCTCTGGAGTTGCAGGCTACGGTAGCTGCTTACCATCAGGCGGGCCGTATGCTTGTTTGCCACCGTCATGGTATATAAAAAAATAGTCATGTCCCATTCACTCGCCCAATGGAGCGGCGCGCGATTCCGCATCCGATGTGAAAACCACCTTAGCCGAATTTTATCTGTACAGACACCTGCAATAGTATTTTTCTTAACGAAGGCAGCAAAAACATCTGACTCGATCTTATTTGTAAGGCCATACGAGTTCAATGAGAGACAAATGTTCTTGGCTAGAAAAAGTCTAAAATGGTATGTCTGGAGTAGAAGATAGGTACCGTAAATACGTAGGTACTAAGTAATGTAGAAATGCTTCTTTATTTGGCCGTTTGCCCGCTTCCTGGCCCGGCAGCCGAGGCGTTCTGTTTTACATTATACATTGGTTTACGGAAGGTGAGATTTATTTACTTAAAAGCAGGCTTTATAAACGACTAATGCCAAAATAGTTAAAATTTTAAGTAATCGTGGTACCGATAATATGCCACAGGACCGGTCATTGTGGCACTCTTTGGGTGAGGCTTTGGTGAGGCCTATGTTCAGCAGTGGACGTCTTTTGGCTGATATGATGATGATGATCATGTGGTACCGCTGCGGAGATGTACTGAGCCATGAACTAAATTTGGTAAACTTCCAGATTGGTAAAGGTATCATCTTTGTAACCTCGTTGGTTGGTCAGTTACCGTGGTTATGACGTGTTTCAAGGCTGTCAGCAATTCGCCCCAAAATAAGCGCGGCGCACTGCACAATTGCTGGACACCTTATAAATGTAAATACATTCAATGTTGTGAGCGCTGGTAGCCTGGCGATAAGACGTCCGACTTTCAATCCGGAGGTCTCGGGTTCAAACCCCGACTCGTACCACTGAGTTTTTCGGAAATTATGTACGGAATACCATTTGATATTCACCAGTCGCTTTTCGGTGAAGGAAAACATCGTAAGGAAACCGGACCTAATCCCGATAAGGCCTAGTTTTCCCTCTGGGTTGGAAGGTCAGATGGCAGTCGCTTTCGTAAAATCTAGTGCCTACGCCAATTCATGGGATTAGGTTGTCAAGCGGGCCACAAGCCGGGACAAACGCTAGGAGGAAGAAGATTCAACGTCCGTGCAATTTGGCAGTTGCGGGTACAGCAACTAAAATCATTTCACTCAGCAAGAAACTATCCCATTGCACATTTCCCAATAGTTGCCCATGTGACCCATTTACCCGGGTGAGTAATTATCCCGAATTGATACAATCGTGATATGCACGCGATGCACTGGGTCATTTTACGCTCAGCTGGCTGCAACTGCAACTGCACTTTCGTACGCGTATGTATGTGCAATGTTTAACTGTTGTGGTGTAGATATGTTTATGTTTTCCATGTGGCACGTTTGCAATCCATCTGTTTCAGTCAGTAACAGAGAAAAGTAAATCCACCATTGAAATAAAATAACCAGAATTATTCGCACACGGCTAATACTAAAGGAGAGGTGGGATGAATTGGAACATTATAATGTTAATTTAAAATCCATGAGATCAAGAATTTAGTGGACATCTTACTGATAATGCCATTATGGTCTACGTTATTCTAAAATCCGTAGAATATTTTACCAAGTTACGGACTGTAAGCTACTTTATGAAATTTACTTTATTTATTTTACTTCATTGCTAAGGAAAATTAAACATGTCATACATAAATACTGCTGCAAATTACCTACGCTTATTTACGTATTGGTTTTCCTTAAAATTCTAAACTTCATCGTTTATTATGCGTGGACTTTTGTTACTGCTAGCATGATTAATCTCACATAAGTACGTAGTAATATAGGCAATACGGTTGTCTATTGTTTGCCCGAAAATTATATAAAATAATACTCATATGCCCAAATTTTGTTTGCCCGAATTTCATTTGTCCGAATGGTTTGTTTACCATAAAAATTATGTTACATACTCTTTGTTTACCCGATTATTAGATTTCAGAATGTACGAGTGCCATACGTATTGTTGTCCATATTATTAATTGTAATAATACTATGTAATAGAATATTTAAACGCTTAGTATGCTAAATAATGGTTTTCCGAATCCATGCATACAAACAATGCATTTGCTCACTATATTCCTGTAGGCGCTCTAAAAATATTTATTTAGTCATATTATTATGCAGGGGCCTTTTTATTTTGTAGATCACAGTTCTAACCTAACCTAACCTACTTTCTGGTGGCCATTCGCTTTTTGGGGGATCACAGTTCTAACCTAACCTACTTTCTGGTAGCCGTTTTATTTTGTAGGAGATCACAGTTCTACCCTAACCTAACCTACTTTCTGGTAGCCGTTCGCTTTTTAGGGGATCATAGTTCTAACCTAACCTAACCTACTTTCTGGTAGCCATTTTATTTTGAAGGAGATCACAGTTCTAACCTAACCTAACCTACATTCTGGTAGCCGTTCGCTTTTTGGGGATCACAGCTCTAACCTAACCTAACCTACTTTCTGGTAGCCGTTTTATTTTGTAGGAGGTCACAGTTCTAACCTAACCTAACCTAACCTACTTTCTGGTAGCCGTTTTATTTTGTAGGAGGTCACAGTTCTAACCTAACCTGACCTACTATCTGGGAAGCAATTTGGATGGCAAATGATATTATGGCTAGTGATATTATGGCTTACATTGATCATGACAAATGATATTATTGAAATTGATTTTATGGGAAACAAAGTTTCTGGCACGTGACTAATATAGTAAACAATAAGTATTGCATATGTAATTATGGGAAACAATATAATGGCTGTTGACTATTATGGCAAATTAAATTCTTGCAAATGAAATTCTGGCAAGTGAGTGTATACCAGGCAATACTAACACCCAAATTACATAATTTGGGAACCATCCATTATTAGTTGTACTTATACCTACAGCAAACAACATAAGAAGCTTAGCGGGTAACGTGTTAAATCGTGACAACCATGGTGACAGACTATGGTCTGAACCTTGACCTTAATCAAAGAAAACCATAACCAGTAAAACTATTTCATACATTTTTTACTACATACTTTTCCTTAACGTGCCCTCCAGCTATTTTATATAAACTAAAATTAGGTCAGTCAGTCACAACGATACCGACAGTCGGTTTCAACGTGGAAACAGTCACGTATAAGAACGTCAAATTCAACGTGTGGGACGTCGGGGGGCAGGACAAGATACGACCGCTGTGGAGGCATTACTATACAGGTAAGGACAATTTTTTGCTCCCAACTTTATGGTTGTCAACCAAAAGCGACGCTTGCATTATTCGCTTCTTCTTTACGAATGCCATAGCATATACATTTCCGTGCATTCGCCGAAGCCTTCCGAGGGTCCATTCGAGCGTCGAGACTAGAGGTGTGCGCCGATGGCAAAATCATCGGCGGCGGCGTCCGATCGTTTTTTGACGCGCGGCGGCGGCGTGATCGGCGTGAAATCGGCGTGGTACATATTTTTAATATGCCGGGGGAATTTGACTAATTAACTTCTAAATTGAAGCCTGCTGAGTATTTATAAGGATAAAATGCTGTAATAAACAATCTGTAACAAACAACAACAACAACAACTTATTTTATTGAAAAATGTCCGGCAAGGTTGACTTTTACGGTTAAAAACTAGGCGGCGAAATGCCTAGTTTATGGTCAAATAAAAATTTAAAAGTTACGGAAATTTCAGGCTCGATTTCGCGACATAAATGTTGCATACAAATTCCATTTTTGTCGAGGTACAAACTTTTTAAAAAGTTCAACAGCCATACAAAAATAATGGCAAAGGTCCTAAACAGCCAAAACACAACATCGGTATTTGTTATTTATAATGTTGGTACCGCGACTTTTTAGTTATCTCAAATAGCTTACGGTAAATTCAGAAGAAAAATACACTTCAAACTTTTTAATAAAAAAATATAATGGCAGCAAAGCTGAGTGTGTACCGCGAACATAGAAAATTGTAGTTTCGAATAAATCTGTCTCTCACTCAAAATGAGAAGCGATGGAGATAGAGATAATTATAGGATTCGAATCGAAATTCGATGCTCATGGTAGTGGCCATTCTTTTAACCTAGAAGTTATCCTGAATATATTATTTATGTCAGTATTGTTTGTTGTTCATCAACGTTGGCTGTTTTGCATTATTTTTGAATAAAGCACTATATTGGACTCGCCGTGAAGGGCCATTGCTGGCATCAATGTGCTACTTCATCTCCTCGACAATAATGTACTATTGGTGTCCTGGGCCATCAGAGTAACTATTTAGGGCCCACGCTTCGGATGCATACAGCAGATTACCTAGCCCAGACAAGTATCATCATCAGACGTTCTCTGACACTTAACATCGTGTCCTTCTGTTGAAGACCAGACCTCCATAGGCTTATATCCCTCGCTAAGCGCATGGCTTCGTTCAGTTTTATTTGCATGGGTGCTGGAATTTGGGGGAGTAGAAGAAGGGCCTCCTATGGTATATAAAATATATAATTACGTAGGCTTTATTAACAGGTTTTAAACTAGCTGTGTGTAGCATCCAAGTCTGTTCTCCCGGTTTTGATCAACGGGCCAAGTCATTTGAAGACGAAGTTGTTGGATTTGTGAGATGCTTCAAATGCTTTAGTTTATTGATATTACGTAACTCATCTCATAATAGTGTCAACTCCTGTTGTGTTCCGGATGTCGCTTTCCTCGATCCAAGCTCGGCACCTGTTTTGAATAAATCAACAGATTAGCATCAGATGCACAGCGCTCGTCTATTAATAAAAATTAATGGGTGTTAAAACAGTTGTCTATTATAATTTTAAATTAAATTTAAAACGGGGTAACTACCATATATTTGTGTTTTTGAGTTCCACAATCAACTAAGTTAATAACTAGTAACTCCGTGATAATGGCGCATCTGACGTAACTGTGTCGAAATATCGGGAACTTAAAAACACAAATATATTTAGATCGTAAATACTCCGTAAATAGTAGTTGTAATGTTAATGATCATGTTAGCTTAAAATTGTAAATAGAGCACCTTTCCGCTCATGCCCAAAATAAGCACCCGGCTTGCCTAGAAACTAAAAGGCTACCTTGAGACTTACACTCGATTGAACACAACATTAGGCCGCCACCCTACCTCCCAAGAGTTCCGTACGCGTCCGTTTAAGAACTGAATTATTTAACTGTACCGCCTTATTCACTTATTCGTGAGCGTGCCTTGCCGTTACTAAACCTACCGAGTCAATACCATAATGCTACGTTACTTTGTAAGAGGATTAAAATCAGCCGAGAAATGTCTTTATAATATATTGCTGTTGTGTCACGAGTCTTACTTTGTTGCTTTGAGCGAATTTGTTTTTAATTTCGTTGTAGTTTGAAAACAGCTGGATTTACGATGAAGTTTGTTGTATAACCTGCACCCGATGAGCGCTATTAATAAAGGTAGCCAATTAGCCATGGCTCCATACATGTATGGAGTGAGCATTGCCAGCTTACTAATCTCTTTATCTACACTCATATTGTAAGTCCTCTAAAATGCGTTCAAAAACCGTAGGCAATGACCAGCATTACAACAAACGATTTCACTATGATAAGTTTCTTATCTGTGGCAGTAATGTAATTTTAACTTTACATGCTCAAATATTGTTAAGTTATGAGTTTCAAATTTGGAACAGCTGTCAAAACCAACACAATTTCAATGGGTTTCTATTCTAGTATCCATAGATTTTAAAATGTTGTCGATACGAAACGTCAGTACGATATATTTTTTGACATAAACCGCACGACATTTTGATCTCGGATGACATGAGAATAAGGACTTCGTTCGTTGGCTAATATTTAAAAAAAACTCGCGACAGAAGTTTGTACGGCCGCCATTTCTGTTATCAACTTGTCAGTTATTGTTTGTCGAAACATTTTTAATTGCGTAAACATATTAACTATATTATAATAAATAAATATACTTTCTTCTTCTAATTTATTTATTTTTATTAAGCTTACACCTGTGGGTATGTTTCAGCACTTGTATCTATCTACCTAGTAATGCAGGTCAATTGCCTTCGGCTTCTGAACCCATCTTTGAGTACTTGCAATATGTGTGTAGATAAAGTAATGTATGCAACTGTACATAATTAGACCTTAAAACACTCTTTTGATCCTATAATGAAACTCGCTGCGCTCGTTTCATTATACCCCACTCGTGTTTTAAGGCCCCTCATTATGTATCAGTTGCATAAACTACTATTATGGCGACAGTTTGCGTCCTCTTAAGTAGGGTGATTCTGATTACCCTACGCCTACTTACAGACGTGCAAGTTTCAAAAAGATGGAAATCTCCGAAATTTTATTCCCCATACTAAAATGTAAGCAGTTTACGAAAGTGGCGTACATTACTGCTGCTTTTAAAACGATTCGTGCACACATTTAACACGTTTATCTTTCAACATTACAGGCACTCAGGGTCTAATATTCGTAGTGGACTGCGCGGACCGCGACCGCATCGACGAAGCGCGCCAGGAACTACACCGCATCATCAACGACCGCGAGATGCGCGACGCCATCATACTCATCTTCGCCAACAAGCAGGACTTGCCCGACGGTAAGGATCTTCTCTGTATTATCCTCATGGTCAAGGGACGTGACACTTTTCACCAACGGCCAAGCCCGCACGGGCCCGGTGCATGCTAGAATGTAGTGTGGCTTTAGTCCGCTCATACGTCCATCCATTCTCTGCCTAGCCATGCTTCTAGCCATTATGTTCTTCCCTGGACTGGCCCGATCTGGGCGATCTGTCTGTGTGGTGAACAGCACCGTCCGTAGTAGACTGCCACCGTGACCGCATCGGCCAAGAGCTGCACCGCATCAACGACCGAAGGATGCGGGACGCCATCATCCACCAACAAGCGGGACTTGCCCGACGGTAAGGATCACTTCTCTTTGTCGTATCCTTATGGCTGAGGGACGTGACGTCTGGACACTTCACCAAAGCTCTTCAAGCCGATCTTGGGCCCGGTGCATGATGTCCGCTCATACGTGTCCGTTCACTCTTTTCCTAGCCATGCGTCCAGTTATCATGTGCTTTTCCGGACTTTCAGGCCCCGATCTGTCTGGCTGTGTGGTAGACACTACACTCAGTGTATTATCCGTAGGGGACTGCCACCGTGACCGCATCGACCAGGAGCTGCAGCATCAACGACCACATATGGCTTATTCGCATATTCGCCAACAATTTTAGCCAGATGCTAAAACCCTAAGAACAGGCTTTACTTCGGTTGCCAAAACTTTGCAAGGTTTATTATTCTAGGGTATAGAATCTTATTTGAAATGAAAGCACCTAATGTTTTGTTAACGCTTAAGAAGTATTATGCGTCATTTTTACTGCGATCAAACGGCGAGTCTTAAAAGAGTAGGCAAGGCAACGTCACATTAAATTCTCGTAACATACCTAAGTAGTAAGGCCCTACGCTCGCTCACAGAACGTACTACGAATGCAAAATTAAGCTCTGGCCGCTCTGAGCTTGATCCCTACTTTCAGACCGTGACACACGTAGGTAAAAAATCCAGAATTTCGCGGTCCCTGTTACTTCGGCAAATCCAGTTATAACTGCTATTTGGTTTTTTACATAACGTTTCTTTGTATACTTTCCTCTAGCAGAAGTAAAATAAAATGACATGGAAACTCAATTCGTGGTTAGGCGAGCCCACACCGAACGAGCGGCCTCGTGAGGAAATTGCCGCGCGTAGCAGCTCGGCCAGTGTAGCGTGCCTCCGTGCTACGCGCAGCAATTTCTTCGCAAGGCGGCTCGTTCGGTGTCGACCCGCCCGTTTGCGTTGATTTGCTGTGTGGTATTTTTTGACATATTACCGAAAGCGATGTAATTAACGCGACTATATAACCAACCACAAAATTAATTTCCGCAAGACTAGCTGGAACATAAACTGAAAAGGCTATTTTTATCTGTTACGTCACCATTTTTACGACATTTATTCCGTGTCTTACTGAAATTTAGAAAAATCCGTTGCATTCATAACATATTAAACTTCAACACAACATAGTTTTCAACTCAGGACGACCGCCATGACAATGTATTGACGTGTCTTACGATATGATTTTATTATTAGCTAGGCAGAGAGGCACTGGAAATCATCGTACTTTTTTTGCAATATGACATCTGTTCCAATTTATAATTCAACCAAACCATTCTCAATTCCAGCAATGAAGCCCCACGAGATCCAAGAGAAGCTCGGCCTCACCCGCATCCGGGACCGCAACTGGTACGTGCAGCCGGCGTGCGCCACCACGGGCGACGGGCTGTACGAGGGGCTCACGTGGCTCACCAGCAACCACAAGTTATGAGCGCAGGAGTAGGCGGCACACGCTGCCTAGGAACGCCACGGTAACTGTCTTACTTGTCAGCTCATGAATTGAATATGGAGTCTTGTTTTGGGGCGCTTATAGGTACAAATCTGGTCGTACGAGGGACTCACGTGGCTTTCCAGCAGCCATAAGGTGTCGAGGGTAGGAGTAAGAGGTCAATGCTGCCATAGTAAGTATAGCTATTTTGCGTATTTACACTCTTCAATTGGATATGGAGTTGTGTTGTGGGGCACTTTCATACGAAATTTTTTGAGGAAGACGAGCTGCACGAAGGGCTCACGTGGCTCACCAGCAACCATAAGTCATGAGCGCAGGAGTAGGCAGACAACGCTGCCTAGGAACGCCTCGGTAAGTTGCTAACCCATGGCCGTTGCTATTACTAACCCATGGTGTACGCATCCTAAAACTATGATACAATTGGCGCCTGAATAAATAATTCCATCACAAACATTGCATGTACAAAAATGCCAGTCTCGCAACGCAGTTCTCCTACTGCAAAAAGTATTGAGATCTAATTTAAAACCAAGTCGATGTGCCGGAGTTTACTAACAACATGTCATTGTGATCCTTTGAATATTAAATGTCTATATTTTTATAATTTCATTTGACTGTTCGTGGTGTTAGTGGACTAATAATATTGGTCTCACGCGCCGTGTGCAAGCAGTGAGGCGCGTACGAATATGAGCTAACAGACGAGCCGTGCGTGTCTCAAGTCCGTACCCACCTTTTAATACCATTCGAGAAATAGGTGTAATGTAAAGAATAAAGATTCTTCTGCTAAGCTCATGTCTAATCATTATTGTTTCTGCTTTCCAGGTGAGGATATCGATGCCATTTAATTTAAGTATGCTGCGCCCGTGCCGTCGAATCTTGTAATTTCTGTGAACCAGTGTCCCGTAGACCAGCGCGGTCATCCATCGGACACATAACAAACACTCAGTGAAGGTGCGAATATATGCAAGACTGTCCTATGTCCAAAACAGCAAGGACTAATCAATTATTAGATAGTTAGTACATTAGTGAACTCGATTCACAAAAAAATGAGAAATCAATTATTCCATTATTTAATTAAAAATTAGAGGTTTGTTGTATCGATTGATTTATTTTTTGTATGTTTATTTAAAAGATGATTACTTAGAGTAAAGATTTTTTTATTATAATATTAATTTAATGTGTACCTCCAGTTTTGTATGATAGTATGGTAGAAATTTAAAGTTTTTAATGCATTAATAGTAATCAATTGAATGATGTGGGAGAAGCAATATGTGTATTACTTAAGTAATAGCTTACACGCCTGCGCAATGGAACTAGATGTTTGTATCTTGACTGTATAACCTTTACAGTATTACATACTCTTTTTCCTCCTAAAGGTCACACTTGACACTAACTTACTGTGGATTTAATCTAAGATTTGTAGGATGATCCATTATTACTAACATAGCTGATCACATAGCCATCAAACATTACTGAAAAGCGCGCTCTTAAATAGCAAGCCGTGTTTGTTTAAAATCATATGGTTCTTCAAACACGATTGCCTACTTAGACGGTATAGTCGCAGACTAGTGTAATATTTTGCCTATATCGCTTTTAGTCTACATCTCGAAAAGTCTAGAACGCAAAATGACCACTCATAGGTAGGTTAGGATCGTTAGTTATCTTCTAATGGTCGAAGGCACAACCGCACAGAAATAGGCGGGGCTCCGTCGACATCGCTAACGTAAAGATAAAACGATGAAAATGATTTAGACATTTTGCGTTCTAGATCGTTCGCGATGTAGACTTAAAGCGATATTGCTTGCGTTTTAGACCATCCGCGAATAACGCACTTACACTGGTAAACACATTACTCTCCTTCGGGTCGTGCGGTCGGTTACCTAGTGTCTTAGATAATAAGCTGACGGTTCTATGATTGACAGTAACTTATGGGGAGAAAAAAGTAATATATTGATCATCCGAAAATTGTAAAAGATAATTGGGTACTTTCCTGGGTAAAAAAAATATAATTATATTAGTCCGTCAGTTAGATTATCAAAAAATATTGGACACGTATTTTTTATTTCGTCAATCAAACAAAAATTGGTGAAGATATAGCCCGTTAAAGTTCCGCGTGACGTCACATTTTACTAAAAATTGTACTGAAATGTGACGTCACGCGGAATTTTAACGGGCTATATCTTCACCAAATTTTGTTTGATTGACAAAATAAAAAATACGTGTCCAATATTTTTTGATAATCTAACTGACGGACTAAACATTTTTGTTTAGGAAAGTAGCCAATTTGAAACCAATGTATAGTCTATTTAATATTAACCTAAAACAGTCAAGGTGCGAACACGAAATTGTTGTAAATCAATGTACATATTGATGTTTTACACAATATATGTACATAACGAAGATTATCTTATTGTCTTCTTAATTTCATGTTGATGTATTTTGTATGAAAAGTAACCAATACATAGGGTAAGAATTATAAATAAATTTCTTGGAGATGACAACTAAAAGCAACGCATTTTCATGTAAAATGTAGACTAGGCTGGTCCATTTGATGTAAGTTGTACATAATGCCCTATGAAATTAATCTTAACCATACACAAGGGAATACTAGGAATGGTAAAGTAAATAGTGCAAGATATTGTAGCAGTACGTATTGAGAGAAATAGGTGGCGCATTTTGCGTTATTATGGTGAGTAATTTGTCAAGCTGTATTGAAGCTCTGTGGTGGTCTCGCGGTAAGACGTAGACTTTCAATCCGAAGCTCTATGGTTCAAACCTCGGCTCGTACAACTCAGTTTTTCGGAACTTATGTACGACATATAAATTGATATTTACCAGTCGCTTTTCCGTGAAGGAAAACATGGTGAGGAAACCGGATCTAATCCCAATACGGCCCAGTTTCCCCTCTGGGTTGGAAGGTCAGATGGCAGTCGCCAATTCCTGGGATTAAGTTGCCGAGCGGACCCCAGGCTCAATGGAGCAATAAGCTGGGATAAACGCTAGGACGAAGAAGAAGAGGTTGTCAAGCTCTATGTACGGTCACGTCTGAAAATACGCATACATTTAATGGGACAAAAACATGTGACCATGGGACTTGGTCTAGAGTTGTGACTACTTATTTTTGACGCATTAAAGTATCCATATTTTCAGACATGATTGTAAAGTCGCCATCAGATATATCGGAACAGCCAAGGTGGTCACAAATATCTGAACAACGCCTCTATTGTCAAGGCGATAAAGTGCATGTTGAGATATTTTTGAGTAGCCGGGCCGCTCCGATATATTTGATGGCGACTGTACCTGTTTTTTTAAGGGTTAGAAAAATAACGTTTGATTTCGCCCAATGTTTTTTATCATGGGAAATTTTTGACGAGACTAGGTACTTGTTATGATCTTAATTAAGGCAATAGAGGTAAAATAGCGAGTTTACAATCGTTTTCTTAGAAATCTCCCGTTATGTTATATTATATGTTAATAAAATGTTTAACATTTCAGTTACAATAAAACAGCGCCAACTACTTTATCTTCAGCTACGAAATTTTCCACTACTTTGGCGGCTTTCACACTGCTGCGGTTTCCGCGTGCGTCGCCGGTGCGCGAGCGAGATAGCGCTCTGCATGTGTATAGCGCTGTCACGCTTGCACACCGTCGCCGCATGTGTCATCGCCTGTCTTAGTATTCCTTTGTATTTGTAAGCTGATAAGCAATATCGAAATGTAAAAGTTACTAAATTATTAATCATGTTGTGTCTGCTTGAGTTTTGTTTATAATTTTTATGTGTAACTAACACACGTGGGTATTTTCGTGGCACAAATGTGATGTAAAAAATAATTATGAAATAATGTTACGTCACTGTCAGTCTTTTAATAATAAACTTAAAATATGTTTATGAAATATCTTTTGTTGTTGCTTTATTCTTCTAGTTACTACAGAGAGCCTACTAACATAGATATTTGGACCAACCTTGTAGAAATTCATAGAAAACGAAATACAGCCTTGGCCAGAAAGAAGTGTTGAGCATAGCTCTTTTTTGTTTACAATTTTGATGTTAAGTATTAATTCCCTATCATAACAATGTACGATGACGTAAAATGTTATATTTTATTGATATATCTAGAAAACTTCACTTAATACCTAACACTTTCAAGGTACAGTCAGCATCATATATACCGTGGCTGTTAAGATACCCAAATATATTGTCACATCCAGAGTAGTAATTAATAATAACTCAAACAAAGTAATCTAATTCTTCAGACCATTTACCGTTTACAAATATACAGGAGCACTCACAAATCCTAATACTTGACAATAGTCAAGCCGGCAATAATACCGGTACAACCACACCGCCACTGGTTGCGTAGCAGCCAAAGTATTCATAAATATGTATACAACATGAAATCAAACTTTATTCCGGATGCAATAAGGCGCATAACGGTTACGTAGCTTAAACTTCTTAGAACTTTAAATTTTGATCGTTCATCTTGTCACTTACATTTGATACGTTGTACTGACATCAATATGTTTTTGAGCTCTATGTCATTAAAAATAAAGTTAATTTTTCTAGCGTGTCCCGTAATTGGCTACTTTCCTAAAAAAATATATTTAGTCCGTCAGTTAGATTATCAAAAAATATTTGACACGTATTTTTTATTTTGTCAATCAAACAAAAATTGGTGAAGATATAGCCCGTTAAAGTTCCGCGTGACGTCACATTTCAGTACAATTTTTAGTATAATGTGACGTCACGCGGAACTTTAACGGGCTATATCTTCACCAATTTTTGTTTGATTGACAAAATAAAAAATATGTGTCCAATATTTTTTGATAATCCAACTGACGGACTAAATAGAATTTTTTTTTACCCAGGAAAGTACCCAATTTTGGATACTTTGAATGCTACGATACCGATGGTGTTGTGGGTGTTCCAGTGCTAACAGCGGATTGGAAGTAACCAAGTATTAGGCGCTGTGCGTGCTCCGGTATATTTGTACTCGTCGGATGGCCCGAAGAATTTGATCACTCTGGACGAACCGGTATTAATGGTTATTGTAGATGTTGCGGTAAATTTGGAAGTATTCCCTGTCACTATCTATTTGATGCTGACTGTACCTATAAAATATGAAAAGTGGAGGTCCCAAAAATGCGAATTTAGGTCGGTGCGACAAATTGCAAATTACTACTCACTTCAACAAAACATGCCTGTTCAGTTTGAATTAATTGATAAAATAACTACAAAAAAGATAGAAAAGCCGGTCTAAACTTTCGAGTTCTATATGTAAATCGCAAAGGTGCTTAACACTTTTGGCCAAGGCTGTACGTTCATGGGTGTCAGTGGTTGACATCTAAGTGATAATATTTCTATAGATTTTTAACAACAAAAAATCTTGTATTATTCACAGCAATGACGCGTAGTTCCAGTGTCCGCGAGGCACCTGGATGGCTCGCGGTATTTGAGCTCCCTACGTGTTGTGGAACCATCCTGCGCAACTCGAACTGACCCACGATTAACTTTGTTTTTCCTCCCCCCCCTCAATTTCCAGTATCTGTATGTGATAAAGAACGAGCATGCAAATTGCCATTCACACCGTCCGTTATCGATCCTTCTAGACGGAGAGCTGGCCACGTCAGATATGACACAATAATGAGAGCAACGAAACTGCTCTAGTTAGTTTGCTATACTATGCTTATTTCTAGATCCGGACATCTGGCAGCTGTAAAGTGGTGGAGGTCAAATAATGCAAATAACTTGAAGAAAACAAATCCTAGAGTTCTGGGTTTGATGCAATATTATGGTAAATTATGTAATTAATTAGATTATATCATATCCAGAAGTTTCTGTTGGGGGAAAGTAGTGCCAAATGATGTATGATACAATTTTTAGTTAGTCGCCTACTGTTTTTATTTCCCCAATAATAGACAATGGTTTTTAATCTAATCTTAAAACATGGGCCCTGTCCTCTATAAATAACACAACTTTGGCAGTTTTTACCTATTTTGGTATTACTTTTTTCCAACTTAAAAACTTCGTTGGTCTGTCACTCTGACCTCCACCCATTAAAAGCTGCCAGATGCCCGGATCTAGCAATAAGGATGGTAAAGAAGTCTAACTAGACGGGTTTCATTGCTCTCATTATTGTGTCATATCTGACGTGGCCAGCTCTTAGACCATTCAGCGTTGGAAGCCAGAAAAAAATGAGGGGGGGGGGGGATGAAAAACAAAGTCCAGCGTGGGTCAGTTCTGGTTGCACAGGGTGATTCTACAACACGTAGGGAGCTTAACACATTCATTGCCACCCAGCCAAACAAGACATCCGCGCCAGGCCACAAAAATTTCGTCATATAAAGCTGTAGTACTACGATCCCGACTATCGGGTCGTCCGGCCTTTCGGCACTGAATGTGTTAAATACCGCGAGCCATCCGGTTGCCTCTCGGACACTGCAATTACGCCATTGCTTTCTATATAGTTTGTCAGGGTCTGTCTCACTTCAAGCATGAACAGTGAGAATCATGCTGTCTTTTTCTTACGCTAGTACCCTCACCACTAAAAAGGGATGGGTATAGCTGATTACTTCTACTGTTACCGCACTTTTTGGTTAGCCAGACTAACGTAATTTTTGTATAGTGGTTTTGAATATGTAATCAACTTTTGCCCCGAGAATGCCCATGTACTTTTGAGTATTTTCTTTAAATCGCGACGTATTATGCTTGTGGCTTTCTATGTGTCGGAGTTGTAATATCGGGACCATCTGCTGGGATGTGGCAAGTTTGTTTCCATATTAATATTTTTTGACGTTTTTTTGTTTCTTGCCTTATGATTTAACATGAAATCTTTATGAATGAAATTATTATTTTGATTTATACAATAGTTTGGGATAGGAGTAGCAAAGTTCACAAATATTTGATCATTTTTGAATTGTCAAGGCGTTAAGATTGCACAGATATATTTGAGCCCTTGATCGCTCCTATATATAGACGTGGAAGTATTGAATATTTTAGTGTATGGTCACGTCTGAAAATATGGAAACACATTCCTCGCAACGCATCCTCGCTCATCTGTGGTAGAAACGCAGCCTTATTGCTAGATCCGAGCATCTGGCAGCTTTTAATGGGTGGAGGTCAGAGTTACAGACTAGCGCAATGGTATCTTTCACACCTTGGTAAAAGGGTCGTAGCTACAGATTTTTGTCATGTATCCATATTTTCAGACGTGACTGTATGCACAAAAACTAGAAATACTTACAAAAAGTATTAACGAGAAATCTTGCAACATATAGACTAAGAGCTGGCTAAGTCAGATATGACATGAATGAGAGCAACAAATCCGTCTCGTTAGATTGTTATACTACCCTTATTGATAGATCCGGGCATCTGGCAGCTTTGAATAGGTGGAGGTCAGAGTGAGAACTAAAAAATTTTAGTCGGAAAAAGTTAATACAAAAATTGGTAAAAGCTGTCGAAGTTGTCTCGTTTATAGAGGACAGGGTCTGTATTTTAGCATTAGAACAAAAAACATTGCGTATTATTGCGCGAACCGAACCAGGAGGCAACAAACTTGAATTACATTATACGTCGTTTGGCACTACTTTTTCCCAATAGAAACTTCTGGCAATGATATAATCTGATTATTTATATAATTTCTCATAATATTGCAACAAACTCAGAACTCTAGGATTTGTATTCTTCAAGTGGTTTGCATTCTTTGACCTGACCAATGAAAAGCTGCCTAATGTCCGGATCTAGAAATAAGCATAGTATGGCAACAAACTAGAGGAGTGTCGGTGCTCTCATTATTGTGTCACATCTGGCATAGCCAGCTCTCCGTCTATTAGACAAGACAATCCATATTCCATACTGAACGCGACGCTGTATATATCCGTGCTTTCAAGCCAAAAAATACCTCCATTTTCCTTAACATTATTTAGCAAAAAAACATCGTTGAACTGGTTTTGTTGATTATTGTAAAATTGTTAAATTCTATTCATTTTGTGATACGATTATGTATATGGCATATGCCAATACTCTGAATTAGTAACAATGACATGACAATATTTATCTTCGCTTAATTTAGAGGATTGCGGCCAAAATTTGGGTAATATGCACGTTAATAGACGAAAATAGTTGCCTCTGCCACTGTGCGGTTTAGATGTTATAAAACCAATACGTTTTACTAGAGAATATTCAGTTTTGAGAAAACATTGAACCGTGAAAATAGCAATGATGGTTTCTGCGATCGAGTTTATCACTAGATGGTAGCACCGTGGCGAGAGGTCTAGCTGTCATAATCCACCAATCATGAGCCGTGGTCCGAATCACACAACGCTCACAACGCTAACAGTGCTGATAGGCGGTCCGAATCATTAGCGCGCTCAAGGCCGCGTAAAGTGTTTTGATTCGGACCACGTCAACGTCAATATAATGAAAATCATGTGTCAGACGTATGTCAAATGTCAACTTGACGTTTGTGCTCAAGCAGCGCAGGTGCTTACTCCTAGGACCGTGAGCACTGTAAACGCTGTCAAGTGACATCATTCAATGACGTCACGACATCTATGTTGGCGCTGTGAGCGTGATTCGGTCCGCCCGTTAGCGCGCTGTGAGTGCTGTAAGCGTGAATCGGACCACAGCTATGTTTAATCATATTTTTTTGATTGGTGGATTTTGACAGCTGCTTTTAAAAAGGCCTCTCGTCACGGTGCTGCCATCTAGTCAAAATCTCGATCACGGAAACCCTTACTATTTCTAGTTATCTAATATCAATTCTGATGGAGACTGTGAGAAATATACAAAAATGGAAAGTCAAGAATTAGAAAGCTTCAATTCCCATACAAAAATGTGAGAGTTTTCCGCAATATGTACAGTCGTGGTCAGATAATTAAGGACATGATTATTTTTGCCATACAACTGCATACAAATATGACATTTTAAATTTGATAAAAATATAAATTTTGCTTATGCTATTTATATTTTAAAAAATACTGACGTATCCGTGTTTAAACAAGACTTAATATGGGCCATAAACATCTTCCATAAAATTTGAACTATAAAAATACAGACGGTCAAATCAATACTTTTTGTAATTTGTAAAATTTGAACTTTAAAAAATACAGACGGTCAAATCAACACTTTTTGTAATTTGTAAAATTTGAACTTTAAAAAATACAGACGGTCAAATCAACACTTTTCATAAGTTCATACTATAATTAGGAACGATGTATGAAAATCGTTCCTAATTATAGTATGAACTTATAAAAAGTGTTGATTTGACTGTCTGTATTTTTTAAAGTTCAAATTTTATGGAAGATGTTTATGGCCCATATTAAGTCTTGTTTAAACACGGATACGTCAGTATTTTTTAAAATATAAATAGCATAAGCAAAATTTATATTTTTATCAAATTTAAAATGTCATATTTGTATGCAGTTTGTATGGCAAAAATAATCTTGTCCTTAATTATCTGACCACGACTGTATATGGAAAATTTCGCAATTTTGGAAACTCTGTAGGTGTAACCGTAGTACAATATTGCATTTTGAAGTCACTGACTGTATGGGAACGAAACTTGTCACAGCCTCCTTTAGAACTTAATTAATCACAGTGTAAAGTATGGTTATTAAACAAAAACTGAGATAATTCTTAGAATATTTTAGTAAGTTCACAAGAAATAAGACACACTGGTAGTCTATTTCATGAAGAACTTAACCGTCAACAATGTACACAAAATTCGCTTAAACAAAAGTGCAATTAAATTAGTAATTGTAATGCACTTGTGATGTATAAATTGAGTTTTATGTAAAATTATTTAGTTTAATTGAGCCGAGCATTGGTGCGTTGTACCGGGAAGGAAGTGCGAATACAGTCTGCTGTATAATATTGTAGAAAGTTATTCAATATAAATTCACACTTGACCATTTTGTTTTATTATCTACAATATTTAAAATTATGTGAGGGTGTGATAACTTATCACACGGTATCAACGTTCTTTCAAACATCGGTATCAACGTTCTATTTTCATGGCACCCGGTAGGGATAGCAGAAAAATAAATACATTCGAATATTTAATTTTTAATAATATTTATTTTCATTTAAATTTAATTATGATGCAGCTAACTTCAACTTTAATTTAGTCGCAGAAATACTTCGAAATCTTTGCCATAAACAAAAAAAATCGTAAATCTTTGCCATAAAGAGTTTGATTGACTCAAAAAAAAATTTCGTAACGCTCTTTCAGAACTTCAAGCAAAAAAATATTTCGAGAAACGTGTGAAAACATTCCTCTTTCGCCCCGACGAGTGTAGTTAAAGATGGGGCACATGGATAAATGCTGCCTCATATTATCACTATTCACAAACATTATGTTCAAATCGTTGTTATCGACGCTTTAAATCCGCGTGAATCAAGTGCAATATAGCTAAAGTAAAGAATTTTTTCCGCAACCGGGAAACTGAATGTTGAGTTACTATTCGTGGATAAACACTTTAGTATAATTGCTAAGTATGAATAATTGTTTTAAGGTCCCAAACTGAGCTCTGTAGATACAATAAAAACAATTCATTGGTTGCAAAAAATATATTTAAATTACACCAAAAGGACTGACAACTTTATCTAAAATTAAATAATATTTTAAAGAAAATCCGTGTTAATAACACCATACAAATTATCAAAGAACTGTCTAACAGAAAATAAGTTGAAATACCAGCAAGTGTAATAGTATAATGTGTGCAATATTTTTATTATTTGACTAACCTTCCCTAACCTCAGTGAGTGTGGAAAGGAAAGGTATTTTGTTTATTTATCTAATCAAAGGTTAACAGCAAAATCCACGAAACACATTTTTATTTTCGATGGAGCGCACATTTTAGCATCGTCGACTATTTTAAAATGAAAGATTGAAGTTACTGGATTATATAGTGGCAGCAAGTTGTAACACATTCTTCGAACAATTCCTACTGGCTTGCCTATTTTGAGCACTCGTAGAAAAAGTATTGTATACAATAGTGACATAATTAAGTATGTCACGATAAACTACTATTTAGCGTTTTTTTTTTAGTAAAAAAAAGAAATGTTCAAAATACTAGATATATTTGTTTGTATTTGTTTTTCTGCAAACCGTACTTTGCCATGAAATTTGAACGTTGATACCGATGTTTACATGACACATCCTTATGGTTTTTAAGATAATATTGCCAGCAATACTGTACCAGTACAGTCCCCATCAAATACTCAAAAATATCTGAACATACGGTCGACCAATTTGATTCCTAGGCCACTGTAGAACCTTGTCGTAATGACAGTTGCCCGTCGATACGTATAAACGTAACCTATTCGCTACCAAAGTAGCTATTGTGACAAGGTCCTAGAGTGGCCTAGGAATCAAATTGGTTGACTGTATGTTAACGCCTTGATAATAGAGGCGTTGTTCAGATATTTGTGACCACATTGGCCGCTCCGATATATCTGATGGCGACTATACATTACAACCAGAGCTGGGCACAAGACCGAATCCGTTAATAAACGAATTTTTTAAATGTTTTTTACCTACGATCACGGTCTTCAATTGTTCAAGGTTAATAGCCCACCTAATGAAGGAAAACTAAGAGGAAATAATTCGTGTATAGCCAAATTTTGGTGTAGTTGTAGGCAAAGGTATCTTACACAACATACTAAAAGTACCGGTGGATGGGGGTGCCGCTAGCGGAAAGGGGGGGGTGTAAAGGTCCCTAATTTTGGTTTTTCGTAAATAACTCGGTAACGGTGGCTCATACGAAAAAATGTTCTATTGCTTAATTCATCCACATCAAATTTTCTATAAAAAAGATTATTTGCAATTTTTTGCTAGGATCAATGTTTAATGAGATATCGAGGAAATACGATAAACACTTTTTTAAACTTTCGGAGCCAATATTTACGAAAGTATTAGTTTTATCCAAAAGTGGTTTCAGAATACCCTTATTGTTTTAAAAAGACCTATCTAATGATACCCCACACATTAGGGTTGGAGTAAAAAAAATATTTACCCCCCTTTCCATGTGTACGGGAGGTACCCGAAAGAATAATATTTTTTCACATTTTGTTTTAAAACTTTGTCTGCGTAATTAAAACACATACTTATACGAAATTTCATTTCTCTAGTACTAGCCATCACTGAGCAGGGTGAGGAGGGGTCCTACCCTTGGAGTTTCGGCATGTCCGTCTGTCCCCGTCTGTCCGTCCACGGCTTTGCTCAGTGATGTTTAGTACTAGACATCTAGACGGACAGATGGGGTCAGACGGACATGGCGAAACTATAAGGGTAGGAAGTGAGGTAGCAGGGTGAGCAGCCTGCTCAGTGATGGTTAGTATTAGAAAATAAAAAAATCGTCTGAGTATGTACTTTATTCACGCCGGCAAAGTTTTAAAACAAAATGTGAAAAAATATTATTTTTTCGGGTACCTCCCGTACACATGGAGTGGGGGGGTAAATATTATTTTTACTCCAACCCTAATGTGTGGGGTATCGTTGGATAGGTCTTTTTAAAACAATAAGGGTATTCTGAAACAATTTTTGGACAAAACTAATACTTTCGTAAATATTAGCTCCGAAAGTTTAAAAAAGTGTTTATCGTATTTCCTCGATATCTCATTAAACATTGATCCTAGCAAAAAATTGCAAAGAATCTTTTTTATAGAAATTTAGATGTGGATGAATTAAGCAATAAAACATTTTTTCGTATGAGCTACCGTTACCGAGTTATTTACGAAAAACCAAAATAAGGGACCTTTACACCCCCCTCTCCCCGCTAGCGGCGCCCCCATCCACCGGTACTTTTAGTATGTTGTGTAAGATACCTTTGCCTACAACTACACCAAAATTCAGCTATACACGAATTACTTCCCCTATCAGGCAGTTAAGCGTCTTCGTTTGGTGAGCTATAAAGCTTTCTTGCTCAATACTTTACCTATGCAATTGACAATATTTCAAAATTTCCAAATTTTATAAATCGAAAACCATTTCGAGAAATACACTTGTAGAACACAAACCATTTTTTTTTAAATTTTTTTTCAGTACTTTTTGGAAAAATCACCAAAATATGTAAACCGGAAAATGACGTCACACGGCTGATTCAATACTACCACTATGAAAAAACGTTATCTTCCGGGTTTCCGTTTGACAACTTTGACAATTACAACAGTACTGACAGTGACAGGACAGCTGACAATAATTAATTTAATTCGAATATTTGCTTGTAATTTACGTTTCCTTGGATTAATTTAATTATCTACGTGCTGCGATTTGTCACGGACTCTGGACTGCTTTCTTCTACGACGACCACAACTCGCTTTCTAACAGACCCCGGATTGCATTCTTCGACGACTACGATTTTCGCTTTTTCACGGATCCCGGACTGCTTTCTTCTAAAATACCCCGGTTGGGTATTGACCAATACCTCTACAACGAAGTGGACACGAGAAACTCAGAAAGATTTGTCAAAGCTGACAGCAGGGGCTTGCCGTGTGTTTTTTTGCAAAGCTCGGATAAATATAATTTACCTGGCACAAGAGGTACCGAAGCTTCGATATCTTCGCGGAGTTCTTATGTACAAACGGGCAAAGGCCTTTATTAAGTGCAGCCTAATGTTCCTTTACTATTTGTAAACGAAAACAGTATAGAAGTGATGCTGACGTCTCAAATCTTCAAGAGTTTCTCCAAGAAGCCAACAATAATAAAATGGATGACTGTTTGTGCTTCTCCAAACGGAATCTGTGATGATTTGGCTTTCAAGTTGAAATGTCCCTTTACAGATAAAACTGAGAAATTATATCAATTAAAATATCACGAGCCAAAGTTGTTTTGGATTGTGGTAAATTTACATTTTATAGGAAATAAAGTACTTCTTTTATTAGTATGAACACTTGTCATTTTTAAACCTATATCCTAAGTAGGTCCTTAAGTACTTTCTGATGACTAAACTTGTCAATAATAAGTTAAATATCTTTCCTGTACTTAGAATGTTACTACTGGAGAAGTAAAATTCATCAGGGGAGAAATAAAAGCTATATTTTAATAAAATTATTTTAATTTCGTTCAGTTATTAATTAGGCGGATACCTTCATATACCTAGCACATCTGTGGTGGAAACGTGGCCTAATATAAAATATACATTCTCACACAATATAATAAACAAACCAACATAATGGCACACATCGGCGCAAGAAAAACAACAAGATGGGCCTCTCCTCACGTCCATCTGTATATAGTCTCAGATAGTACTTCCCTCAGCTGATGGTAGCACAGTAAATAACTGGGCTGTAAAGATGTGTTGCTATTGCAAGTTTTCATTACGTAATATTTAATGCAAGGCATTTTCAACAATCCTTAAGATTTCTTTGCGGTTTGATATTTTAAGTTTTGACGTTTATCTTGTGCTTCAAATGTCAAACTGTTTAAGCGCACTATGGTCACGCTATGGTTTTTCTCGTAAATGTCAATCAATGTAACTATTTCAACGTTTTTTTCAGTGTCTGAAACACAACATGTGACGTCATTTAGCTGATACTTTGACGACTGTTACATACGCCCTTTCTGCCCAAGTAATAATATAAATGGATTTTTCCACTAAAAAACATGGATTTTCGCAAAAATAAAAAAATACGGGTCTCTTAAAATTGTGAGTTCTTTCGGGCCATACAATAAAAAGTAGCACTCAAAAAAATGAAATGTTGTCAATTATCAGTATAAACTAAACCCTCAACTTCACAATTAAAAATCGTGACGGTACCATGTCAGATATGATATGATACAATAATGAGAGCAACGAAACCCCTCTAGTCAGTTTGCTATAATATGCTTATTTCTAGATCTGGCAGCTGTAAAGTGGTGGAGGTCAAATATTTCAAACTACTTCATGAAAACAAATCCTAAGAGTTCTGGGTTTGATGCAATATTATGAGAAATTATATAAATAATTAGATTATATAATTGCTAAAAGTTTCTACCTATTTTGGTATTACTATTTTCCAATTAAAACATTTTGTTAGTCTGTCACTCTGACCTCCACCCATTAAAAGCTGCCAGATGCTTGGATCTAGCAATAAGGCTGCGTTTGCACCAGAGATGAGCGAGGATGCATTGCGAGGTATGTGTTTGTTAAGCACCGATTGTTGCTGGCATAATAGTGTCATATCTGACGTAGCCAGCTCATAGTCCAAAATCTACAACAAAATAAAACTCAAAAACCTCTTTGTCATGTAATCAGATCAATTAAAATCCATCCAGCGTACATAGCACCTGTCGCTGCCGTGTTCCTCAATCTTTGGGCTATTTTCGCCCATTTCATACGTATCTTAGCCCTTATATTAAAGCGCTTTAGGTCTATCCGAAACCGCCTAAGGATCTTTGTCATAAAGCTTTCGTTATCATCTTGGATGTCTTCGGCCATATGTCGCGAGATTATATGTAGATTTTTTCTGTTATTTCGTAATTAATAACCATCACGGTTTTCGTTTCGAATTTTACTCCTACTAACAATTAGTACGAGTTGTTTCTGGATGTACATGGTATGATTGGTATGATTAAAATCTCTGATGTAATTGTCTTGTACGTTTAACGTCAGATGAATACTTAAAAATCATGGAACTCAAATAACAGAATGACGGTCAGCATTCGCTACGCTCTTTTCACAAGTAGGGTGGTATCTGGATCCCTTTGCCACTTTAGCGTGCTTTTTAATGTTCAATGCTAAAGATATAATTCAATTCATCTTTTTGTAATTTCAAAATGTATCCTCTTTAGTGCTAGTTTCTCTTTTAAAAGTCTTATAAAACTAAGCTATTTCTCAAATTATAATTTTCATAAGTCTCTCAATTCCCATATTCGATATTCAACTGTTTGTTCATGTAGTGAGATTGCTGGTGCCCGAGGTCTCTGCTCTGACGTCATCGGGTCTCGGAGGAAGAATGATCTGCAGTTCTTCCCTCAGTTGGACCTCTTCTTCCGTCAAGTCTTCTGGGATGGTTCTGTCTAATACTTCGTATACGGAATCGGAACTGCAAATAAGGGGTTTTGTTCATTGATTTATTATGTATTCTACTAGATGTGACATCTAGAACAAATTTTGTGCGCCATGTTTGGCGGTTGACAGCTATGACAGAATCAGAGAGTTATAGACTTGTTGTAGTGATTATCACTCCAACTTTTGGGACAAAAAATTCTTAGTCTTATTATTCTTTTACGATTCGCGCGCACGTAGGACATGGCTGCCGCTTCGCACCGCTCTGCATTTAATTGCCAAACTTACCTACCCTTTTTACAGTACATTATATTAACAATAGACATATGATATTAACCTACTAAAAATATTTTGTATTTTTAAAATAGAAGGTCAAATTATTTCAAATAACATATATAATGCTTTTGTTGCCATGTTAAAAAGGTATTTAAATACAAAATAGGAAATATGTATTCTGCATTTTATATACAAGGATTTCAAATGAGTCATATCTCTGCCGCCTTTCGTCCCTCGTCCCTTCCGACCTCTCCCTACCCTAAGTCCTACTTGGGGATCAATGTTACTCTGCGTCCGTAGGAAACATCTTAGCCAGCCCTACACGTGATCCCTGGGTGGTGCTAAAAGAGTAACAAACTTGGCAGCTGCACTGTCCCATCTGGACCTCGCAGCAATCACCAAAACCTAAAATGAATCTTAATTATTTACGCCTTATCTAATCAATGAACTTAACGCTAATGATCTAACTTTAAGGTACATAATAGCTTGTACTCACTCCCGTTGGTCCCCCGCTCGGACCGCCTGCACTGATGTGTAGAGTCGCGCACGAGCTCCGTGCAACCGCATGCCAGCCGGCACATCCTCTGCACCAGACCTCACCTCTGGGATCGGGTGGAGTACTACGCCATTCTCTGCAAGATGATTTCATAGAGTTTATTCGGAAAGAGAAGTGTCGTGGTTTATATGGGAGCTCATACATTCTACGACACTTCTTTCAGAACAGACTAACACTTTCCATGCCGTGTTTTAGTTCGTAGCTGATCCAAGCGGCTACGAACAGAGAGCACGCCTAGCGGGTTCCTGGCATTCAATGTGATATTGATTGTACCGTCAGCAGCAAAAGTGGCTAAGTGGCCAAGGTGTTTAAAATTATCGTAACATAACTTTACCTAATTACTTAACTAATAACTTTATGACATAACTAAATAATTTAAAAAAGTGGCTCTTAGAGCAGATATTCTTCGATTCTGTGAAGTTCCAATTATGTGAAGTTTTGTTTGACACGCGGGAGATATGATTAGATATAATAAAATTATGAAATAATTATGTAAAATGTTAGTTATTATATGTAATTAAATTACATGTGACATGTAACTATTGTTATCAATAAAATATTTTGATTTTGATTTTACCTACACTACCTACTCAAATAGACCGTTGTACTCAGGGACCGCAAAACCCCTTTATTTGATTAATCTTTTCGATAGGGTAACCCTATTACATGCTTAGCCAATAAAATGGTTACCCTATCATTGGGTAACCCTAATGATAGTGTAACCGTTTTGATCAAGGTTAACCATATTAACCTTTTCAACGATTTCACATTTGAATGAAGTGATCAGTCACACGCCAAGCTGTTTTGCGTTATCGAAAATGACGGATCTTGTGAGTGTTGTACAAAACAAAGTTATCGATAAAATGTACTAGAATAAAATCCTAGTCAAATTAAACATAACGTTATTTTTATGTAGGTAATAATAGTAGTTTATGCAACATAATGAGGGGCCATAAAACACGAGTGGGGTTTAATGAAACGAGCGCAGCGAGTTTCATTATAGGATCACACGAGTGTTTTAAGGCCTAATTATGTACAGTTGCATACATTACTTTATCTACACACATATTGCAAGTACTCAAAGATGGGTTCAGAAGCCGAAGGCAATTGACCTGCATTACTAGGTAGATAGATACAAGTGCTGAAACATACCCACAGGTGTAAGCTTAATAAAAATAAATAAATTAGAACTGATAAGGAAAGTATAATAATAATAATAAATACTCTTTTCAACACACCTGCTCGTAACGAGGTTCTTATTCCACCGCTTTTATGCTCATAATCCTAGATATTAAACACGCGTGCATTTCGCAATAATTATCCAACTAGTGGAATAATTTAATAATCCGATCAAGTGACGTTTGTACTCTAGTACCAAGTTGTACGTACGCAGACGAATCGTTGTAATTTAGTCGGGTATTACCTTTACTTTTTTTCAACTCTTCATGAGTTTACATTCTAAAAAAGTAAATATATAAAAAATATACACATTTACGATAAAATACAAATTATACAATCCTGATTGTGAATAAGAATCATTTCAACTTATTATATTACTCGTAATACACAATAAATTACGTTTTAAACACGAATTGTCTGTTTTAATATTGGCTGTTTGGCATTACACGTCCGCGCCTTTGCCTCAAGCTGCACGCACATCCAAAAAAGAAAATTGCGCGCCATTTATAAGTTAACCTCAAATCATTGTTTATTTGTTAGATTTTTCTCGTCGTGTTTTATTAATTTAAACAAATTATATTTTCAATGAATAAGAAGACAACTTTAGCGTTAATTTAACCTCTGGATATATTTCAAAATTGTGATACAAACTAGTAAAATTTCATCATAAAAATCTAATGAGCAATACGTAAGAAAAAAATACTATAATTTATTGCACAATAAATGTGAAGTCTTTAATTTTATGAAATGATTTGATAAAGAGTTCCAGATACTCAATAACATCACAAAAAAGGTTAGTTAAATTTAATTATCTTAGGTTCGTAAGTACCTCTATCCTGTAAACATTAATGATAATTAATGTATTTATCAAAAGTTATTAATTATACTATTCTGTTATTTCCTCGCAAGTGTGTTGAAAAACGTCGTATGAAACGCGTGTGCTTGATCATTACATAAGCTCAGCTTCCTTATGCGCACTCACATGCGTTCGTGCGCACAATATCGCTTCGTATATAATGATCAACTTAGCACACTTGTATCATAATGTACTATTATTGCACACCTCATACAGTTACAAGCACAAATTTTACAATTAGATAAATTTAGGTAGAGGTAACAACAGGCTGTCTTATCGCTAATGAGCGATTTCTTCCAGACAACCTTTGGGTAGTGGAGACTAGAGAAAAACAATAAGCAGTAGGTGGTGCATAGAAACAAAAGAGACGAAATAGATAACACAGCACATTCATATGAATATACATACTTAAATAAATACAAAATAAACATACATATATACATATATAATACACACAATAAGAAACAACAGTGTCAACTTAAAAACCTAAGGAAGAGATAAATAGTATTCCTTAAGTTGCGATTTAAAGCTACCAATAGATTGCGCGTTTTATGTTGAGAGGGAGAGAATTCCACAAACGAACGGCCTGGAACGTAAATGAGCAATTATAAAATTTGGAAGATGAAGATGGCACTTTTAGGAGCAATTTTTGAGAGGATCTAATAGAATTAAGATAAGAGAAACGCTCTTTGAGGTAGCGGGGAGTTGCAGGATTAAAAAGTATAGAAAAGAGTAAAGAAAGTATGTGAGAGTTACGGCGGTGACGGATAGGGAGCCATTTGAGTTGAGAACGAAAACTAGAAACATGGTCGAATTTGCGTAATCCGAAAATGAACCGAATGCAGGCATTTTGAATACGCTCAAGCTTATTAAGTTGCTCCTCGGTTAGGTCTAAATAGGAGATATCTGCATAATCAAGAATGGGGAGAAGTAACGACTGAGCAAGCGCAATTTTAGTAGCAATTGGCAGGAAATTCCGGAGCCGTCTGAGAGACCCTATGGCAGCAAACATCTTCCTGCTCACTTCACTCACCCGAGGCACCCATGATAGACAACGATCCATGATTACGCCAAGATTTTTCACTTGGTTGGAAAAAGGAATTTGGATACCATCGAAGACTATCGGAGGGAGCCTGAGAAAGTCAATTTTGGAGATTTGTTTAGCGCTACCCATCACAATTACCTGTGACTTTAGGGGGTTTACTTTTAAACCGTAATTTTGACTCCAATTTGATATGCGGAGCAGATCAAGATTCGTGGCTTCTATAACTGAATTGAGATCGCTATGCATACCCTGCGAATATATTTGAAGGTCGTCGGCATATAGGTGATACGAAGAGGAGAGATCAAGAGTTATGGAATTAATGAAGATAGAAAATAAAAGAGGAGACAGCACACCACCCTGTGGAACACCAGCTGATGTGCTGCACCAGGAAGAACACGAAGAATCTAGTTTAATTCTTTGTATATTTATTTATTATAATATAGTTAATAGTAAACATTTACATTTTCGCAATTAAAAATGTTTCGACAAACAATAACTGACAAGTTGATAACAGAAATGGCGGCCGTACAAACCATAGAGAAATATATATATGTACAAACTTCTGTCGTGAGTTTTTTTTAAATATTAGCCAACGAACGTAGTCCTTATTCTCATGTCATCCGAGATCAAAATGTCGTGCGGTTTATGTAAAAAAATATATCGTACTGACGTTTCGTATCGACAACATTTTAAAATCTATGGATACTAGAATAGAAACCCATTGAAATTGTGTTGGTTTTGACAGCTGTTCCAAATTTGAAACTCATAACTTAACAATATTTGAGCATGTAAAGTTAAAATTACATTACTGCCACAGATAAGAAACTTATCATAGTGAAATCGTTTGTTGTAATGCTGGTCATTGCCTACGGTTTTTGAACGCATTTTAGAGGACTTACAATATGAGTGTAGATAAACGTTATTGCTTAACTTCACTTGGATCTACTTACACTGTCTTTAATAATTTTGTTAGGTAGGTTTGCAACAAATGGTAAATAGCGTAGACATTTTCTTGTATCAAGAGCGAAACATATCCATGACACAATACATTATATGACATGAATAGTTGAATAATCAGAATAATAGACAATCAGAATTCATAAGGTTTAATTATAACGTTTAGGGGCATACATGTCCAAATGTCAGAGTGTCCAGGTGTCACATTGTCCAGTGTCAAAAAGTTCGAATGTTATAATGCCCTAATGTCGGATAGTCTATATGTCAGAGAGTCCAGGTGTCACATTGTCCAGTGTCAAAAAGTTCGAAGGTTATAATGCCCTAATGTCGGATAGTCTATATGTCAGAGAGTCCAGGTGTCACATTGTCCAGTGTCAAAAAGTTCGAAAGTTGTAATGCCCTTATGTCGGATAGTCCTAATGTAACAATATTAAATTGTTAATAATTTTAAACAAAAAAGAACCGACTTCACTTAGCACCCACCTTTCCAAAAGCAAATGCTCGAGATGCTGTAAAAAATACTCAAATCACTATAGGTGTGCCTATAATAGTTGAAGAGTTCCCTCGATTTCTCCAGGATCCCATCATCAGATCCTGACATGGTTACAATGGGACCAACTGTGAAGCTTGCTTGTTTGCTTTCAAACAAAAAAAGAATTTTCCAAATCGGTCCAGCCGTCTTCGAATAATCGGTGAACATACATTTAAAAAATATAAAAAATAGCTAAAACAAAGATCCCGACGAATTGATAACCTCCTCCTTCGAAATCTTGAAGTCAGTTGAAAAGCCTAATAAATGTAATAATGTCACAATGTCACTATGTCCAAATTGCACAAATTATTAAGGGCCTGTTTCACAATGTCCAAGGAAAGTATTGGATAGCTAATTAACAAATAAATTAACTGCCAGATAAAACTACCTACAAAACTTAGCACTTTATCTACCAGTTAAGCTTATTTGCAGATTGTGAAACGCCAACGATGAGTTTATTCATCAGATAAGTGGCAAGTAGCTTATTCAGGACTTTACTTGAACATTGTGAAACAGGCCCTAAGTGTACATTTATTTAGCAGTTAACAAGCATAAAACCTATTCTGCTATAATTGTAACGATATGACGTGAATGCCACTTGAGATTAAAAGCAAAGTGGTTTGACAGAATATCAAATCATTGAATGCAAAATAACATTTACATCCATTTTAACGAAAATGGAGTTTTCAAGTAAGGAAAATTTTGTATTTAGCGTTAATCAAAAGGGGGGCGAGACACTATTAATCGGTGTATATAGATACAATTTTAACACAAAAAATAAAAATTCTACGCAATGGAGGTGCGTATATCGTGAGCTTTGTTCTGCATCCGTGACTATTAACAAGGATAAAACCAAAGTTTTACGTCAGAGTGAGCATACATGCGAGCCCACTGCATCTAAAAACGAGATGCATTTAGCATATCAAAACTGTGTGCAGAAAGTATGTACAAAATTTACTTCTTTGCAACAGACTTATGAAAAATGTACTAGCAACGTAATATGTGAAGAATCGAATTATTCAAACAAACTCCCTTCATTTAACGCAAAGAAACGCTCTCTTTACAGGGCACGCGAAAAGATATTAAATATGAAAACGACTTGTAAAACACTACAGGATGTACAAATTCCTAAAATACTCAAGGAACAATTTTTAGTTTGCGAAGACGGATCAACCGACAAGATATTGATCTTTTCCACTCCTTTGGCAATTAAAACTGTTCAATTATATGCCGAAAAAACAATGTTATTTGGGGATGGAACATTTGAAAAAGCTCCGAAACCATTTTACCAGATTTTTGGAATACATGTAGACCTTAACAGTACAGATGAGCAAACTAATATCGTACCTGTGATTTTCGCGTTACTCCCCGATAAAACTACGGAGACATACACTCGGCTGTTTTCTTTAATCAAAGAACATTTTGCTGTAGATATAAAAAAATTCAAGTGCGATTATGAAAAAGCTATAATCAATGGATTTAAAGCCATTTTCAAAGACAGTATGGTGAGCGGATGCTTTTTCCATTTTAATAGAGCAATTTGGCGAAAAGCAGAAGCCTTAGGCCTGAGCAATGATAATGCAGTAAACTTATGTTCATATTTGCCGCTCTTGCCGAAAGATGCTATAAATGAAGTATGGGATTTAATTTCAGGGCAGCTTCAGGATACAGCACAGAAAAAAATTGCTGAATATTTTACTCAGTATTGGTTATCGAAATCGTTATTGGCAGAAATTTGTTGTGCATTCGAAAGACATCGCACCAATAACGCAATCGAAGGGTGGCACAGCCGTATTAAAAGAAGAATTCTGTTATCAAAAAACCAATTATATCGATTCGTTTATTTATTAAGACGAGAAGGAAAGTTCCAAGATGGACGTATAAAAAGGAGCATTTTTGAAAAAGAAAAAAGAAGGAAAGTGGACATATTGTTTGATCGCCAATACAAAAAAAAATTACAAGAGCACAGAGATGGGGATATCTCTAGCATGGAATTACTGGAGAGCATAGCGGAGCTAAGAACCTATTATACATAGATATAGTTACTATACTTTTTTTTTAACAGAAGTCATTTTTGTTCTTATTACTAAAAACATGTTCTTTAAGAATAACCAAATAACCTAAGAACATATTATACATAGATATAGTTACCTTACCGTTATTTTTTTACAGAAGTCATTTTTGTTCTTATTAATAAAAACATGTTCTTTAAGAATAACCGAAATACATATAATATTAAGCATAATGTTCTTTAATTTTTACTAAACAAAATATATAATAAATGGTGTAAAACCAAAATAGAAGCAGTCTCATTCTTTATTGTTTTTACACCTGTTGCAATGGAATTGTTTTCGATTCACTGACATATACAGGGTGACTGGTAATTCGACCTATTCCTTGAAAGGGGTTATTCTAGAGGTTATTTACAATGTTTTTAGCCCAGTCAACCAGGGGTCTAAATTCAGTGGTTTTCGACTTATTCGAGTTTTTAGTGTTTTTCAAAAAAACGCCATCTTCCGGCCTTAAAATGGTAATTGTGAAAAACTACACGAATTAGGATGGTTAATTATTTGTTTCCTGGTAGCCAGTAAACAAAAGGTTACTTCAAACAGAAAAATCATGTCCAAAAAAATTAAGACTAGAAATAAAAGGTAATAAATCACAAGCTATCGTACTTTTTTTATCAAAGGCGATTACCCTAAAAAAAGTGTATGACACTTCGCGTAAAAATAACAGAAATGGATTCCTCAATTCATCATAACCTTTCCGAAAAGGTACAAATTATTGACATGATTTACTAAAATATTGAAAATAATAATAATAATAACAGAGCAGGTAGCGGGTGTACTGGAAGCGTACCAGACCCGAAAGCGGTTTGTTTGTGTCACGTGCGAGTTGTTCGTGTGCGGTCTTTGTGTGCTTGGTTTACCTTATCTTTCATCTTATCTTGACTTTTATCTTTTGAGGGTCCAGGTCATAACTGGTTGCCTTTGGGAAGTATTCTGACATGTTCGTGTTTTGTGAAAGATGATGAATGATGATGAAAGCAACACAAATAAAGCTAACCAGGACGTTTGATCCTTCGGTTTTTTGACCATGGACTTTTTGACGCTAGGACTTTCAGACACTAGGACGTTTCATCCTTCGGACTTTTTGACCATGGACTTTTTGACGCTAGGACTTTCAGACACTAGGACGTTTCATCCATCGGACTTTTTGACAATGGACAATGTGACACCTGGACACTCTGACATTTGGACATGTATGCCCCTAAACGAATTATAAGTACTAAGGAGTTTATGTGTCTGTATTGTCATTATCTAATTCTACTGTTGACGAAACGTAGTGAATATACACGTGTAAAAGTAGGTACTTAACAAGTGCAAATCCACCCAAGATAACTTGTCGCAGTGAACAAAAATCAGTATAAATAAACAACGTTCCTATACTGGGAATGTAAGTGAGGAATATGCATCTACACGGCTTATAAACACAACATTATATATACCTATGTAAATAATATGGTTTAAGTTAGATATACTGTGTAAGTCCTGGAACGTATGTAAGTCTAAGAAACTGCTTCACAATATCCAGGTAAGGCGGGCTTGTGAACCAGGGCCAAATTCGTAAGTTTATTCGTATACATTAATAAATAAATATGAATGTCTTGGACGAATATCACACATGATCTAGATCTATGCACTACACCATCACTAGTAGTCCTTTTGGCATCGGTGACGTCATAAGCGGACACCTAAAGGGGTGGTTGGCGTGTATGGAACATCGACATATAATATCAAGACGAGTAAAGGCAAGCAAAGTTCATGGGAAAACACGACCCATTTTCACGTTTACAAAACTAAAATGTCTTATGTCTTATTAACCAATCAAGTACTCATTCTTTAAGCATATTTTTTTGTGTTAACCTTAATTCCGCAAAGGTTTCATGCCATTTCACCAATAAGATAAGTTGCCGTGTTGTGAGTGGTCAAAATCAATTTGACAATGAAGTTTAATTGGACAGGAGATATGCAAATGAAATAACTGAAATGTCAAGTTAACGTATAATAAATACGCCTAAGCATGACGTGGATGGGTTCACGTAGTAAATAATAATGTAATCAATTAGCAATTTATTTTTTAGTGCATTTTTCATTACTTAAATAATATACGTAAATTTAATCGTTCTTGGAATAAGGAATAATATGAAAGCCTTTCTTTATATTCATCTTTCATTTATTTAATAAAAGTGCATAATTACAACATAGGGAGTCATACCACAAAATAAGCATAAATTAACATAAAATAGTAATGATTTTGAACTTTTTTACAATTTTATAAATCCGTTACATTAGGGAGACCCTCTTGGTCTCAAGCAACATATTGTTAAGCAATTAAGGTTGATTATGGCAAATAATAAAAGGGATTATTTTTTAACATTATTTTTGACCAGACTAGAAAATATTAGCATACCTTCAATATAAATAGTTAAAATTATTTTTGCTTCCTTGTTTTTTAGAACTAAAAAAATAACGGATGAGTTCGTTATGTGTACTATTTATTTTAGCAGGCTCAGGGAAATACAAAGATAAATTTACATTTTGTATCCATTTTTTTATACTACAACGGTAGCAAACAGGCATACGGCTCACCTGATCGTAAGCAGCTACCGTAGTCTATAGACGCCTGTAACTCCAGAGGATTCACTGTGTTGACAGCTAAAGGGACAAGAGGATCCCCCGTCGTCAACACACTGCATCCTCTGAGCTCTCTGGCAACCTTACTCACCGGCAGGAACATAACACTATGAGTAGGGTGTAGTGCTAATTGGCTGTGGTTTTCTGTAAGGTAGAGGTAGTTCCCCAGTCGGGCTCTGCTCTAGATTTGATAATTAAAGACTATGCTATGAAGTTATAGCATTCATTATTAATGAAAAATAAGAGTCATACCTATTAGTCAGTTGTACTAGAAATGGCACGGCCAGAATGGTATGATCTTACCAGAGTAAGTATGGTAGGTACTAATTCGAAGGGTTTTGTTCTGTCGATTTCGTTGACTTTACTTAATATTAGTGATTTGAAAAAAAAAAACTTTAAACATACACATACTGTTGAAGTCATCATTATAACAGAATTTAAATTATATTTAGTAGGTAAGTAAAACCCACTGAGGTGGCATATTCAGATTGTTTATTAAGTACGTATCCCATATTCCCAATAGATGAGTACAAGGGAGACATTTCAATATTATCAAAGTAGTATAATATTGATACAGATTTATTCCAAGGAACCATACTGTATATCGAAAAAAACAAACTGAAAAGATTATTTGTTAACAACGGAAACCTAACTGCTATTACTACTAGGTAATAGGGGAAGTACGGACAAAATGACAGGGTGTTTTGTTTTTGGGTCATATTTATTTATTTATTTATTATAATTATGTCATTTTGTCCGAAATATAGATATGTCATTTTTCCCAAATGTAAAAAGAAACGTGTAAAATCATATTTAATTAAAATGACTGTAGATCGTATTACAACTTGGTCAATTCACAAGCGTATATGGCATGTCTTTAGTTTTTGTCAAAATAATAACAAATGATAACCTATACCTCACCAAAAAACCGAAAATATCCACATATAAAATTAACTTTTGCGAGCACGAAACACGATCTGACTCGCTACTTCCACGAAACTAAGCCAATGGTGCTAGGTATCTTGCAGGTTTGTAAAAATGACCATCGCCGTCTGTTGCTATGGCCTCGCTAAAGACCGCCAAATTCGAAATATGTCCGCTATGTCATTTTGTCAGTATATGTCATTATGTCCGTATTTCCCCTACTTATAAATGAACATTAATAATAAATAATAATAATAAATACTCTTTATTGCACACCTCATACAGTTACAAGCACAAATTTTACAATTAGATAAATTCATTATACTTTTCCTCAAATGAGTTATGTTTACTTTTCCAAAACTTATATTGCATAACATCGACCAAGTCCGTAATGTATGAGAATATGTATGCGTGATTTACTTACCGATGAAAAGAAATATCACATCTTTGGCGCCTGTGTGGCTCCTGCACCAATGCACGGCACAAGCCGGCATTTTAATACCGATATATTACCGAAATTTCATGGGCCGAAAAAACTAATATTTTGACGACATGACAATTTCAAAATGTTTGACATGACATTAGGGCACCGCTGTCACAAGCTCCGCCCACTTTGGCACCAGGAAAGTGGAGCACATTTTGAGCGTTGATTCCGCTTCCTTACTTATTATTCTTCCAAGGTATGGAACTATAATTTCCCGCGATCATAGAGAAGCGAGTGTTACGCTATATGAATACTTTTTTCATATCGACAGATCAATGTCAGTCAATCGAAATTTGTCTAAAACTACGTTTAAGTAAATTTCTGTACAAAGAAGATGAATTGATAAATGTTATAAATTAGATTCATGTTAAATATTGAACAAAGGCCCCTTCAAGGCCATATTTTAACAATAATCAATTTTAAATAAAACAAATCCGGCTACAGCACTAGCGATGATTTTATGTGCTGTTGGCGTATGGGACATTGACTTTATTGCGGCAAATTGTAACCACCGTCACCGTCACCGTCACCGTCATGTGACACCACCAGCCAGCGGTTCTGCTGCAAGGACGCAGAGGCGTTGGTCATACAAGGGAGGGAGGGACGAGTAGGTTTGCCGAAATAGCTCAAATACACGCGCTAGTATGGTTCAGGCCGTCGGTCAAAGGTGTAGAGTACGGCGGATTAACGACCTCTGTCCGGACGTACCCACTCCGAGATAGGGCGTGTATCCGGGCTTCCTCGCATGCTCTTCCCGTCGTCTGCCGCCCCGGGATGCTCAACTGTCCCTCCTGCCCGAGAAACCGGTGGGCCAATAAATACAGGATGGGACTGTCGGGTTTGTGCAGTCAAGGATATTTGGAATGACAGGAGGTAGAGCCAGACCGAATACTTGCATCATGCCCAGCATGAGGAGGATAGATATATATTGTGTGTAAATATGTATAGAAGGGATAGTGACTGCGAGTACGTTGCGATAATTATTGTTTTTGCATAGATTTACGGTCTAGCCGGTGATCTGTGATCAATTCGTCTCATCCGGCTCGGATTCGGTGTCAGTCTCCGGCCGATTGTAGATCTTTTCTACTTTTTTCTTGAATAGGCTTCGGTTTTCAGCAATTGTATTCTAATAAGACGAGGACTTGTTGGTGTAACGTGTTATGTCATGGTTAAGTGAGTCGATCCATGTGAAAATGGGTCTGCCTATCTTTTTTTTGCTTTCTCTGTATTCCATTGCTGCGTGAAGGAGGTGCGGTTTAGGCCGTCGAAGGATGTGTCCATAATAGGAGAGCCGACGAACTTTAATGTATTTTGTAATTGACTTTCCTTCTAGGATTTGGTGTATCTTTTGTTTCGGGGGATTGTTTGAGACACTTAACATTTCTTTAAGTATGTGTCTTTCGTATTTTCTTAGCCTCGATCTGTTTCCACTTGTGAGAGCCATAGCTTTGAGACCGTATGTCATAGCGGGTGCGATGACCATTTTATATAAAAGCCTCGCTATTTTCCAATCAACGTTATACTTCTGTATGAACTTAGTTATAATTTTTGAATTCCGAATAGCCTTGTCGCATCTTGTTTTAATTGCGGCTCTCCTGTCGTGAGCCGCTGTTATGTGTGTGCCTAGGTACCTTATCACTTCACTTGGTTTTATTGGTACCCCGCCGAGGTTCCTTTGTTGTTGTTCGGATGTCGGGGGGCCAAATGGGTCTCTGATGATTAGCTTTGTCTTTGTCTCATTTATGACGAGGCCTACTGTGCTAAGCAGGGTTTTCAGTTTATTTATTACTCGGTCTAGTATTTCAATGCAGTCGCCATTATAAGGTCATCTGCAAATGATAAAATTAAGGGGAGGGTGATTTTGTTATCCTGGTTTAGAGTGATCGCCTCATCCTCTTCTTCCAGGGTTTTCAGGACGTCGTCTATTAAAATCGTGAATAGCCTTGGTGATAGGGGGCAACCTTGTTTGACTCCTTTTCCTTTGATTACTGTCTCAGTTGTTTGTCCAACCCACGCTATAAATGTTCGTTCTCTCATGCATGCTGCGATAATTCTGTTTGTAAGAGGAGTACTTATTCGGCTAAGCAAGATGTCTCTTAGGGCATTGAGGTCTACATTGTCAAATGCTTTTTCAATGTCTATAGCTACCACGAAAATCCTTTTACCTTGTCTCCAGTTGGTGTCCAGCACCCGACGGAGGGTAAAAAGATGGTCATCGGTGGACCTATTGTTTAAAAACGCGGTTTGATAGTTCCCTAGAGTTTTCATCTCCTTGTCCAATTTTTTAAGTAGGAAGTTGGCATATATACGATAGCCGACGTTACAGATAGATATCCTCCTGTAGTCATTTACGTCTTTAGGTGAAGTCTTTTTTGGTATTGGTACCTGTTTTGATATTAACCATTCCTCTGGAACTTTATTTTCCACCCATGCTTTCTGCATGACATTTGATACCTGGGCTATAAATTCTTGCGGCGCCGCTTTGTAGAGCTCTGGTCGATCTGGTCCGTACCTGGTACTGTACCGTTTTTCATCCTCCTAATAATTTTAGATACTTCCTTCATGTCCGGTCCGTCTTCTATAGGTAGTTGATCGTTTTCGCATGCTGTCGTATCTATGGGTGCACCCTCACTCTTTTTCAATTCCGTTACCCAATTCGACATTGGAATAATAGCGGTTAGGGGTAGTTCGGTTTTCCGGTGCTTTTCTAAAGCCTTTCAGAAATTTATAAGTAAACTTCATCCTCATTGCCCGGGGTGCTTTGCTAAGGGTGCGAAAGAACCGTGTACTTTCATTGTGAAAATCCTGTACTTGCGCGGTGCGTAGCTGTTTGCGTGCTGTTTTAATTGTTATATCGAGATTGCGAGTATAAGGAAATTTATATTTCGTAAAAAGGGCTTTTTGGAGTCTGGCAAGAGCTAGTCTGCTTTCTCGCGAGCGGGCGATGCACAAAGGGGGAATAGTCTTTGTGGCCTGTTTAAGGATCTCGTTTAGTTCATTCCACGTTAGAGCCCTACTTGTACCATATTGACTGACTGTTGCTTCTATTTTAGCTGACAGCAGGCGTTGCACTTCTGTTTGGAATTCTTTGACAACTGCTAAGTCTTCTTTTAGTGCTTCGTAATTGATATTTCTGTAGTTAAATATGCTTTTGTTACTTTTAGTACGGCAGGCGTTATTTTGATTGCTATGTTTAATTTGGGCCCAGCTTGAGTTTCGTATTTCGCCCCAGACGAGTTTGTGATCTGTTTTGACTGATTTTTGCTGAGCACCTTGGATGTAGTGGAAAAACACTGGCCGTTGTAAGGTGGTTAATATGTGGTCAATCTGAGATGTTCGGGACCCCATTTGCCATGTCACTTTGCATGAAGGGCGTCCCCATGTCGTTTTTATGCATAAGTTATGCTCTTGTATAAAGTTTATAAGGAGATTTCCGTTGAAATTTGACTCGCTGTGAAATAGGTTATTTTTGGAGATAAGGTGAGTTAAATTTTTAACTTCTTTGGCCCCGATGTGAGCGTTGAAGTCGCCTAACACTATGGGAAAGGCCTTTTTTGGAGCTTGCCGTAGCAGGGTTCCTATTTTTGCGAGGCACGTGGCCGCACCGGCTGGCACGTGTGTGCAGACGATGAATATTTCTGTTGGTGTATCGTTGTCACCTATAAGGAGTTTTAAATGGGTGGCAATAATGTTATTATATTTTTTATATGTGTTGATTAATTCATATTGGACATCTTTTTGAATGAGTATAGCCATTCCTCTCGTCTCTCGTGGGCGCGGTCCCCCATGCAAGAGCCAGCGATAGTTGTTTGAGATGAACTCCCCGCTTGTTAAGTGGGTTTCTTGTAACGCTGCTATTGTAATATTACGAGCTGACAGTTCGTGGTCAATGTTGATCTTGTCTTGCAGTGAGGCGCAGCCTCTTACGTTCCATGTTGCTACGGAGACCGATTCACACGGTAGGTTCGGCCTGGCTTCGGGTTTGGGAGCGGTTCGTAGTAACCTTAACCCTGTCGAATCGACATTCTTATCGCTGTCGATTGAGCTGTTCAACGTGATTATTGCTGGATCTTGGGTGCCTATTAACAAGCTAGGACTTAATAATTCTCTGTGTTGGTCCGTTATTTTTGGTTGGCTACGATAAACTGCGCTTGAAGTTTGGTACTTCTTGATCGACTGTCTCGTGTTCGCTGTCTCCGGTGTGGAGTTTACAATCCGAATTGAGTCGTAGTGTTGATTATGGTAGTAGAGGTGTAGGGTTGCCATTTTGTGGGCCTCGTATATGGGAGCCTTATAGAGCAAGGGTGTATGTTGGTCCATGTGTACATATATATTGAGCATGAAATAACTCGTAGTCGCTAGTAGGATTTCCTCGCCACCCCAGAACCCGTCTTTGAACTGATTTTGGATATATTCCTCTACGAGTTCGGCGCAGGGGGGCCAGCTGATAATGGTAGATCCATTGTAGTCCGCTACACTTCCATTGAGCGCTAGTCGAATTTGATCGTCATCTTTTTCAGCATCTAGGTGATTAGCGAGTATCTCTCGGAGTTCCTTGTGGTCGACGTTCCTATCTAATACAATGTTTAGTTGATCTGCTATCGCTCTGTATAGGCAGTTGCCGTCTTTAGGTATTGCGTATATTTCCATTGTGCTGGCGGCTGTACGTTGTTTATCTTTTACTTTCGGGTGTCTTATTTAATTCACTTGCAGGTGATGACGTTGCACAACAGCATGTAACAATCACTGTACCTATTTACCTACGAATACCTACGCTGCGCCGTAAAACTGGCAACTATGGTAACACCTGTAACTCCGCTTTATCTAATGATCACCTGAGCTACCACTAGAACGTAATTAGTAAGCTGTAAAGAGGTTCATTGTCACTATAAGTACCAGTAGCTGAGCTTTCAGAAAAAAGGAAAAGGAAAAAAAAGACGTTTGGCACGTGGCACTGATGGGGAAGTACAAATAAAGATTAAAGTTACCTCAACAATGGGACGACCAATTCACAACAATTAACTAGGTATGGCCACGTGCGGTCTCTGTCCCTCTGTTGCGTCGTCGATGAAACCCTTGTTTCTTAATGGTTTTTTTTAAACTTAATGGTTTTAGTGCCTTTGTTTCGGATCGGTAAATTAGGGTAGTGTCGGCGGATGTTTAATTGTGTTAAATATCTTCTGTGTTAAATATTTTTTATGATGCCTTAGAAAAGTGCCGGCTTGTGATGAGGAATATAAATGCAAAAGGGACCTCTTTGCGTCAATGATGCCGTTTGTCAAGCTTTGTTCCTTAGTTTTTTAGCTCCCAGATGTTGCTTCTTTAATAGTTTTGGGAATGGTGTAATAAAGCAAAGCAAGGATTTATATTTTTACTGCGCTCCGCCTTTGTTTTTAGAAAATGCGGCGCTATTCTCTTGGAAAGTATTATGCAATGTTCCTTTATTGTGTTGTTTGTACTGTCAGGGTTCCCAGACGAGCTGGTCACCAGATGTTGGTAGCTAGCTAGCTTTCTCTTGGTTGTTTTGCTTTGAACACGCAAAAAATTATGACTAGCAGAAAGGCGGAACTGTCCCTACGTCTAATGTAATAAATATTGAATATCCGTTCAAAATGTGTGAAGTATACGTATATGTAAGTGTGTGTGTGAGTATATATATATTTGTATTCAGATGACAGTGTCCATTGGTACAAACAAAAATAATACCATTACATGCAAAAAAATTATGATGTATGATATACGAGGGTTGCTACTTATATATCCGGAAACAAAAAAACAAACAAACGTACACGGCTGAAAATGGTTTTATTGTTTTTCAAAGTATTCCCCTTGATGATCTATGCACTTTTGCATTCGCGTGAACCAATTTTTAAAGCACTTCTGCCACTCCGCCTGAGGTATCTCCATAACGTGTTGTTTGAATGCGTCGACAGCATCTTCAGCGGTCGAAAATCGTTGACCGCGTAATTTATTCTTTATATTTGGAAATAAATAAAAATCGTTGGGTGCCAAGTCAGGGCTGTACGGCGGATGACCCGTTAATTCCACATTTTGACCCTCCAAAAATAGAGTTGTTTCGCGTGACGTATGACAGCTGGCATTGTCATGATGAAGAATGATTCTTCGTCGCTGGTTAGTTTTACGAATTTGTTCAAATACTTCCGGTAAGCAAATGGTCGTGTACCACTCTGAATTAACCGTTCTACGGTTTTCTAGTGGCACTGTAGCTACATGGCCATTAATACCGAAGAAGCAGGCCACCATTTGTTTCAATGTACTTTTTGCACGAGTAACTTTCGTAGGGTTCGGCTCATTTTGAAACACCCATACCGTTGATTGTTGCTTCGTTTCGGGATCGTATGCATAGATCCAGGATTCGTCACCTGTATAGATGTTATAAACGGCTTTTGAGTCACCACGGTTATATTTTTTTAACATTTTATTGCACCATTCGACGCGAGCATCTTTTTGCTCTTTTGTTAAGTTGTGGGGTATCCAACGCGAACAAATTTTTTTTACAGCCAAATAATTATGTAATATGCTATTAATGCTGGTCATAGAAATACCCAGAGTCGCCTCTATCTCGCGGTACGTAACATGTCGGTCGTCCATTATAAGTTTTCGCACAGCCTCGATATTTTGTTGTACAACGACCGATTTCGGGCGACCTGCCTTAACTTCGTCCGTAAGCATACTACGTCCACGATTGAACTCACTAAACCAGTGATACACAGTAGTTTTAGATGGGGCTTCATCACCAAAAGTTGAAGTTAGTTGATCTATGCACTGTTGTTGCGTTAAACCACGCCGAAAATCATAATAAATCATAGCACGAATATTTTCACGAGTGAGTTCCATTCTTGCTGCGAGATGACATTTAAAACCCGTCAAAAACAAAACACGAGCGTTAATAAGAAAGAAAAAATATACCGGCCAGTACTTAAAAAAGTTCAAATTTTACCATGGAGGTCAAATATGCTATTTAAGAAGATTGTAATCCCGGTTTCCGGATATATAAATAGCAGCCTATGTATTGATGATGACCACTTTTGATCGAGCCTTGGGTTCGTTTGGTAATCGTCGTTTTAAGTTAGGGTCAAACTGTTAGGTCGTCTTTTTTGTACCCATCGGCCCACACTGGTTAGTCCTAGAGCTATCGCTTTGATACTTATTTACTATTCGCGTCTCTCTATTTAACAGCCGTGTTTTTATTAGTACCTCTAGGTAGTTATTATGATCCTCTTAGTAAGCCCACCTTATTGATATTTCACGTAAATGGGTATTCTGTAAGGATTTTAACCGGTATTTAAAAAGAAACCGATATAACGCGATATTTCCAATTATTTTGTGGGATTCATGCGACACTCTATGTTCCCTGTAGGCATTGGCACGGCGTGACTAGAGTGCTTGGCCAAATACTAGATAAAGGACGAAAAGAGAACGACAACTTTCCGGCCTTTTAGTACCTCTGGAGTAAAGAACGGTTCCCAATTAATCCCTGATTCTAGAGCGTTTTCGGATTTAATTTGCGATAGTTATGCACCGCTTGGGATTAGTAAGCGTTTTTGTTGTAAATTTGGTTTTCCTGAAGTGCGGACAAGCTGGCGGATTTAGCCGCACCGCAACGCTATTGCTTGCGAACTGCGTCTACGCGCCAAATTGTTATATTTACCTAATAGGTGTTAATAATATGGGAATAAGGAATAAATAATCGTGTCTGATCCAGTACTGGCTTATATGACTACTATGTCTGCATGTATATTGTTCATTTTTTTTTTGGTAAACTATAGAGGCTGGGTAAACCTATTTGATGTTGAAACGGCTACTTATGGACTTTGTATACTTATGCACTCTCCCCGTATGCGAGCCGTGTCTCGCGAGAAGTTAAATAGCTCTTGAGCTGCAGTTGGTTTTGTAAGGTACAAAACTTGGGAGCTTTTGTTTATTTATTTAATTAATTGCTCTTATTTGAGCTATAATTATGTGGACGAATAATAGCGTGTTTGCTATAAAGTTTACGTTCTGGGAATCAGTTACTCGTATGTAACATGGGCAAGTTAGATTATAATGTGTGGGGGCCTGTATGTTAACGATGGTCAGTACAGGAACGGGCTCACCGAGTTTGCCAGTGTAGAAGATGTAGATCGCGCCGCGTGTCAGCAGTTGGGCGAGTGGCGATGGTAGGCTGCGGGACGGCTACACGCAGCTAGCACGGTTGGTGTGAACACGGCGTCAGTCACTTAATATCACTCACTGGAGCACTTAAATATAATAAAGACGCGAATAATGCGATGCACTGTTGTAAATATGTACACTTAAATAGCAAAATGCAGCACTGAGTTGATGTTCGGTCGCGCAGACTTGAGCTTGCCTATAGTATGCGCACTCAGGTCACTTTTGTCAGCGAAGTTGCGTTAACATCTGGTACAAGACGTCTATTGTTTCGTGGGGCTCCGGGACGCGTCCGCTCGGTTTGGGATCCCAAACGAAACTCCACTTTATTGCGGCAAATTGTAACCAGAGAATAATCCTGATATTTTTGCATTTAACCTATACAGTCATACATCAATTTTCATAAGGAACGCAACATAGTTTAATGTAACATGTGAGTCAATAAAAATACGAGAAAACCATTCACAACAGACTTTATTCATGATCAAAACAAACTTTAGCTCGGACACCTTTAGGTGTTGTTGGCGTGGTGGGCACGACAGCGCACGACACTTTTATGTGTTCTTGGCGTTGAAAAGGTTAAATGTGGTTTCCCTGTCGAATATCTTGACAATAGAGATTAAAATAGCTTAATGGCATTTTAAAAACACTTGACATTCGGGATTTTTGATTTTGGTAAGCGCTTACCTTTTGGTAAATCAACGATGTGCTTACCAAATTGATAGGATTTTTAAAAACAACCCTATCAAATACCCAATCTAAATTCCCTTTATTGGTAACCGATTCCGGCCCCTGGTTGTACTGTAGGTACAACTCTGTCTATTTTAAGATTGTTTCATAATTTATTTACCTATAGGTGTTAGGTGTTTCAAGGCAAAATGTTCCAAGTAATTAAGGCAAATCTCATAAAAGGCCGTTAATGACATAATTAATCATTCCATCGCTTAGAGCTGCCAGCTATTCATTAACTTCGAGATGAGAAAGAAAATTTGGGATAATTTGTCTTGAGTTATAGGTACCTAAAGCCGTTTCCAATAAAAAGGACATTGCAGAAAAACTTAATTACTATTAACACCTAAAAATATTTTGCCAAAAACGAGCGATTGGCAAAATGAAACATTGCCGTAACTGCTATCGATAAGTAGTCATAAATTATTCCTTGAAATAGCTGCCACGAAATGTCAATTATATTAGGATACAATATCAACCCCCGGTTTGGAACTCACATCAGCCGCGTGGCTTACAGCTCGTACACTGGACACTATAATGTTGTTTTGGATTGGGAAACTGATGAATATTATAATTACACTAATTATTTTTCCTCCTAGCGTTTGCCTCGGCTCTCCAAGCCTCCGCTTGACAACCTAATTCCATAAATTGGCGTAGGCACTAGATATTACGAAAACGACTGCCATCTGGCCTTCCAACCCAGAGGGGAAACTAAGGCCTTATCGGGATTAGGTATGGTTTCCTTACGATGTTTTCCTTCACCGAAGAGCGACCGGTAAATTATATCAAATGATATTCCGTACATTAGTTTCTCAGTGGTACGAGCCGGGGTTTGAACCCGAGACCTCCGGATTGAAAGTCGGACGTCTTACCGCAAGGCTACCAGCGCTCTAATTACACTAATAATGTAATATAATATAAGTAATAACATAATAAATAGTCATTGTTTGTCATGTTAAGCGAGCCCGAAGGGCGAAGTTCAGGCTGGGAGGCCGAAGGCCGCCCCCGGCGTAGTGCCGAAGGCCGCCCCCGGCTTAGTGCCGAAGGCCTGGAGCCTTCACTCAAAGCGTCCATGCATTCATACCCAAGTAATTTAAAGCGAGGCCGAAGGCACCTTTAAACATCTCACCCGCGAGCTACTTCTCTGCTGACTGGATTCATACGAACTCACCATCAATAATTACTGATTCTTTCGTCCTTAGGTCTCGGTTCCGAATGTTTTCGTCAGGCGGTAACATTACCCGTTGTAAACTTTCTGGGTTGTCTGCAAAATATCTACACAAGTTATTGTAGGTAGGTGCATTCGACGTGCATTTTCATTTGTTTCAAATGTGGTAACAACGATACAATACAAATATAATAAAATAGAAACGGTTCAGTACACGGAGGCAGGTAACAGGCATCACTAGAGAGCGATCTCTTCCCGATTACCTTTGGGTAGCCACATTTATTTATTTTGGCTAAGAATTATTTAACAAATAACGTACGTAAATCTTGAAGCAAATCAAATTATTTTGTTCAATATTTTTTGATTTGCAATTTTTAAGTAGTTACACTACTTAATATAAATTGAAAATAGATGTCATATACTTCAGAAAAAGTGACCAAACCCTCCGGTGTCCGAGGCCAGACTTGAACTGGCGCCTTCAGCTTTCGCGGCTGACGTCCTGACCATTAGACCACCCGGTCACGGCGGAACCTGACAAATTTTCTCATGTATATGCAATCTCTGAATTTGAAACGGCTAGGCGCCGTTGACCATACTCTAAGGGCATGCGCAGTACGTGCTTGCACCTCCTATCCGAATCTCTTACGTGATTCTGGTATAGCGAGAGAGATGGTGCTGCCATCTATGAATCTTGAAGCAAATCAAATTATTTTGTTCAATATTTTTTGATTTGCAATTTTTAAGTAGTTACACTACTATATATAAATTGAAAATAGATGTCATATACTTCAGAAAAAGTGACCAAACCCTCCGGTGTCCGAGGCCAGACTTGAACTGGCGCCTTCAGCTTTCGCGGCTGACGTCCTGACCACTAGACCACCCGGTCACGGCGGAACTTGACAAATTTTCTCATGTATATGCAATCTCTGAATTTGAAACGGCTAGGCGCCGTTGACCATACTCTAAGGCGCCTACCCGTTTCAAATTCAGAGATTGCATATACATGAGAAAATTTGTCAAGTTCCGCCGTGACCGGGTGGTCTAGTGGTCAGGACGTCAGCCGCGAAAGCTGAAGGCGCCAGTTCAAGTCTGGCCTCGGACACCGGAGGGTTTGGTCACTTTTTCTGAAGTATATGACATCTATTTTCAATTTATATATAGTAGTGTAACTACTTAAAAATTGCAAATCAAAAAATATTGAACAAAATAATTTGATTTGCTTCAAGATTCATAGATGGCAGCACCATCTCTCTCGCTATACCAGAATCACGTGAGAGATTCGGATAGGAGGTGCAAGCACGTACTGCGCATGCCCTTAGAGTATGGTCAACGGCGCCTAGCCGTTTCAAATTCAGAGATTGCATATACATGAGAAAATTTGTCAAGTTCCGCCGTGATCGGGTGGTCTAGTGGTCAGGACGTCAGCCGCGAAAGCTGAAGGCGCCAGTTCAAGTCTGGCCTCGGACACCGGAGGGTTTGGTCACTTTTTCTGAAGTATATGACATCTATTTTCAATTTATATATAGTAGTGTAACTACTTAAAAATTGCAAATCAAAAAATATTGAACAAAATAATTTGATTTGCTTCAAGATTCATAGATGGCAGCACCATCTCTCTCGCTATACCAGAATCACGTAAGAGATTCGGATAGGAGGTGCAAGCACGTACTGCGCATGCCCTTAGAGTATGGTCAACGGCGCCTAGCCGTTTCAAATTCAGAGATTGCATATACATGAGAAAATTTGTCAAGTTCCGCCGTGACCGGGTGGTCTAGTGGTCAGGACGTCAGCCGCGAAAGCTGAAGGCGCCAGTTCAAGTCTGGCCTCGGACACCGGAGGGTTTGGTCACTTTTTCTGAAGTATATGACATCTATTTCCAATTTATATATAGTAGTGTAACTACTTAAAAATTGCAAATCAAAAAATATTGAACAAAATAATTTGATTTGCTTCAAGATTCATAGATGGCAGCACCATCTCTCTCGCTATACCAGAATCACGTAAGAGATTCGGATAGGAGGTGCAAGCACGTACTGCGCATGCCCTTAGAGTATGGTCAACGGCGCCTAGCCGTTTCAAATTCAGAGATTGCATATACATGAGAAAATTTGTCAAGTTCCGCCGTGACCGGGTGGTCTAGTGGTCAGGACGTCAGCCGCGAAAGCTGAAGGCGCCAGTTCAAGTCTGGCCTCGGACACCGGAGGGTTTGGTCACTTTTTCTGAAGTATATGACATCTATTTTCAATTTATATATAGTAGTGTAACTACTTAAAAATTGCAAATCAAAAAATATTGAACAAAATAATTTGATTTGCTTCAAGATTCATAGATGGCAGCACCATCTCTCTCGCTATACCAGAATCACGTAAGAGATTCGGATAGGAGGTGCAAGCACGTACTGCGCATGCCCTTAGAGTATGGTCAACGGCGCCTAGCCGTTTCAAATTCAGAGATTGCATATACATGAGAAAATTTGTCAAGTTCCACCGTGACCGGGTGGTCTAGTGGTCAGGACGTCAGCCGCGAAAGCTGAAGGCGCCAGTTCAAGTCTGGCCTCGGACACCGGAGGGTTTGGTCACTTTTTCTGAAGTATATGACATCTATTTTCAATTAAATACGTACGTACTCAAGAACAAACCGTTACATTATAGAGGCGTCAAAACGCAACGTACCTAATACCGTTTTTGATCCAGTCAGTGTAAGCTATGTACCATACATAACATACACAGTAAATTTCCGTTCTTCTGCGACCAAGTTGGAAAGTCATAGAAAGTCACATGGGGGGCGATTTTTAAGATTCGAGCGCTCGAATATAACATTTAAAACTCTGAATAAGAAGAAATGATGTTTTTAAAATAACAGCGATAGTAATTTAGAGATCCAGAGGACCTCAAAGCACTGCCCTTGAGCTCCATTACCCAACACATGGAGATGGTTGAAAAAGTAAGTGTAGGTACTAGGGGACAATTACACAAAAGATCCCTTTGGGTCGAAGTGTATCCATATGGGCCCCCGAACCAAATAAGATAAGATAATTTAGAAGCATGATTATTTGTACTATTCATTTCATGCGTAAATAATGGCCACAAACTTTTGTGTGCGATTATATTCGAGGTTAAATTCTTCGAATTCGAGCGCTCAATTGTCAAAAATTGGCCCCCTGGCCGAAATCAGGTCAGTGTTGGCAGCGAAACCATTAAATACAGTACTAAATGTTTTTCTGCGACCAAGCTGGGAAATCTGCATGGCGTCTAAACTGAGATTCGAGTTCGTCTGGTGTCATCCGGCCGAGATACGGCACTCGTTTCAGTCCCAGTATAAGCTGTGATACCAAAACATACGGTACTAACAGTCTTTCTGCGACCAGGTTGGAAAGTCCGAATTGGCTCTTAACGGGAATTCGAGCTCGTTCGGTGTCACCTAGAGCCTATTTCGCGAACGGTATTAGACTAATATTATTAGTGCACGAACTGGTAAATTGTATGGACATGACAACACGCTAATAATATTAGTCTAGTACCTTTCGAGAAATTTCGGGAAGCCTAAAGAAAGGTGGACCGATGAAATCGTGGCTACAGCTGGCAAAAATTTAACCAAACACAGAAAAAACTGGTTTTACGATTAAATTTTATTCTACCTCTTAAATTAAAAAAAAAATGAAATTCTAATTGTAATACTCGTAAAGTATCAATAAAGGCTTTTTTTATTTATTATTTATTTTACCTTTCGAGAAATATAGGCCCCTGGCCGAGATCAGTGGCCTAATTTAATAACACAACAATTGACAATTTACACGCGGTAGTCTCTTTCCTTTCTAACATATAGAGTTAGAGCGAAACCATAAATACTTTACTAACCGTTCTTCTGCGACCAAGCTGGGAAGTCTGCGTGGCCTCTAAACAGAGATTCCAGTTCGTCCGGTGTCATCCGGCCGAGATACGGCACCCGTTTGAGGTCTGGGCGCTGTAGGCAGCGGTACGAGTTGCGACGCTGAAAGTTAAACCGCTGTACTTTTTCGTATTCTGTAGCCAAGAATGATGTGAGGACTATTTAATAGTAGATTGTACACCAAGGGGATAAAGCACTGTTTTATGTCACGGCCGCAATATTGAATCCTGAACGTAACGAAGGACTCCAGATTTTACTCCCGAGCGCAGCGAGGGGGTTATGAGTTAATTCCCGAGCGAAGCGAGGGAATTAAGACTGAGTCCTGAGTGCAGTGAGGGGTTCAAGCGCGCCCGTGACAAAAACCGCTTTATCCCCGAGGAGTATACTCTACTTTTCTCACCTCTTGCGAGACAATAAAATAGCTAAGGCTACTAGAAACGGATTTTTATTAAAGTAAATCAATTCAAAAGTAAAAACCGGCCAAGTGCGTGTCGGACCACACATAGGAGGGTTCAATGGAATAAGAACCAAACTAATACCAAAAGGTCGTATCTGGTGCCTATGTCTTTTTGGAGATAACTCAAAAATGGCTAAACCGATAATGTTCAAAATAAAATAATTTACGTAGAAAGTATATGATAAGATGCATCTCCTCAATTTTTTTCATATTTTTTGGAGTTACGGTTCAAAAGTTACAGCGGGGGTAGGCACAATTTTTCTGACTTTCGAAGCGATTATTTCAGAAAAAAAAGAAACCTCAATGTTATTTTTAAAGACCTATCATTGATGTGTCACATGTTGATATTTAGTCAAAAAAAATTATTAAGGACATGTATGGAGGCCCGCCCCCCCCCCTTAATTTTTTTTTTTTAATCTACATAGCCAAGTAGCGGCATACAAAATACACCTTATGTGTAAATTTTATTCAGATACGTCCTATAGTTTCCGAGTAAAATGGCTGTGACGTACGGATGGACAGACATGACGAATCCATAAGGGTTCCGTTTTTTGTCATTTGGCTACGGAACCCTAAAAATTGATTCTTGATACATTAGTCCATTTTATTCGAATTTTATCTTCAATTTTTATAGAACCTGCAGTTTTACTCCTTATACTGCAGCGTCTTATGACACTCGCGGCATTTGTTTTAGGTATTTAAAATTGAGGTGGCCAGCGCGATTTTCCGAATAAATTCGATTTTCAAATCAGTTCGACGCGGCGGCGCGGGCGGGCCCCGGCTGGCGTCGCGAGGCTGTGCACCGTGCGGACTTTACCAAATTAGACTTTAAGTACATAACAATAAGAACTATGGGAAGTGAAATCACATTATTAACCAGCGGGTTATAATGAGATTTAGTACAACATTATAACCCGGCTAAAGCCAAGGGCTATAATGATTTGCTTTCGGTGAGGTTTGCATGATATATAATTTGGCATTGTCGAGCAGGTGGTGTGAAAATTTACTTATAGTAGTAGTCCGCCTCGAACTAACTCGCTATTTCCTTGCAAACGAATGACCAATATAACAAGACCCTTTATGATGTTTTTTTTCGCGCCTTCTAGCTCCATGACCAATTGGTCGATCCGGTTCATATAACAACTCTCAAATTATAGGTATCTCTGCTACAACACCAACAAATTTTTAAAATATCAGAAAAGCGTTAATAAAGTTATCGCGGAACAAACTCCCAAAATCAAAAATCCATCGAAATTCCGAGACGTCCCACTAGCCAGATGTTGTTTGTAAGAACTTGCTTCGCTTACGTTCCGCTCGTTCGATTAAGGCGATTGTATAAGCAAAAACGTGAAATTTATGTGTTGGTGCAAGTTTTGAAGGCGCAAATAGCTATATTATATGTATACATACATAGTCACGTTTCGGGTTACATTAATTGTTTGCTCCTCCTTACAAAGGACAGATTTTTTTAAAGAATTAGTAGGACAGCTATTAGATCCCAAGCCGCTACGCGAAATTAGTCTAAAAAGATTTTTCCTAAGAACGAATGATGATCTTATTGTAAAAAGAACCAAATTAATCAAAATTATTAATTGATGATCATAGGACCGTAATGTAGTTTCACATTATATTTTGTTGTAATCTATAATGTGTTCTACGCAATATTGTGTATCTTTATGATCTAATGTATGACAGTTTTCAAAAAATAAGTCCCGCCGAGTTTCTTTCCGGTCATAATACTTCTCGGGTCAGAGGTGTAAGGTAGAATTTATAATTGTACGGAGTGACTTGACAAGTCAACAAACACAAATGATGCCGCAATTCGGCCAGAGCTGTTCTTATCGATATTTTTATTTATTAAGAGTTCTACAAACGCCGCGACTTATGGTTGCGATATTGTCGCTGCAACTTGATTAAGGCTTAAAGGCTGAAGAATGCTGCAACATGATGTGGAAAATACATTACTTTTACGGAATGACTATTACTTGTTGATAAAACTATGCGGTACGCGACAAATTGAAGTCAATTTATAACTTCTGTACATCCTATTATTGGAGACAATAATAATTTCTAAAGGCGGCTCCTCATACACCTGCCGTAGGGTTAATACCGGGCGCATGGCTTAGAGAATTCAACCAACCGGAGCGGCCATGTCTGTCATTTTATATACAAAATAGTCTGCTGATTTTTGCGGGGGAGGCGAACGTCAAATGTATGGCTATTCGTACGTAACGTACAAATAGCCACGTCAGATAAACGTCAGTCCGTACAATAAATATGACCACTGGTTATATTTATTGACCATTGTTTTCGGCAGAGGGGAAAGCCTGTCAATGGCCGCTCTGGTTAGTTAAATTCTCCAAGCGCATGGCGGTCGGGCCAATATTGGGATTTCTCTACACACATGCCTGCCGTTCAGTTTGTGAGTGAATATCTTGCTGAAGGCACGTCTCTAAAATGGCGCCAGAGGTAGCTTAGAGTGAGGAATAGGACATAGGATACTTAACTTCTTTTTATCCCGAAAAAAAAACCTTTTTAGAGGACACACGATAACCGAATTCTATGCGGACGAATAATTATCCAATATCTTTTCTTCTATTTTAGAAGTAGTTAAGTAGGTATTTTTGAGAAATATCGTCTTCTGACTGTTCGTAAATATCGTTACATTTTGTTGTTATTACTCGTAGAAGTGTTGAATTCAATTATTAAGTGATGTTGCCTCGGATTACGGATTCCTTTGGACGTATGTACAAGAATTAGAACCAGAACAATGTTCATCCAAAATGTCGCCTGCATAATAAAGAGCTCAAATTTACAGAAACTATTTGTAGTCCGCCTCGAACCAATATACCAAGACACTTATGATGATTGTTTTGCGCCTTATAGCTCCATAACCCATGGATCGATCCTGCTCATATATGTACGAACTCTCAAATTATATTAAATTATAGCGACAACGTATTTCAAAACTTTTGTCTGATTTGAATATTGTAGCATTTCAGGCTGTGACATGATAATTTAATTTCCTAACGTTTATGGATCCTTTAAATGGAATCGTATTGGTTGTGTTTAGTACAACATTACACTCTTCGATACTTTTTGTGACATTACTATTTTATTTTTGCTATTCCAGGAAACATTTTAACTGTCAGTCATGTGTCAAGTCACTTTTTATAATTAGAAATTCAACCGTAGGGTTAGAACCTCAGAGAAATAAACCAATGGAGTGGTAATTGTCAGGCGTCCCCCTCTGCCAAAAGTACAAGACCACTGGTCGTAGCGGTTATATAAAACTGGTTGTCGCGCGTCAAACGCCATTCAATGAATGTCAGTCAGCGCGGAACGATCTGAGGTAAAAATGCCGAATTGCTGCGTGTTTTCATGTAAGAAAAGATCTGAATTATTTAGTTTACAGAAGGATAACGTTTCTTTTCATCTGTAAGTATAATTACGTCTAAATATCATCAAATAGTGCACGAAATTAGCAAAAAACTAAAAATTATGTCAATCAAAAAGTGTTGCCACTTAATGGTACTACATCTGCTTTAGGGTAATTTTTAAACTTGACTCTTCATAGTACATTGTACCATCGGGTTCATAATTGCATACCCAATTTATCAATGAATTCATTCATAAATCGGGTATGCAATTATGAACACGATTACACCGAGGGAGGCAAGTGAAATATTGCAAACAAGAGTAATCGACTCCAGTACGGCAGAAATACGTCCGCCATTATGTCATTAATTGTCATTGTTATGACAGGTTAGGCAATACACTTAAAAGATACTCCGTGGGTTAGGCAGAGACCCATTCGGCATACAGCCATAATTTTAAAGCATTGCTCTGTTAAAAAAGCAGTGTGTCTCTATGTGTGTGTTGTTATTAAATTGTTTCTAAACATATTTTAATCGACTTTTAAATTATTCAAATTACATATTGAATAAAAGGTTAACGTCAGTACTTCAAAGGTAAAACTCATTCACACGCATAGCTTTTTAAATTATACATGTCTTCGAGAACCGCCGAGGGCAGGGCAGTAAGGTGGTTTGGAACTCAAGAAACTGACACTATAAGGATAACCTAGCCTATAGCACATTACGCACGGACGCACGGTAATGAAATAAAACATAAACACTGGTTTAATAACTGTATTGAATTCAAATCTTTTTAAAACCGTATTATGGGAAGGGCAATAAACTACTACTGGTTCGGAAAGGAGCCCCAAATGAGAAGAACCAGCGTAAGAAACTCAGCGTATGTGTGCTGTACGGCACAATAGCTGAAATTTGTCTATGGTCTCAAAAATACAGCTACCATAAACAAATTGCCGTTTTAATAGACAAATTTCAGCTAGTGTAATGAATTACGCACTGAATTTCGCTTTAATGTGTGGCATTTTAAGTGAAATATACTTGTAGATGCTTGAAATAACGATATTCCTGTTTAGAAATTAATTCGTTCCTTTATTTTCACCATACATTTTATGTAGCATTTTGATTTTGTATGGATTATACTTTATTTATTATAAGGTACGTTATACACACTTATCCCCTTAAATAGGCACTTTTAATTTCTGACTCTGGTATCACTGTACCTAACAGGTAAGTTTTAGCGATGGGACAGCACAAAAATAAATGTCGATATTAACATTAGCAGTATGTTATACTTTTTATTTGTAATAGAAAATGAAGAAGAGATAATAGAAATAGAAACACAAATTGGAAACAGATGCCCATTACAATCAAAATATCAACTGCGAGGACTCTGCAACATCACGATGTCGCTAGTGGCTAATTCATCATTTTTCATTACAGTGAAAAATTCACTGAGGTGGATAGAGGAACGTCTAGTGTAATTGGAAGCACATTGGAACGGTAATCTAAACACGTGGATTCGAATCCCGTGATGTTCCAGAGTTCTTTGCAGTTAATTGTTTCATTGTAATAGTTATTTGTTTCCAATTTGTAGTATTTTCCACTAAATATAAAAGCAAATACACATCAAAATATTAAATTGATAATATAAAAGTTATTCTAAATCAGCTTGCAAGATTTGTCCTGAACAAATAGAAAAACTAACTTACGCAGAATACTAACATTGTAAGTAATATTCTGGTAGAAAAACTTGATATTTAATCACAACTTAACATTATAATTATAATTTTATCAATAGCTAAACCTTATGCTTGGTAAAGAAACAAAAATATATAACTAACCTACGATCAATGTTTCTCTGCGTCCGTAGGAAACACCTTAGACAACCCTACATTGTGATCCCTGGGTGGTGCTAAAAGAGTTACAAACTTGGCAGCTCTACTGTCCTACCTGGACCTCGCAGCACTCACTGGATTTTCTTCATCATCTGCTTTCCCACTACCCTATGAAAGAAATGCCTATCTGTATCCAGTGATATGTAGGCATACGATAAATAAATCTACGATAAAATGTGACCTTTTCAAGTCAAAGGGGTGGTGCTAAAAGAGTTACAAACTTGGCAGCTCTACTGTCCTACCTGGACCTCGCAGCACTCACTGGATTTTCTTCATCATCTGCTTCCCACTACCCTATGAAAGAAATGCCTATCTGTATCCAGTGATATGTAGGCATACGATAAATAAATCTACGATAAAATGTGACCTTTTCAAGTCAAAGGTACATCATTATCGGTTGTCAATAAGGCGTTACCATAAAAAAATCATTTAGAAATTAACTCTATTAACAACCGACAATGATGTACCTTTGACTTGAAAACGCACAAATATCGATACTTAAGTATATTATTATCGACGCGTTCCTCGCACTGTGTACGTTTACTTAAAGATGACATTATCTCGTTCACGGACAGGTTGTCTGTGCCTGTGTTTGTACTTGTGAGAGTATATTTTATGCTAGTGTTTTATAATTTTATCGTGTGCGTGTGTAGCGACGTCAATTGAAAATGCATTAGTGTTAACAGTATTTGTGTGCGTTTCCTCGTCCCCCGCGCCGAAATTGGCAGACTTTTTCTGATAGAAATTAGTGCGCGTCTCGCATCCGGTTGGTTTAATTATCAAAAGTTAGAACTGGTGGTAGTTTTGTTTTTTTTTTCTCTTGACGTTCATAAGTGCATTTTAATGTGCCTAGATTGAAGAATAAATATATTTTATCTTTTTTTTGTACTTACTTATAAATAAAACGTCGCTCGCACAAAAGCTCCGTGTTCAAGCCTCGAAAACCTTCTACAATAGGGGTTCTTTGTATCTCATTGGGGCTTTGTTGTGAAGTTTTATACTTTTAACTTGCCCGATATCTTGTTGTATGGAGATGGAGATAATGGAACAGGAATTGTTACATTATGGTGATTAAAAAACAGCATTCTGCCCGTTAACTCGGTGCTGTATTCTTATTTAAAAATACATAATCAATACATTGAAAACACAATCTTTCTCAAACATAACTCCAACATGTATACAACACATATGTAACCAATATTGAAGTTGTAGTAGTAGTAGTAGTAGTAAAACACTTTATTGCACAAGAAAAATCAACGAAAGACATATACGTACAAAGGCGAACTTATCCCTTTAAGGGATTTCTTCCAGTTAACCTTTGAGCAAATGAAAGTGCTAGGCAGACTTAGGTACTGTACGATACGGAGTATTGGAGTTACATCAGTTTAAATATAGGTATCTACGTGTCGTATGCAGAAAGTCTGGCAAAATGGTTATTTGACTACGACAGAAAATATACTCTGCTCTGTCTTCTGAGCTATCGTTTATAATCATAGCTCGGACATTTCATAGCAAAAATAAATATCGTATAGAACAAGATGCACACTTTTTGACATTTTTTGGGTTATGGTCAGGGTTGGCAAAAACCCGGGTTTTTTCGGGTTTTTTCGGGTTTTTTGGGTAATTTCGGGTTTTTTCGGGTTATTTCGGGATAATAAAGTTTTTTGTTTGAATTTAGATATAAATGCATTTAATTTTATTGCGTTTTTTCTGCCAAATATTTTTGTAACTGAATAATCAATAATATGGCATGTGTTTTCTGTCGGTTGGGGAAATCGCCAGTCTGGCTTCAAGTTTATTATTGGAGGAGGATGATGATGAATTATATATTGGTTGGCTACTATCTACTTAATAAATATGATAAACTAAACCCCAAATATTAAGTTTCACCATGGTTTCACCAAAAACTACAAGAATATATAAAGTAGTAGGTAACCATTATAGTGCTGGAGCCCGCCTAACTGGAAATTTATCAAAATCCTAACCAATTTTCTTCCAAATAGCGTTGTAGAGCCCATCTCGGAGATCATGAAAACATAAGTCTTAAAGGTCTTAAATGGCCATAGGTATGTATGGCGTCAAGTTGAAAATACAATTTTTTGGCCTGAATTTATCAACGAGCCTACCGCTCCAAATTTTGACACATGATTTAGCCCACGTCAAATAACCTACATACCAATTTTAAGACCATTCTGGTGGGCACATAAGATTTTAAGACCAGTTGAAGTTGCAATTTTTTGGCCTAAATTTATCAACGAGCCTACCGCTCCAAATTTTGACAGTGTCTTGTAATTAAAAATGCTCTAAAAGTATTCCGCAATAAGTCGAAAATTCGATAAATTCGTCATAGCAGTACTTTAGTCACGGGGGTCTTAAATCACTAAAATTATTATTTATTTTAAACTTTATGTCACAAAATATGATTTGAAAAGCCATACGTAATGCCTATAGTCGTTTTCTAACAGTCACTCATAACTCTAAACTGATAAGCGTCAAGTTAGGTGCACTGAGAGTACATTACTGACTGAAAAAAATTACCTAAATTTATTTTAAATCCTACCATTCCAAATATTGACAAACGGTTAAGCTCACCTCAAATAACCCACATACCAATTTTAAGACCATTCTGGTGGGCGCATAAGATTTTAAGACCAGTTGAAGTTGCAATTTTTTGGCCTAAATTTATCAACGAGCCTACCCACAGTGTGGGATTTTCGATCAGTTTTGACCACCCTCGTTTTATATTTTTATAATATCCTGCATCCCAGTGTAAAACTCCCGAATGATTATCTGGCGTAGTTAATGCATAATATTTTTTTGTTGACAAGGTCAATGACCTTAAGAAAACATGTTTATTGGCATAATTACTGAAGTACCGTCACTATAGTTCCAATTTTTATTTCTGAGTTTTAGTGAGAGATACTCATTAATTGTGCAAAAAATTCAGCATCTTAGTACCATTCAGTTAAAAGTTAGAAGTTACTAAAGTTTTCAAACATTTTTTTTTATTTCTCCTATATTTTCCAATATTAGCGTTTTATTTTTTATTAAGTGTATTTAAAATATGGTTAACTATAATTTCTCAAAATTTCAAAAGCTAATCTTGCGGGATTTAGGATTTATAACATTTCTAAGTTTTTTACCGATTTCTATGGAAATAGGGTTGTCATGATTGACTTTAAGACATAATACCGTAATATAGTTTTTTCACTTCTCATGCTCAAAAAATGTGTCATATTATGCTTACCAAGGCGGACTAAAGTAGTACATTTAGCCTCTAGGGCTAATATGTACCTATACATATTTATGATTTGCAAAACATTTTAAATTGACCAATCGGAACACTTCACCATATTAAATCCACCAATCACAACACATATCGAAGTTAATCGGAACGCTAGATAATTTTTTGGTGCGTATACTGTGTAAATAATTTAAGTCCTTTAAAAAAACATTGTAATTAATATCAACCAATCAGAATACAGCAATGTTAAAATTGACCAATCAGGAAACGCAATCTATTTCTCAAAACATGAGGTGTTTTTTAGTCCCTACTTCACAATCATTACAAAGATTTTTATTTATTTTATGGAAGCGCTTTAAAGCGTGTTTAAACTGTTTAAAGAGCTATAAAATTATACCGTTGTCTGTGGCATTTATTTTCGGTGTTTATATTTTGTATCTATGTCAAAGAAGTTAAAAAAATTAAAAGACCGTCAAGTTAAACCATAATTTCACCTTAGTTTAGTTATTGTGTGTAAATAATAATTATTTTTATCTTATTTTCTCGCAATCGAAGTGAAAAAAGAGAAGACGATCTTCAGTCGTCAACTTCATCATCATCATCATCCGAATTAATTAGAATTTCTTCTGTAGGGAGAATTAAGTCCGTGCTTAACCCCAATTCCGACAAATCCGACTCCTCTGTTGCAATGGAAGAATTTGGTTCGATTGGTTTTAAAATGGTCAAAACTTTTGCCGGAATAGGCTGACGCTTCTGTTTACTTAAACGGTCTTTCAGAGATAAATGTGAAATGTAAGGATCAGAAGACTCTAACACACGCCGAAAAAGATCTAGGAGTGTAATTTGCCTATTGATATTCCTCGTATGGTGCTCTCTGTCATAACGCCAGAATTTGTTTCTGGATTCACCGGCCTGTTCGGACAGTATTCCGATGGGTAATGGGCTGTTTATAATTATTTGCCAACCGTGAATAAGTATTTTATGCAAAGTGACTGACATGTAGAACCACTTGTAATTTTTTACATATTTTTCAGCCAAAGACCAACAAAACGTACGAAACTTGTTTGCATCTATTGGTAACCCACTCGAGAGTGCGACCAAAATTGTGTGCAGATCGTCTACAAGCCATTCAGCTATGCCTAAAATTTGTGCAAATGCTTTTCTATTCCCATCTGAGAATGCTGTCCGTGCAAAGGCTTTTAGGCAAGACTATGTTGGTTAGTATTATAACAACACATCCCTTGTGGTGTAAAAATGTATCTTCTAAATACTTAATGTACTGAATAAATGCTTAAATATCAAAACAATTAAGATTAATCATTATAATTCATTGGATTTCCAGACATTGTAACTATGTAGGTACCCAGTTACCTACCTAGGTACACCACCGGAGTTGTAGGTGACAGCCCTGACCCAAATATTAAAAAATGCATATCTCGGCAATCCTGCGTTATTTTCATTCAATTTTTTTTTCAGTACTGCCTCTTATAGCATAGAACAGTTTCGTTTAGAAATAAAATGCTAGAATTGTAGGATTATCGACTAAAAATTTTTTTTTCAATATGTATAAAAAAATTATATCGCCACCCAGAATAATAAATTTTAACTTTATTTTGACGAAATGTATACTTCAATATATCCTTAATAGATCTAAATTAGATTCACACAAAAAAGGTGCACGTAAAATAAGAAATTTCGTTTCTATGTTTTCTATGAACATTTCTCAAGTTTTTGATTATCTCCAAAACTACGCATGATAGAAATTTGGGAGTTTCATTCTGACCTTTTATTTGACGAGACTAATGCGATGAAATAAACAATGAAAATAGTCAAATCTGATCGAAAATACCACACTGTGCTACCGCTCCAAATTTTGACAGTAGTTAAGAAACCCATTCACCAAACCAAATCCCACTTTTAAGACCATTCTGGTGGGTACATAAGATTTTAAGACCATTTTAAGGAATAATCGATTTCATAAAAAAATAGCAAATTACTATAAATTACTATAAATTCGTTAAAAAAAATATTTAGCTGGCACAAACACAACTGCATGTTTATATTTAAGTGTCTAATAAGTAGTAATTAAAAATGCCTTAAAAGTATTCCGCAATAAGTCGAAAATTTTAGAAATTCGACATAGCATTATTTTACTCACGGGGGTCTTAAAACACTAAAATTATTATTCATTTTAAACTTAGTGGCACAAAATATGATTTGAAAAGCCAGACGTAATGCCCATAGGCATTTTCTACCAGTCACTTAAAACTCTAAACTGATAAGCGTCAAGTTATAGTGCTGGAGCCCGCCTAACTGGAAATTTATCAAAAAACTTAACAATTTTCTTCCATATAGCGTTGTTGAGCCAATCTTGGAGATCATGAAAACATAAGTTTTAAAGGTCTTAAATGGCCACAAGTATGTATGGCGTCAAGTTGAAAATAATTTTTTTTTGGCCTAAATTTATCACGAGCCTACCGCTCTAAATTTTGGCAGTAGTTAGAGGACCCATTCAACAAACAAAATATCAATTTTAAGACCATTCTGGTGGGCGCATTTGATTTCAAGACAATTTTAAGAAAAAGTCGATTTCATAAAAAAAATAGTAAATTACTATGAATTCGTGAATTCGTTAAAATATTTTGCTGGCACAACCATGCGCCCACCGGATTGGTCTTAAAATGAGTATGTAGGTTATTTGAAGTGGACTTATCCGTTTGTCAATATTTGGAACGGTAGGATTTAAAATAAATTTACGTCATTTTTCAGTCAGTAATATATTCTCAATGCACCTAACTTGACGCTTATCAGTTTAGAGTTATGAGTGACTGATAGAAAATGACTATAGGCATTATATCTGGCTTTTCAAATAATATTTTGTGCCATTAAGTTTAAAATAAATAATAATTTTAGTGATTTAAGACCCCCGTGACTAAAGTACAGCTATGACGAATTTTTATAATCTTCGACTTATTGCGGAGTACTTTTACGGCATTTTTAATTACTAGACACTTAAATATGAATATGCAGTTGTGGTTGTGCCAGCAAAATATTTTTTTTCACGAATTTATAGTAATTTGCTATATTTTCTATGAAATCAACTATTTCTCAAAATGGTCTTAAAATCGTATGCGCCCACCAGAATGGTCTTAAAATTGGGATTTTGTTTATTGAATGGATCCTTTAACTACTTTCAAAATTTAGAGCGGTAGGCTCGTCGATAAATTTAGGCCAAAAAAAAATTATTTTCAACTTGACGCCATACATACTTGTGGCCATTTAAGACCTTTAAGACTTATGTTTTCATGATCTCCGAGGTAGGCTCAACAACGCTATATGGAAGTTAAGTTTTTTGATAAATTTCCAGTTAGGCGGGCTCCAGCACTATAACTTGACGCTTATCAGTTTAGAGTTTTAAGTGACTGGTAGAAAATGCCTATGGGCAATATGGGCATTACGTCTGGCTTTTCAAATCATATTTTGTGCCATTAAGTTTAAAATGAATAATAATTTTAGTGTTTTAAGACCCCCGTGACTAAAGTACTGCTATGGCGAATTTCTCAAATTTTCGACTTCGTGCCGAATACTTTTCAGGCATTTTAAATTACTACTTATTAGACACTTAGGCCCTGGGTTTTCTGACCACCCGTCGCCGGCGGCCGGCGACCGACCCGAACAAAACATCCGAACGTCGTCGGCGGCGGACACGAGTTGGTCGCCGGCCGCCGGCGAAGGGTGGTCAGAAAACCCAGGGCCTTAAATCTAACATGCAGTTGTGTTTGTGCCAGCTAAATATATTTTTAACGACATTATAGTAATTTGCTATTTTTTCTATGAAATCGATTATTTCTTAAAATGGTCTTAAAATCTTATGCGCCCACCAGAATGGTCTTAAAATTGGGATTTGGTTTGGTGTATGGGTCCCTTAACTACTTTCAAAATTTGGAGCGGTAGGCTCGTTGATAAATTTAGGCCAAAAAATTGCAACTTCAACTCTCATGCGCCCACCAGAATGGTCTTAAAATTGGTATGTGGGTTATTTGAGGTGAGCTAAACCGTTTGTCAATAGTTGGAATGGTAGGATTTAAAATAAATTTAGGTCATTTTTTCAGTCAGTAATATACTCTCAGTGCACCTAACTTGACGCTTATCAGTTTAGACTTATGAGCGACTGGTAGAAAATGTTTATAGGCATTACGTCTGGCTTTTCAAATCATATTTTGTGACATTAAGTTTAAAATAAATAATAATTTTAGTGATTTAAGACCCCCGTGACTAAAGTACTGCTATGACGAATTTCTCCAATTTTCGACTTATTGCGGAATACTTTTAGGGCATTTTTAATTACAAGATACTTATATATGAATATGCAGTTGTGTTTGTGCCAGCAAAATTAATTTTTAAGGAATTTATAGTAATTTGCATTTTTTTCTATGAAGTCGACTATTTCTTAAAATGGTCTTAAAATCTTATGTGCCCACCAGAATGGTCTTAAAATTGGGATTTGGTGTGTTGAATGGGTCCTTTAACTACTGTCAAAATTTGGAGCGGTAGGCTCGTTGATAAATTTAGGCCAAAAAATTGCAACTTCAACTGGTCTTAAAATCTTATGTGCCCACCAGAATGGTCTTAAAATTGGTATGTAGGTTATTTGACGTTGGCTAAATCATGTGTCAAAATTTGGAGCGGTAGGCTCGTTGATAAATTTTGGCCAAAAAATTGTATTTTCAACTTGACGCCATACATACTTATGGCCATTTAAGACCTTTAAGACTTATGTTTTCATGATCTCCGAGATGGGCTCTACAACGCTATATGGAAGAAAATTGGTTAGGATTTTGATAAATTTCCAGTGAGGCGGGCTCCAGCACTATTACATAATTTAAGACTTTTTACAGCTTAAATCAGATTTACTGATTTAAACTTACACGATTTTCACTCATTATTTTGTCAAAATAATAAAATCAAACGACGTCAGGGAAATAATAAATGTAAGTGTACGCGATTGAGTCCCGTTTTTGACAAAATAATAAATCAGATTTCTTAAGTCAATTTATTTAAAAAACCCACTTTTGTCAAAAACGCACGGGTTTTTTCAGCTGGGTTGTACCCAATTTAACCCAGTGGGTTTTTTTGGGTTGGGGACGATTAAGCCAACCCTGGTTATGGTTATGAATGTTACATAGAAATATATTATTCAAATACTGTACATAATGCGAATTTAATATATCTTATTTTATTTGGGTGTTATATTCGTTTTGCGACGTTTTTGCTATGAAATGTCCGAGCTGTGTTTATAATAATTTCTGACATAATTTCGGGCTACGTATAATTACCGTTTTTGCCATTGTCTATTACTAAATCCTGAAAACTGTAGAGTAGAAGAATAGCAACGTTCTACAAGAAGTTGTAAGGAGTTGCAGGCGTCCATGCAGTGTGCTTGTTTGCCACCGACGTGGTATAAAAAAGAAGGTGCGCGTGATTTCATCCCAGCGGTCCGTAATTACGGGCCCATTAGTTATAGATTTAGGCCAACCATGTTATAGGCAGACGGCCACGTTGGGCATGCCTAATGCTTTATTATAGCGTAGTGGCGGAGCGTCCACAAGAACTCGATTCCTATCCTATCTTGACTTATTTTCAACCATTTCAATTTTTGAGTTCTTTACCCAGGACTCTTAAAAATAAAATAAAAATAGCTTCCCTACGAAAATATTTTCTACACGCGCGACCCTTATGTGGTGAATATTCTGTGCTATTATTTGTTATGTGCTAAAAGTAACAACTTTATTACTCAAGTAGACATTTATGACCATATTTAAGGCTTATTTCAAGGAAATACATACGTCCTAAATGGTTATGTAGCAATGTATTAGTACCTTAACAATTCCTGGCATCAACTGGATCCTTTCGCATGCCTCTGACGTGCTGAGACAGTGTATAACGTTCTCATGCTTGACTGATATCGCTGACAGACCGCTGCGTACCAGGTCCTCGTTTATCTTAAATAAAATAACAGTACTTAAAAAAAGTGGAATCAGTTTCTGACACCTGGCATACATTACAGTACAATCCTTGCACCTGCACGGCTATCACGTCTTACGCGCGACTGGCGCGACAAGAGACATTCATGCGTTGTCGCTAATTGGCAGCACAACTTGCGCGTGAAAGGAGCGACAGACTCGCGATCAAATGCCACTGTCATAAAATGACAGTGACTCGCGACTTTGAACTAAAATCCTTTGCACAACTTTGAGTACTCTTCGCGTCAGTTGCAGCCACGGGTGCATGTTATGCTACCGGAAAGCAAGATTTTTGACAGGCGCGGGTAGGTTTTCCCTACTCGCGGCTTAAGTCGCTCTTGTAAGACGTGCTAGCCGTGCTGATATCACTCATAGTGTCTTCTCTTCTTAGCCATTTCCGGCTACAGCGACAACGTTCTACCGCTGAGAGTGACGCTGTTGCGCTCTTAAGTAACTGACAGACAATTTTTGACAATGCACGTTTTTAAAGATAAGTGTTCCAGATAACCTTTCAACCGCCAGAACCGTCTCATGCCAAAAACTGAACTCCCCGTTTCGATTTGTTGTAATTTACTAAGGTGTCATGTCATCGATTACTTCGTTACTTTGTTTCATAATACGATGGCGGTTTAAAGGTCGATACCCAAGAAGTAAAATTATAGTCTGATGGTATACTACGACTTATGTGAGCTTAACAACAAAATAACTTTGGAGATAATTTGTAAAGATACGTAAGTCATAATTATTTTTGCATGTTTTTAAAGTGGGGCATTCCACTCATACAATAGATTGTTATTAAATCAAATACAAACATTGTAAACATTGAAAAAATAATCAACCCAACAGGACTTGAACCTGTATCGATTCGCCTTGCCGGGACTCGATCGCTTTACCAATTAAGCTATGGGTCATCTTTTTGCATTTATTTTTGATCTACTTTGGCGTTACAGCACCCGTAAGCGACATCTAGGTACTAACTACTAGAGTTAGATACCCTTCCCGCCGACACTATCGCAAGTGTCACAACGGAAATATAGAGGGCGCTGCTATCAACTCATAATTATTTTTGCATGTTTTGTTTGTGTTGCAGTAACTTGACCCATAGCTTAATTGGTAAAGCGATCGAGCCCCGTCAAGGCTTATCGATACAGGTTCAAGTCCTGTTGGGTTGATTATTTTTTCAATGTTTGTATTTGATTTAATAACAATCTATTAAGATACGTAAGTGTTCATCTAGTGTGAGAATAGGTAAGATTAAACTCAAAAGCTATACCAGCCCGCCATTCAAAAACTCATCATTTAAACCCCCTATTATGAGCGACGAGTCACCCTACAAATTTGGGTTATGAATGGACCCTGAATTTAATCAGTGTCCGCTGTCCGCTTTCAATACACCATTTTATGGAGAACTGTGCCCGCATATTATACCTACTGACAATAGTAAGTATACCACAGTTATCAGATGCCACATGTATTTGAGGGGCGTTTGCAGACACTTTCTCGAAGAAGAACAGCGCTGCTATCAATCAGAATGACTTAAAAAAAATCTTATTAAATCAAATACGAACATTAAAAACATTGAAAAAATTATCAACCCAGCAGGACTTGAACCTGCATCGATACGCCTTGCCGGGGCTCGGATCGCTTTACCAACCCATATATATTCGCTTTAACCCATAGCACTGATTATATAATAGTTCTTACGAACCCATAGCTTAATTGCAGGTCAAGTCCTGCTGGGTTGATTATGTTTTCAATGTTTAATTGTATTTGATTTAACAACTATTGTTTGAGTGGAATGCCCCACTTTAAAAACATGCAAAAAATAATTATGACTTAAAAATTGGCTAAAATATATGCCAACGAATTCAATAGGTCAATCAACGAAGTCATTAACAGTTTCCTACAAAAATGCAAAAGAACTACGTCGTATTGTAACAGCATTCGACAACACGACCACTGACAATGGTAAATACCTGGAGCTCCTTTCCTTCGCAGCAAGGCACCAAAGGAGGCAGTTCCTCTTTCAGCTTATGAGCCGAAGGCAACCCTGTAGCCACATTGTCCCCGCTGGCCACCGGGTTCATCAGCAGCAGAGAAGCGTTCGAAGACCGTCTCTCCTTCATCTCCGAATCAGAATCTTTTGGGTTCCTGGCGGGTACCGTCGGGTGATCATGTAACAACTGCATTTTGAAGGTATTCTTGGTGTTTGTAGCTTGAAATGGTGATGTTAGTGAGTGTTTACGTTTTTCCAGTATTCACATTTTTACTGTAATTTTGACACTGATTTGAAAGTTCGATTTTTGAAAACCTTTTTACTTTTTTAAAAGATTGATTGACGTAATGGAAACAGGTTCGAAGTGTTTCCAAAGGTGTCGTACGAGCGGAGCGTAGCGAAGTTAAGTTATTTGGACTTTTTGAATAGTTGTTCCGCATAACTTTAGAAACATTTTTCTGATCCTTTTGAAATTTGTTGGGGTTGTAGCAGAGATAAATATAATTTAACAGTTCTTAATAAGCAGAATCTATCAAGGTGTTATGGAGCTAGAATGCGCAAAAGCAATCTAGATAAGGGTCTTGTTATATTGGTCAACTCCTTTGCAGGTACATCGCGAGTTCTCATTTCGAGTTAGACTACTAGTGTACAGTCGCCATTAGATATATCGGAGCGGCCAAGGGGGTCACAAATATCTGAACAACGCCACTATTGTAAATGTGATAAAGTGCATATTCAGATATTTTTGACAAAAAGTCTCCGATAGCTATTTCTATACATGTGACCCGTTTTTATTGCCCTAGAGTGTAAATCCACTTCCATGTTCGGTAATCCACACTTATATTCAAAGAAACATGCTCAATCAAGTATCATGGTAAGTTCGTATTACCATCATACACAGACTACACATTATTAGGTACAGTTGCCATCAGATATATCGGAGCGGCTAAGGTGGTCACAAATATCTGAACAACGCCTCAATTGTCAAGGTGATAAAGTGCATGTTCAGATATTTTTGAGTACCTTGGCTGCTCCAATATATTTGATGGCGACTGTACTCATCATTAGCTTTTTTTTTCGTAAATTTCTACGATTCGAACAGCACATCTCAATAGTATTATACACCATTTTGTAGTATAACAATCCAGGTTCACCCCTATAACTTCATTTTGGTGGATAATTTTAATTCACATGAGTAATGATCAAAAACGTTAAGTTAACTGAAATAAGCGGTCGCGCTCTCATACTAAATTAGTTATATTTTGAGGTTACGAGTATCTGTGCCATGATAGGACCTAGTTATAATATCAAGTAGCTACCTAAGCAACCATTATATTTTATAGAATATATCGTAAACGGTCACGTAATAACACTTGAGAGACCCTTGGTTCTTCCAGCTTTTAGAGTAACCTAAATTAAAGCGCACGCTCCCCACTTGAGGTAATTTGAACACTTATTGAGTAAGATCTTTTAGGTACACACACATGTACTAACCTACTTTTATTTGACGCTTATGACGGGCAGATTATGTGTTCATAATTAAATTATCTTTTTTTTTAGGGTTCCGTAGTCAACTACCCTTATAGTTTCGCCATGTCTGCCCGTCCGTCCGCGGATAATCTCAGTGACCTAACGGTGCTAACGCACTAGAAAGCTGAATTTTGGTACTAATATGTATATCAATCACGCCAACAAAGTGGTAAAATAAAAAGTGGAAAAAAATATTTTATTAGGGACCTACCCTAAACGTAAAGTGGGAAGTGTTTTTTTTTTCAATTCAACCCTAACGTTTGATATATTGTTGGATAGGTATTTAAAAATGAATAGGGGTGTACTAAAATCATTTTTTGATAATGTAAATATAAATATTTTCGGAAATAATCGCTCCAGAAGTAAAAAAAAATGTGTGTCCCCCCTCTAACTTTTGAACCATATGTTTTAAAAATATGAAAAAAATCTCAAAAGTAGAACTTTATAAAAACTTTCTAGGACAATTATTTTAAAATTATTAACTTGATAGGTTGAATTGTTTTTGAAAAAAAAATAACAAAATAACTTCTGAACTAAGTTTGTAATTTAACCGTATAAGCAGGTGTTTATTGTACCTGTAATTTCTACAAAATCATAATGAAATGACGTGCTTTCAAATAAAGTAAAAACGGTGAAAATCGGTTCACGCAATAAAGAATTATCCCATAAAAATCATCTTACATACTTTAAGCTCGCGTGCAATAGTTTACTTAATTTGCCGATAGATGTCGCTGTACGTGGAACACTCATATCATATCCTACATGGCGGTGTTATTTTAACTCTTAAGTGGGGACACTTACTGTGACGGACGGAAAACTACGGAACCCTACACTGAGCGTGGCCCGACACGCTCTTGGCCGGTTTTTTTAAGAAACCTTTGTCTATGTGACATGTAGGCTCCGTTACATTACAAGATATATTTATATATAGATATATTACAAGATATATAATATATATAAAAAAAACTGTATACAAATGTCGCAGTTTTAGACAGGGGTTCCGCCAATATCGACTGGAATACCCTAATGTCAGTTACCGCATAACCCCTATCTTTGCATAATTTTACCCTCTTGGCTCGAGCCCGGACACATTCCATTAGGTGGCTTTTACACTGCTGCGGTTTCCGCATGCGGCACCGGTGCACGAGCGAGATAGCTCTCTGCATGTGTATAGCGCTGTCACGCTTGCACACCGTCGCCGCATCCAGTTGCGGTGCCAGTGTGATAATCGCCTTTGGAAGGGTTTGAACATCCTCGACAGAGTCGCAAACTTCGCAATTGGGCGACTCTGCCGAGAATGTGCACTTTTTGCAACACAAGATATCTAAACACTGATTTAAACTTTCACGGTTTTTACACATATCTATTTGTAATAACGGGAGACTCTTTCTTCGGGACCACGGGGACAATGTCGTCCTCGAAACGTCGAAGGTAATTTTTAGAAATATATACGCGGTTAAGTTATTATTACAAATAGATACAAGATATCTACTTTTTAATGGTCTCTAAGGCCTAGTTGGTACCAGCTGCTACGAATATTCGTCTGCTGTTTCGTTATTCGGCGTATTCGGACACTGTACCAAATATTCCGTATTTAGCCGAATATTGCTTACTATTTGACTAAATAAATGGCAACTACTAAGAATGTACCGTATGCCATATTTTGTAGGTATTTAATTCGTAAAATGTAAAATTAAAGAGCTGTTATTAGAGATTGCAATCCGAATATTTCAAATAGTAATTTGTATGGAAATGATTCGAAATCTTCATATCATCCGGATAATATTCGGATAATTGCAAGCCTTAGCTGTTACTTACAACTTAGCATTATACTTAGTAAGTTTTTTAACATATTCTACAGTAATTTTACGGGCGGCTAGTATGGGGAATTGGAAATAATTAATAATAGCTAATATTTTTAGTGAAACGGATATATCATTATATGTATTATAATACAAGTATTATTTACGCAATGCAATTCTACAAAATATCGTTATTCGCTAACCGCCACAAATATGTACACACATATTACAAGCGTTTTTCTTGTAGGATTTTAATGAATATATCGTTTCTAAGTCATTTAAAATGTGTAAGAACAAACTACCAATTAATACCATTTGTTTCTAACGAATTAGGATATATATCGCCAACGCCGTACATTTTGTTATTTATGTGGTTTTACATGGACACGGTTTCTTGTTTTTCGCTTTAAACAGAAAGAAGACTTAAATATCGTCATATTTACAAATAAAAATAATTGATATTATTGTAAATAAAAATATACAATTTTTATATATTTTTTTTTACCTATTTAACTACTTCCGGGTGAAAAGTTGGTAGGATGTTTGTATATATTATCTATAAATATTCCATAAGAATGAATAATAAAAAATCAGGCTATTATAAATTAATATTTGACGCAACCGTATCTTTTGCAGATGCAATCAACAAACATTTGTATTTTTGTCGTTGGCTGAATTGACTTAATTACTACTGCTGAGCAACAAAAGATAAATAGCAAATGTCGTCTAATCTTTAGAAGTTTAATCCCTAATAATCCGTACTATCCCGACTGATAATGTGAAAGTAACTGTCTGTCTGCCAGTTACCTCTTTCCACATAAACCGCTTGACGAAATTTAAAAATGAAGATAGCTTGATTATTTATGTAAGTATTTTCATAATTAATAACAATGACTTTCTCACTTAAGCCGCTTGATAAAATTATGAATGGAGATAGCTTGATTATGTATGCATTTTCAGAATTAAAAACTAATGACTTTCCCACTTGAACCGCTTGACAAAATTATAAACGGAGATAGCTTGATTATTTATGCATTTTCAGAATTTTCAGAATTCAAAAATTAATGGCTTAAGTACATTATTTTATACTTACTTACATTCTTTCGTTATACTTCGTTATACGTAAGTATAGATAAATTAACGAGAGCATGGAATTGCATATGTAGTAGTATTGTATGTTTACAGGCATTCTATATTTGAATTTTCTATTTTCTCGTACTATCAGCATAAAAAGAGGTTTGTTATATATTGAAGAAGTAAATACCAAAATAATGTCAGTGTCAAATTGTGAATATTATTTACGTTGTGCATATATTTTTACGTCTGATTTTATTGTATTCTCACAATTATCAGAATAATTTTGTGTCAGCCCGTACGACTAAGTGTAAGTTACATAATTTTCAAAAAATATGGCAGTGAGTAATTTTGGTCCGATTGAGAGTCAAAGTAAGCAAATTATTTTTAACTGTTATAAATATTTTGAACTTGAACTGAAGAAAAATTTAAATTCCCCCTTACACCGCTGCTCAGTTAGTTGAAAGAGCTACAGGTGTTTGTCTCTCTACTGTTTATAACATTGTGTCTGAGAGCAATAGTGAGAAATTTCCAACAACAAAGAAATTCACCTCCCCGAGAAATAAAAATTTACGTACTTGTCCGTCATCAGCAGTAGACTGATCAAAAACCAGGAAGTCATCCGGAGAACTATATACAATTTTCATCTGTCCCATAAGCAATTTCCCATAAGCAATTGCGTAAAAGGTTGTCTGGAAGAAATCGCTCATTAGCGATAAGACCGCCTGTTGTTACCTCTACCTAAATTTATCTAATTGTAAAATTTGTGCTTGTAACTGTATGAGGTGTGCAATAAAGAGTATTTATTATTATTATTATTATTTCCAACCTTAAAGGCACTCCACTCTGTGTTAAAATCCGATATAGATTACTAATTTGGCATTTTCACCTAACGAAAACAAATACAAAAATTTGGATTTAAATGGAAAAAGACCGAGGACAACCGAAAAATATTAATGGAAAGACACAACATACGACTGCTAAGAATAAATTACATTACCAAAATTGCGGAATATCGGTCTGAAGATAGACCACTGATTAAACCTACTGTTCACGCAAATCAGCGCCATCTAGTTCAAATGTATTCAAGTCTAATAGAGTGAATGCGCACGATCTTTTGTTCGTTCGCTCCGTCTGATATTGCTCTCGCTCTGTTCAGCTAGCGGTCGTAGTGGTTAGACGCGCGGTCATTGTCGCGGTGCGCGAGCCTTTGTTAAATAAACATGGCGTAATTTAAGTGTAAAGTGTAATTTAGGTTAAGGCAAGAGAAATATACGTGTAAAGAGTGCCCGTTGTTTCTCTTCGAAACCCATCCGTCGTTACCGCAGCAGGCGCGGCGGCGTACTCATCTACGGCACAGATGATGGTGGCCCCTTGGAAACTCTCTACAGCACCGTGCCGGAGCGACTCGACTGCTACCAGAGAAGTATGAGATGTACCTAACCGGCCTACCGCGGCGACTGGGCTAGTTTTGCGTACATTTTGGTGGTCCATGAGGGGAACAACCGCACGATAATAACATGGGAAAATATAAAATAAAATCCCGTGATTGGGGCAAGATTGAAGCAATCCAGGGCCAAGAATCACGCCACGGCAATCAAGGATTCGTCGAGTGGAATTTGCAGTCGTTGGCATTCATTGTGTGAATCAGTGCGCGATTACGTAATAACATCCCGAACAACGTGAAATGTGTCATTGTGGGGACATTTGGAGGTCGCCATAGTGAAGTGCTACATCCGGTTGACGTTTACCGGTTTTGTGCTGAGTGAACGAACTGAATGGTAGGAACGTGTAGCGTCGATCCGGAACGACGTCGGGCGTCGTGGCGACAACCTTAGTGACTTTATTATCTATGACATACTTCATTTGACAAACGTCAGTGTCAAAAGTCAAGTTGTGTTGTGTGCTATTTGTGATAGATTTCTCAACTAATATTACTTGAAAAATACTTAGGATTAGATTAATTGGATAGAATATAGCTTGATATTGGTTAGTAAATACTCACAAATAGGTGATTTATTGAAAATACGCGCGGCGCGGTGAAGTATTTGTGTTTTACCAGGTAAGTTAATATCTATTCACAACATGTCACTCAAAGCTAAGGTACAGTTGGGTACGAGGTATCAAATGCTTATTGATTACGCTGGCACGGTGGCTACCAGGTCCGGGTCTTCTGCGACAGCGGTGGCCAAGCGGCATTTTGATCAGGTATATAAAACATATATCACGGCCTATGAGGCGGTATTGACAAGCGATACGGAACTAACAGAGGTGGAACGTCTCAAGTACCAGGAGCAGTTCGCCGAGATCAACCGACTTCTTATCCAACTGGATGAGGCATCAGGTGAGGAGTCAGAACAGACAGCTGGTGCAGCTAAGTATCACAGTAAGGTTAAGTTGCCTTTGGTACAACTGCCAACATATGGCGGGGATATGACAGAATGGATGTCATTCTATGACCTTTTTATGGCATTAGTGGATGCAGGTCCATTGTCTGATGCCGAGAAACAGTACTACCTCCGGACATCATTGCATGCGGAGGCTTTGATGGTAGTACAACACTTACCTGTGGATGGAGCCAGCTACTCTGTAGCATTGGATCTTCTTAAGAAAAGGTACCATAACTCCCGACAGCTTGTGGACACCTTCATTGCGCAGATAGTCAATCTGCCCAATGTCGGGGGCCCGAATATAAATTTGCGAACACAGTTTTATGATCCTCTGCGCGAGTCGATTCAGGCCCTAGAAAAGTTGAAGCAGCCAGTTTCTGAGTGTTTGTATTTAGTTGTTTACATGATGTTACAGAAGCTGCCTATTCGCATCAGAACCTTATTTGAGGAACGCTGTGGCACGGATCCTCAAGTCCTGCCAACGCTCAATCAGCTGCTGGCGCTGCTGGATGAGCAGTGTCGGGTGCAGCAGGCGGTTCCCACTGCGGCAGCGGGAAGAGCACCGGTGGGACGGCTGTCACCGACCAAGGGAAGACGCGGCAGAGCGTCCCCTCCACGTGTCCTAGCTGCGGAGCTGGAAGAAGCTGATCAGGTGAATCGGTCTAAAGGGCTGTGCACGTACTGTTCCAGTAGTGCACACTCTATATACAAATGTCCATTCTTCGCAAGTCTGGCTGTTTCGGAGAGGAAAATCTGGGTCAGGAAGAATGGTGCATGTTTTAAATGCCTTCGCTCTCATTACGCGAGAGAGTGTATGGCTCGTAATTGGTGCGGTGCGTGCCAGTCAGGGTCGCATAGCCCGTTGCTGTGCAGGGAGGAAGCGGAAGCCGCGGAAGCGGTGCACAGGGTGCATGAGCGAACCCCGGTCCCACCCACCAGAAGGGTAAGTACACCACCACAGCGTAGGTCCCCACCACGACACAGGGTGTCGACCCCGCCACAAGGGTCTTGGGCGCAGCGAGCTCAACAACCCCGTACGAGCCCGCCAAGGTGGAGAGAAGAGACTAGGTCGCCTCCTCCACAGCAGGTCCAGCCAGCTCAATTGATGACTGCTGGTCACATACCGCGCCCTCCGGTGGGAACGAGGGCCCGCCAGGCGCAGGAGTCTTTCCACAGCCTACGTTTCGGCACTCGAGGCAGCCCTGAGCGCCGTTCTTGAAATAAGGCTGCTGTTGATGTGCCATCGGAACCCCGGATGATGATGCCATCGATTCGGGTCAGTCCTACTGCTAATGTTATGGTAAGGTCAGGCCGAGGCAATTATATTATGGCTAGATCACTATTGGACACCGGCGCGGGATGCTCGATAGTTAAGAAATCATTTGCAGATAAAATAGGATTACATCAACAGTATATAGGAAGTAACATTGTTGGGATCGGAAACCAACAGGTCAAGGTACCCGGTACCATTGCTAAAATAGTATTTAAGCCAGTAGGAAAATTAGTCCCTATAATTAGCGTTGTGGCAACCGCCATGTATACCGTTACAGGAAATATTCCGGCCTGTAACCATTACCTAAAGGCCCACTTAGATGCGTCTAAACTCAGCCTGGCCGATCCAGATTTTGAAAAATCTCAAGATGTAGACATCATTTTCGGTCTGGATGTGCTTAATTATATGTTCACTGGTTCAAAGATGCTCACGAACATTACAGGAGTGGAGGCCTACAGTACCTGGTTTGGAGATGTCCTCATGGGAGCCATCTGGACACACCCTGCTGACCCCTCGGCGCAGCAGTCGAGAGGAACGTCCGTGGAAGACTACGGCGTGCACGCTACCAAGCTTGAAGAGGTGCTGGAGAAGTTCTGGAAGGTGGAGCAGCCTCCAGAAGACCCACCAGATCATCCGGAACATTTGGAATGTGAAAGGTTGTATACTTCTACTACTAAACGTATGCCTGACGGGAAATACATGGTGCGGCTGCCCTTCTTGTCAGACAGACCCACGCTATGCGAGACCAGAGCCATTGCTGTACGCAGGCTTCATTCGTTAGAGGCGAAGCTAGCCAAGAATCCAGTCTTGGCTGAGAAATATAAGGATTTCATGCGGGAATATGAGTCGCTAGGACACATGTCTAAATCCAGTTACCAGTTTGACTCTGAGCACTGCGTTATTATTCATCATGCGATTTTCAAAAAAAATTCAAATAAGCTTCGGGTCGTCTTTAATGGAGCATCGAAGAGTAGCAATGGCATAGCTCTTAATGAATGCCTGCACTCAGGCAAGCCTCTTCAGAATGATATTACAAAGATATTGTTGAATTTCAGACGGCACCAGTTCGTGTTCACGGCCGACATCCGGATGATGTTCCGGCATACGTGGATACACCCCAGTGATAGGCGCTATCAGCTGATCCTGCGCCGTGAGGACCCGTCGCAGGACATACAGGTTTACGAGTTGAATACTAATACCTACGGACTACGGTCAAGCCCCTTTGTCGCAATACGGACGCTGTTGCAGTTGGCCGCGGATTGGCAAGCTTAGCATCCAGGTTCTCCAGCTGCAGACGTCATACGACGTCAGAGCTACGTCGACGACCTCCTGGTTGGAGCAAACTCCATTACAGAGGCTCGGTAGCTTCAATCGGAGCTCATAGAACTCATGAGCAGTGCCGGCTACGAGCTCAGGAAATGGTCGGCTAACTGTCACGAGTTACTCCGGGACCTACCACAGGAGTATTGTGAGCTGCCTCATCAATTCGACGCTGAAGACAGGAGCCTCATAAAGGTATTGGGAATACAGTGGAACCCGGTGCACGACACCATGTCGTATCAAGTCAATGTACCGTTGGGGCAGGCGGTAACGAAGCGAAGCGTTTTAAGTACTATAGCTAGGCTTTATGATCCGTGCGGTTACTGCGCACCGATTGTCTATAGATTCAAGCTGTTCATGCAGTCATTGTTTACCGATGGAATGACGTGGGATGAACCGCTCCTGGACACTCAGGAGGTTCAGTGGAACGAGTTGGTTCAGGATTTAAACCATTTGTCTCAATTACAGATCCCTCGTTGCGTCGCGTTACCAGGATCTGCCTCCTACTCACTCCACGGGTTTGGAGATGCCTCGGAGCAGGGCTATGGAGCGTGCGTGTACCTTCGGACACAGGACACGTCTGGAAACGTCATGGTACGGTTAATCCTAGCTAAGACCCGAGTGGCGTCGAAGAAAGTCAAACAAACCATTCCGAAGAATGAGTTGAATGCAGCTCATATGGTTTGTAAACTCCTGAATCATGTCGCAGCGGCCTATGAAGACGAAATCGAGATTGATAGCATAAATACGTGGTCTGATAGCAAAATCACGTTGTGTTGGCTTAACACAATACCACATCTGCTCCAGACATTTGAATGTAACAGAGTACAGGATATTCAGCAGTCGAAACGACCAATGACATGGCGCTATGTCCGAGGTGAGTCAAACCCGGCTGACGTTGCGTCTCGAGGTGCTACAGCGAAGGGGCTCCTCAAATGCATGTTGCGGTGGTCGCCGGAATGGCTACTCAAGGAAGAGTCACAGTGGCCGACGATGCCGGTCACCATGTCACCGGAGCTGCCAGGGTTCAAGCAGCTGGTTCATGTCGCCAATGAAGAGCTGACATGGGAGGACTTATTACTGTCGAGAGTCAGCTCGTATAGTAAACTCATAAACGTGACGTCGTACGTTTTGAGATTTTGCAGGAACATTCGTTTGCCGAAGCTGCAACGAAATCTAAAACAGAACCTTACTATCGAGGAAAATCGTGCAGCAACGGATCACTGGGTCAAGAAGGTTCAGTTGGATGCATACCAAGATGAAGTCATCTTACTGAAAAAAGGAAAGTTGGTATGCAAATCACTTCAGAAGTTGAGCGTCTTCGTGGACGATAATCACTTTATTCGAGTCGGAGGCAGACTACGTAATTCAAGCTTACGTTATGACGCAAAGCACCCAATGCTTATACCTAAGGACCATCGATGGTCGCAATTATTGATGGAGCACTATCACCGGATCTATTGTCATGCTTCGACAAGTGCCCTGATTAATATACTTAGGCAACGATACTGGATTCCGTCAGCACGGCGTCAGGTGTCACGTGTCATCAGGGGTTGTATGTCATGGTTCAGATTCAACGCGACAGATCAGGCGCCTTTCGTGGCTGATCTGCCCGTGGACCGCGTCACGGCGACGCGTCCATTTTCCGGCGTAGCGACGGATTTCGCTGGCCCCTACTTGGTTAAAAGTAGCCTGCTCAGGAATGCTAAATCTGTTAAAGCTTACCTGTGTGTTTTTGTATGTCTAGGTACCAAGGCGGTCCACCTCGAGGTCGTCTCGTCGCTGAGCACCGACGCATTCATCGCTGCGTTCACACGGTTTGTGAGTCGACGTGGGCTGCCCGCCCTCGTCCGGAGTGACCAAGGTACCAATTTTAAATCTGCTAGCTCATACCTCCGAGAGGTTAACCAGTTCTTGCTTGACAACGAAACCATTCTAGAGGATGAGTTTCGTCGCCAAGGCGTCCGCTGGGAGTTCAATCCTCCCGGCGCCCCTCACATGTCTGGCCTAGTGGAGGCAGCGGTCAAGAGTAGCAAGAACCTGCTTAAACGAGAGATTGGGGACCGTATCCTGACCTTTGAAGGTCTGCATACGGTATTCTGCAGGGCGGAAGCTATCCTCAACTCTAGAGCGCTGGTTCCAATGTCAGAGGATCCGTGTGACCTGGAAGTTCTCAGTCCAGGTCATTTTTTGATAGGTCAACCTTTGGTGTCATTACCTGAACCTTCCTGGAAGGACACGAATATGTCACGGCTGTCGCATTTTCAATTTATTCAGGCTGTAACTCAAAAGTTTTGGGCTAGGTACCACTTAGAATATTTAAATAATTTGCAAGCCCGTAACAAATGGAACAGACATGTACCTAATGTAGCATTAAACGATTTAGTCTTGATAAAGGATGAAAATTCCCAGCCTCTACAATGGCGTCGAGGTAGGGTCATTCAAGTTTTCAAAGGCTCCGACGGAGTCGTCAGGTCTGTAAAGCTGAAAACACAGATAGGCGAGCTTGTACGCCCCGTTGTCAAATTGTGTAAATTGCCTATGGAGCTTTAATTATTTGAGCAGCTCTTGTAAGTTAACAATTATAAATCTTGGTTTAAATTGTAGCAATTAGTACTAATTATCCTGAACTATGTACCACTGTTTCCTCGGGAAACCATGTAACTAACTTAGTAAGTAGCTTACCTCTGTTGTTTTTACATTTTCATGATTCATATTTTGATATTATCTGGAATGTTATTGAGTGCAAGTGCACTGGATGGTCACAGATTACTTATGCTGTAGACAACTCATGTAACATTTATTAGTGTTAATAATTGTTTGTTTTCATATTTCTTGTTTATGCTAGATCGTAGCGATGTAAACTTCAAGTCTTCAGCTCACCTTTTCCCGGGGCTGGGAAGGAATGTTCACGCAAATCAGCGCCATCTAGTTCAAATGTATTCAAGTCTAATAGAGTGAATGCGCACGATTTTTTGTTCGTTCGCTCCGTCTGATATTGCTCTCGCTCTGTTCAGCTAGCGGTCGTAGTGGTTAGACGCGCGGTCATTGTCGCGGTGCGCGAGCCTTTGTTAAATAAACATGGCGTAATTTAAGTGTAAAGTGTAATTTAGGTTAAGGCAAGAGAAATATACGTGTAAAGAGTGCCCGTTGTTTCTCTTCGAAACCCATCCGTCGTTACCGCAGCAGGCGCGGCGGCGTACTCATCTACGGCACAGATGATGGTGGCCCCTTGGAAACTCTCTACAGCACCGTGCCGGAGCGACTCGACTGCTACCAGAGAAGTATGAGATGTACCTAACCGGCCTACCGCGGCGACTGGGCTAGTTTTGCGTACACCTACATCCACACTTCACATGTGTCCGGAGAGGCTGATGGAACAGAATTTGGTGTAAAAAAACAAATCAGTACAGGCCAGCGGTTAATAATAGTGCACGCAGGAGGAAAAGATGGTGTTAATCCCAACGCTTTGTTAATGTTTAAGGCAAACCAAAAAACGGGAGATTACCATGACCAGATGAACTTTGTCAACTACGAAAAATGGTTAAAAGAAACATTAATACCGAACCTTAAACCGAATAGCGTACTTATCGTAGATAAAGCGTCCTATCACAACAAACTTTTGAATCGTGCTCCAACGTCAAATTCTCATAAACAAGAGATGATGGATTGGTTGACAGAACACAACATTTCGTATAGCCCGTTGATGTACAAAACCAGTTTGTATGACTTAATTAAACAAAATAAAGAGCGGTTTCGTGAGTACCACATAGATGCAATTTTAAAAGAACATGGCCACTCCGTTTTACGATTGCCACCGTATCACCCGACATTCAATCCGGTCGAAAATATTTGGTCCATGGTAAAAGGATATGTAGCGAAAAGAAACGTTTCATTAAACATGCAAGGCATTATGAGTTTAGCAACTGAACGAATGAATACTATTACTGCTGAGGACTGGGAAAATATGTCGCCATGTCGAAAGTGAAGAAAATAAATATCGATGCCAGGAAGGGGAAATGGATCGAATTTCAAACAATCTTATTATCAATACTTGTGACAGCTCAGATGAAGAACATGATAGCGACTAAAAGCAAAAAAACAGAGTACTACTACTTATTCCATTTCTTAGGGGTATGTAATTTTATTAAATTAAGAGAAAATTATTCTCCTTTTGTTGCAAACGGTACAACCACTACAAATGCAATTCCATGATCTCGATAATTCATCTATACCTACAGGATAAAGGATAAGTTGCAATGCCCAAATACCAATACCAAATAGCTGACTAATATTCATGGTATCTCAAGTTTTTGCTCCTAACCGGTACGTACTCATCTCGTTTCGGAAGCCAACTTATTGGCAGCTTCGAAGTATCTCGGAATTGCCGTAATGGCTGTAATTCGATTTGCCCGGGATCATTGGGAGGAGTTATTGGGCTATTAATAGCCTTAATACCATTTAGACGAGACGTGACTGACGTGGCACAGAGGGGTATTTCACCCAAAAGGCTGGCCAAAATTATTTAGTTACATTTTTGATTTTATTTTGGTTTGTGAATTCATATTTTAGTATTATGTTTTAATTAAAATAATGTTTTTATCAAAAATATCTACACACTTTTTTTTTATATAAAATACCTATATACTTATGTTGATACATCCGACACGTCATCGCCTGAAGATTCATTGTCATCAGAAGATGAAGATATATTCAGTGTTTGTGGTCTGGCTGTGTCACCGATTTCATTTACATGCATTTCTGGAGGAAGCATCATGTCTCTAGCCTCAGAGCTAAAAGTTTTGACGTTTTTAGGCGGCTTAGGTCTAATGCTACTAAGAAATGGATCTGAAGTTAAAAGCAGACGATTCAGAACATCTAAATTGCACTGTTCTCTAGAGAACTTTCTCGAAAAGCTGTTTCTGTACTCTCTAAAATGCTTGTTTCTTGCCTCTGCTGCCTCTTCTGATAAATTTCCAATAGGAAGCAGGGCATGTTTCATGACAATAGGACCATGAATTAAAACTTTATGAACTGTTGGAGTCATTGGTTTCCAGCCGTACAACTCAACATACAGCTTTGCCGTGTCATCGCAATACGACTCAAATTTTGTTAGATCTATGTTTTGGCCACACGATATTACTTCAAGAACAACGGCAAATCTCTTTATCAAATTAAGGTCTATATCCGTGATGCTTGAAGATATCTCGGCATTTGTGAAAAATCGTCTGCTGGTATTTCCATCATTGCTAGTGCCGAAACCTTGTTTTGGAACATCTACTATAAGACCAAGTTGATCTCTGAATTGTTTTTGTATGTTGAGCTTTCTGGTCTGCACAAGTTCTTTCTCTTGTTTCGTAAGTGTTTGTTGATATTTTTTTATAGGTAACATGTATGACAGATGAAGCAGTGTTTCAAAAAATCTGATTCTTGCGTGTAGTATAGATAACCCAAACTGTAAATTTTCGATGACTGATTCTTGGGGTTTTTCCAATTTATTAAAATCTTTTGAAGTAAGCTTGCAAATATAGCACCTCCTCGTAGACTTAGTTTGAGTAGCAGCATTGCATACCTTTCCGTCTACCATGGTGAACAGCATTATGTGTTTGACAATAATTTCCTTGTCACCTTTGATCAGCTTTGTAGCTTCTAAATTTGTAATTTTGTCAGTGAAATAAGATATCTCTTCATTGGTTACATCCGAAGTTTCGTGCACAAATCGTATTCTCATAGGCCTACAAAATCGTGAGGAGGAAGGAGTTCCGTTATGCCAAATAACCTTATTATTTAATCTGCAAATGAGCTGAACAGGCACCATTGACGATTGAAATATGTAAGCATCAGATTGGTCACTATTTTCAAATTTTTGTTTGAACTGTGCTTGATGTGACCCATCGCATCCCCATTTTACTACCAGGTCGAGGGCAGCAAGTTCATTTGCAGATAGTGTAAGCAGAACTTCGTCCAAATAAAGTAATAATCGTTCCACAGTGTGGTTTAATAAATCTTGCAAATTTACCTCTGCACTTGTTTCTGTAACACTATAGGCTTCTTGGACTGGGTAGCAGTCTTTTTTAGCTTTTTGCAAAATAGTGTAACAAGGATATAGTTTCTTATCGCTTGTACGAATAATTTCGTACTGCTTCCTGGTCAATGATGCTTCTACATATATTGATAGTGCCTGAGTGGAGCTTAGTTGACTCTTTGAAACAGGCGTGTCACTTTTTTTAAGAGCTTTTTGATATTTTTCTCCTCTTTTTGGAGATGTTACTATATCTTTGACAACTCTTGCACCGCTAAAGTTGCCCGATTCTCGTAACTTCATTTGGCTAGCGTATAAAAGCTGCGGAGCCTCATGGTTTAGTCGCAGGGATTCTGTTTTCCGTCGCTTGCTACGGTCAGATAAGGTATCAAAATCTTTTTGCGGGCGACCAGCAGCACTAGAGGTACAGGCAGTAGTATTACGAGTGAGTGGAATTTCCAAAGTCCCTTTTAACCATTCGTCATTTTTCTTTAAAAATAACGGTTCTATTCTATTTGCAGCATGCCATCTATTCTTAAATTCAGATTTTAGCCGTGAAAATTTGCGAAGAAATCCGGTCTTGTGTTCTTTTGGGAACGTGCTAGAGTTAGTTAACTGGTAACCGACTGTGTCCAATTTCTTTGCAAATTCTGTTTTAATGCAATCACTGGCCATGCGAAAAATATATTCGCGGGTTATTATTTTCACGCCAGAAGAACCTGTGACATAAAATTCCTTAATAAATTTTCATGACATGAAAACTTAACTTTGTTTGGTAAATTCGCTCTATGTAAAAAGTACCATAAAAACCAAAGTAGCACTTAATAGCACCTAAGATTCTAATTTTGTCTAATAATATTAAATAAACTATCTAACAATACAAGAAAAATAGTCGGGAACCACCAGGCATCATAACTTTAGGACTTTGATTTTAACACAAGTTTGTCAATTCAATACGCGAGTAGGTAGTTACGTAAAATGTTATTTATAGCAATTATAGCTTAAAAAAAACTTGATGCCAAAAAGTAATCAACTAAGTAAATACTGCTTACCTGGTACATTGTTTTCATGTTCAGACATTATAACAAAAAAAGACTTGTGCTTGTTGAAATTACAAATTAAAAGAAGCAATTATTTTCGCTCGTACATTGTGATCTGAAAGATCGAACTCAACTGATGACTTAAATGACACCCGATTGACAATTACCTACGACATGTACCGAAAAAAAAAATCATATGGCTACCCAGAGTCTTTACCTAATGAGAGTAATGAGTCTAGTTATTTTCTGTAGAAATTATAAACTTTGTGATTTACGAATATTGGCCAGGTATCAATCTCAGGTATCCCTGTGTGCGTGGTAGGTGGGTGGCTTAAATGTCCCAGATAAAGACATTTAAAACCACCGTAAGTAGAATTCGTGCGGAAAGAGAAGTACAGCTGAAAAGGGTCCCACTTGGTCGATAAGATAACTATGGAGTTATTAAGAGTAGTACTTCCTAAACTACACAATACTATACTATACGCTATCTGTAAAGTATTTATTAGTGAAAAAATGAAGTCTCTATGTGTACCGACAGAGTAGGACCTTTTACTAAACTCGTCCATTATTACTAAAATTGTTATAGGTATAGGTATGGATGGTACAGTCTCCATCAAATATATCAAACAACGCTTCTATTGTCAAGAGGATAGAGAGCATGTTCAGATATTTTTGAGTACCCTGGCCGCTCCGATATATTTGATGGCGACTGTAGAAGAGGTATAGGTATCGCCACGAGCGTTGAAGTCACGCACACAACAACATGTCATGTAATGACAGCGCAATTTTGAAATTACTGTTCTTTTATCTACACTCATATTGAAAGTCCTCTAAAATGTGTTCAAAAACGGTAGGCAATGGCCAGCATTACATCAACCGATTTTAGTATGATAAATTGATAATTGATAAGTTTTAATCTGTAGCAGTACCTAACGTAATTTTAACATTACATGCTCAAATATTGTTAAGTTATAAGTTTCAAACTTGGAACATCGATTTTGGTAACGTAATGAATGAAAATCCAGCCCTTCTCCCCGGACGCGGTTGCCCTCCTCCCCGACCGCCGAAACAATCCAAGGCAGTTGGCCAAGGCGGTGCAATGGCGGTAATTTTAATCGTTTCCGAACACGTTATTTGGGATTTAAAATGTATTTACGTAATTAGGCCTTAAAACACTCGTGTGATGAAATAAAACAATTAAAAACGGATTTTATCGCGTGTACTGAGCTTAAATTACATCCCGACGTTTCGAACACTAACATAAAATCCGTTTTTAATTGTTTTATTTCATGAATAACTATCGCGGCAACCGAAGACAATATCACTCGTGTGATCTTATTATGAATATAATAAAACCACACTCGTATTTTAAGAACCCTTATTACGTAACAGTTACATAAACTACTATTTCGTACCGATGGTAAATTCGACAGTGAACTGTAAGATTAACACTATCTCTTTTTTATGTTAGGTACCTATTTTGTTAAATTTATTTTGTAAAATATTATCTAGGTACACAGTGATATTCGAAATATTATTTATTATTGTGGGCCTGTAGTATCCCACTGCTGGGCAAAGGCCTCCCCTCACTTTTTCCAATCCGTCAATCCTGAGCAGTCTCTGGCCATGCTTTCAGAAAGCAGTCAAGCTCGTCTCACCACCGCCGGTGGGGTCTGCCGAATCCTCAGTTTAAGTTGTCGCGTTGCCACTCAGTGGTTATCTCAGCTCACAACTTATTTGGCACGCGATAGACATGACCAGCCCCAGTCCCTCTTCAATTTATCTTAATCTTAATATTATAGAAATGTTATCTGTTTCAAATACCTCGTTTTATTTAAATATTGTTTGTTTAACTTTTTTGTAAATGTATCGGGCATATGTAATAAAATACAAATAAAACATTATTTGTGTAAAGGTGAATTATTATAACTTCTAAGCGACAATCAAGTAACCAAGGCATTAAGCTTTTTACCCTAATAAAAATACGTACATACCTACTTATGTATAATTTGGAAAAACAAATATCAGTAAGCATGTGGTGTTGTGCAGGTTGCAGCTACACCTTGCGCCTGATAATAAATCACATACACTTACCTGCCTACTACGTGTGGGTTTATCACATTACATTTACATTCACTCATTCGTTCCATTCATTCAAGTTTTTATTGCATATAGTATATAATGTGGCTGTGTGTGTTCTCATTCAACACTCACCTTAACTCTGGTGGCGATACCTATACTAAAATAATAAAATAAAATCGTAGTATTTTATATGACGTTGACGTCATTAAAACGAATGGAAAAAACTCGACGCTCCAGTGCTTGCCGTTAGTTGAAGTGCTCCGTACTGCTAAAAATCACTAAGAGCCATAACGTTCCAAGTACGCAGAAAACCTTACGTCATTCTAGGTCATATATATTTGGTAAATAGACGCATAATCCCATGTACGATATTGTCAAGTTATGTCACTGCGGTATCTGGATACAGAATTTAAAGATGTGTGTATGCCTACTATGCCTGCACAGAAATGCTTTTTTGATTTTGTAAGTCTTGAATCTTTAGAGATTATTTTAATTAGAGACGAGTTAGATTTGTGTATAAGCGCTTCGCCTTAAAATGGCATGAAATGGAATGTAGTTTTAAATGTTTGAATTTGAACGTCAAGATAGAGTTTGCGCGAAAAGAGAAGTCTCGTGATTTATTTGGGTACTCATGAATTTTAGGAGACTTATCTATTCGCACCTTTGAGGATTCAACCAACCGGAGTCGCCATTGACAGGCGTTCCCCTCTGCCGAAAACATATGACCAGTGGTCATACACATGTATGGACTGACGTTTATTTGTCGTAGCTATTTGTACGTTACGTACGAATAGGCAGACTTTTTTTGAATCGGAAATGACAGACATGGCTACTCAGACCCTCAGACCCTAGGTAGTGTGGCTTTCGTTGACAATCCTATTCGCTGTGTGCATGATTCTGGCGCCATCTTTTGGGCCAGGGCTCAATCTTTATCTTTCTTTTTTATGAATGACTTGTACCCCTTGCTTATATGCAATGTCTCTGGCTGATTCACTATTTTGACAACTGCCGGGTTGAGGTGACATAGGTGATGTCTAGAGGGCGGAGTACCGGTGGCAAATTTCACACTAAATGTATGGAGTCGCCTAAGTATTCTTATGATTAAATAAATAACGAATAAATGATTAATTTTGCATAATATTTTTTAGGAACTTATAGAAATTATCTTACGAGCATACAAATATAATGTAATATGTTGTTAATATCTATAATACATAATAATGTTTTCTTATCAAAACATTATCATTAGGTACGAGTACTAAATACTAGACTAAGAAGTTATACCTGCCAAACGATATATTATTTTCAAGACCATTCAATTACAATTGAGGACTGGAATTATGTGTTCGAGGTCCTCCTCACAATCTACACTTAAGTGCGTATCCATGTTATAAAATGAATGGACTATGGCCACATGTTCCTGGTTTTTCGGAGTGAATCGGTTTCTTAATTTATTGAAGATCCATTTGTGAGTGCAAAACGATCGCTCTACATCTACCGATGTCATGGTTGCATGTTTAAGGACTTGTTTATAATTTTCCATTGTAATCATATTCCTTAATTCGTCGGCATCTGGGTTTCTATCTAGAACCAATTCGAGTTTATTTCGGTTTCACTTCCTTGGAGGCTTAAAATACTCCTAACTATATATATTACCAGAAAACTTTCTTCTATCGGAATTTTAGTGCATTCTAATTTTTCTATCGATTCAGGTATAATTTCGTAACATTTTTTTATAAAGCTTAACTCGTTTTTTAAATTTTCATTTTCAAACAACTTCTGGGCTTTTCTAATGGCAATAGCTTCTTTACTGTTTAATTGCATCACAACATTTTTAATCACGTCAAAATGTCTATCGTAGTAAAAACTTGCATTTAACCAGGTGCCCCAACGAGTGATAATGGGTTCCGGCGGTAAAGGCACATTCTGCGCATGGTCCCTGAAAAATCGGACGCGGTGTGGTGATTTAAAAAAAATCTTCTTGACATTAGATATTAAAGAATTGACCAATTTATGTTATTCAATCAAATACAAACACTGAAAACATTGAAAAAATAATCAACCCAGCCGGACTTGAACCTGGCATCGATACGCCTTACCGGGGCTCGATCGCTTTACCAATTAAGCTATGGGTTCAGTTACTGAGTTGACGAAATTCTCAATGCCTTCAATCATCCTTTTGCATTTATTTTTTACATCGACTTTATAGCAGCCGTAAGCGACATCTAGGTGCTAACTACTAGAGTTAGATACCCTTCCCGCCGACGCTTTTACAAGTGTCACAACGGAAATCATAGATGGCGCTGCTATCAACTCATAATTATTTTACATGATTTTTTTAAAGTGGGGCATTCCACTCATACAATAGTATGTTATTCAATCAAATACAAACACTGAAAACATTGAAAAAATAATCAACCCAGCCGGACTTGAACCTGGCATCGATACGCCTTACCGGGGCTCGATCGCTTTACCAATTAAGCTATGGGTTCAGTTACTGAGTTGACGAAATTCTCAATGCCTTCAATCATCCTTTTGCATTTATTTTTTACATCGACTTTATAGCAGCCGTAAGCGACATCTAGGTGCTAACTACTAGAGTTAGATACCCTTCCCGCCGACGCTTTTACAAGTGTCACAACGGAAATCATAGATGGCGCTGCTATCAACTCATAATTATTTTACATGATTTTTTTAAAGTGGGGCATTCCACTCATACAATAGTATGTTATTCAATCAAATACAAACACTGAAAACATTGAAAAAATAATCAACCCAGCCGGACTTGAACCAGGCATCGATACGCCTTACCGGGGCTCGATCGCTTTACCAATTAAGCTATGGGTTCAGTTACTGAGTTGACGAAATTCTCAATGCCTTCAATCATCCTTTTGCATTTATTTTTTACATCGACTTTATAGCAGCCGTAAGCGACATCTAGGTGCTAACTACTAATACATACATAGCTTAATTGGTAAAGCGATCGAGCCCCGGTAAGGCGTATCGATGCCAGGTTCAAGTCCGGCTGGGTTGATTATTTTTTCAATGTTTTCAGTGTTTGTATTTGATTGAATAACATACTATTGTATGAGTGGAATGCCCCACTTTAAAAAAATCATGTAAAATAATTATGAGTTGATAGCAGCGCCATCTATGATTTCCGTTGTGACACTTGTAAAAGCGTCGGCGGGAAGGGTATCTAACTCTAGTAGTTAGCACCTAGATGTCGCTTACGGCTGCTATAAAGTCGATGTAAAAAATAAATGCAAAAGGATGATTGAAGGCATTGAGAATTTCGTCAACTCAGTAACTGAACCCATAGCTTAATTGGTAAAGCGATCGAGCCCCGGTAAGGCGTATCGATGCCAAGTTCAAGTCCGGCTGGGTTGATTATTTTTTCAATGTTTTCAGTGTTTGTATTTGATTGAATAACATACTATTGTATGAGTGGAATGCCCCACTTTAAAAAAATCATGTAAAATAATTATGAGTTGATAGCAGCGCCATCTATGATTTCCGTTGTGACACTTGTAAAAGCGTCGGCGGGAAGGGTATCTAACTCTAGTAGTTAGCACCTAGATGTCGCTTACGGCTGCTATAAAGTCGATGTAAAAAATAAATGCAAAAGGATGATTGAAGGCATTGAGAATTTCGTCAACTCAGTAACTGAACCCATAGCTTAATTGGTAAAGCGATCGAGCCCCGGTAAGGCGTATCGATGCCAGGTTCAAGTCCGGCTGGGTTGATTATTTTTTCAATGTTTTCAGTGTTTGTATTTGATTGAATAACATACTATTGTATGAGTGGAATGCCCCACTTTAAAAAAATCATGTAAAATAATTATGAGTTGATAGCAGCGCCATCTATGATTTCCGTTGTGACACTTGTAAAAGCGTCGGCGGGAAGGGTATCTAACTCTAGTAGTTAGCACCTAGATGTCGCTTACGGCTGCTATAAAGTCGATGTAAAAAATAAATGCAAAAGGATGATTGAAGGCATTGAGAATTTCGTCAACTCAGTAACTGAACCCATAGCTTAATTGGTAAAGCGATCGAGCCCCGGTAAGGCGTATCGATGCCAGGTTCAAGTCCGGCAGGGTTGATTATTTTTTCAATGTTTTCAGTGTTTGTATTTGATTGAATAACATACTATTGTATGAGTGGAATGCCCCACTTTAAAAAAATCATGTAAAATAATTATGACCAATTTATGTTCAGATCTTATCTGCTCCGCGACTCTGTGTAGTCCATGAGCGAAACAAGTTACGTGTGGTACTTTAGTGTACTTTTTCTTCAAAATCTTGCCGGCAGCAAGCATGTACGCTGCGCTATCCGAACAGAATATTAAAAATTTGTTCATATTATCTGTAAAATTATCCTCCCACAAAAAATTCAAGCTTTCGTCAACCACCGCTGCAATTGAGTTCGCGTTTACAGTACTAACGACTTTACACGCTAACAAATATGGCCTTTGTAAAGCATCATCAAGTGATTTTATAATTACATTTACTACGCAATTACCGAAATTATCAAGAGTCTCATCCACCGCAAGCCATAAATTGGAATCGAAAAATGTATTTCGTATTTGCTTGACGGTCGCATTGTATATTCTGGTAAGATAGTATTTTCTCAAAACACTTTCTTCGGGAAGTTTTACGCCTTTATCTAAGTATTTTCCAAAGAACTTTTTAAATTCTGAATGGTTAACTCTTTTCCATGGGATGTTACACGCTATAATGAAAACGCATAAATCATAGGCAAAGGTGCCATTTTGGTTTCCACAGTTAATTTGGTGTTGTTTACTGTTAACGTGTTTTTCGACATTATATTTTTTCAACTGCTTTAAATCCCCTGAGCAAGAAATACAGTGAATGCTACATTCTTCTTCATTATATGTAAGATTTTCGTACGGTTCTATCATCCGCAGAATTGTTGCTTCACATGGCTTAACCATCTTGATATTTTTCGGTTTTAAATATTTAGCCGACGCAATAATAATTCAGATAATATAGATGTAAAGCAGCTGTCTAAATTGACAATGTCAAATAATTAGTTTCTAAATGTCTCATAAATTTGTAAATTAGTAACTGAAAAGAAAGGTTGCATATGGTAAAAAATATTATATCGATGAATGGTGACTTTGTTAAAAGAAATTGAAAAATAACCCAAAACATTTACGACATAACATTTAGGTGTTCCTGAAATCGATTTATGAAAATAAATGTTAAGTACTTACTTCCAATTTACGAGTAGGTACCATACTAAGTACATTAGGTAAATGAATAATTTTATTATTCAAGCCTAAAATAATAATTATAAAAACGACTCCATACCTTTTGTGTGAAATTTGCCACCGGTACTCCGTCCTCTAGTGATGTCCCTTGGCAGTTTCGTTTCTTGTCACATTGTGCACTGCGATCGTTCACGTTACCCCATAGATTTAAGATGGCGCTTATTTCTCTGCGTTACCCCATAGCCTAATTATAATTAGGCCTAGCCTAATTATAATTAGGCTATGCGTTACCCCATAGACTTAAGATGGCGCTTGCCGCTTATTGTTTATAAGTAACCTTTGGTTAAGATTTAATAATGCCGCTTATTGTTTATAAGTAACCTTTGGTTAAGATTTATTAATGGATCGTTCGCGCCTTGATCGTTTGAATAACGTCTTTTTTAAAATCTGCGGCGGAAATTTTGTGTGTTTATATGTATGTGTATTGGCATAGTAATAACTCCCAAACGAATAAACTAATTAGTATTTTTTTTATCGAGCGTGTAGACTTCAATCGCGATATTCAGTGTGTCGCGCAATCAGCCCGGTAGTTTCAGAGACAAAAGGACAATGTGACAGACAGATGGTCAGACAGAATCGCAATTGAAGGGTTTCTTGTTTAACATTTTGTCACGAAACCCTAACAACAACAAAATTGCACTAAAAATGAAATTGTTTTTAAAATGTTTTTTCTCGACTTGTTATAAGTATAGGGGAAAGTAAATTCCAACCTTATCAATATGTTTCTCTCTGATAGGTCTTGCACATAATACAAAATTAACCCAATACTAATATTTGTATGCCGCGCGGGTAGTCCAAATCTGGTTTGCGGCGTTGACTGCGCCCGTCAATCTAGACCAAAATTTGCATAACCTATTTAGTGGCGTTAGGCCCTCCACGCCGATCGAGTAAAGGGGTAGATGAGTACCTACATACAGTAAAAATGCTATCATTGTTAAATTGTATGTTTTTAGGGCCAAGGTCAATAATTTTGATTTCGGATTTAAATACCTCGTGGAAATGGGCAACATTAAAAAAAATATTAAACTATCATCAGACTTTTTATTCGGGATGCGATGACCATTTTTAGAGTGATTAAATGGCCGTTCTTCAACCCAATGGTATATGATCTTCACGGGGCTTCATTATATGCATCGCCTTTAACCACTTCCGTAAATCACCAGGGACGCGATGTCCAACGAAATTTGCGCCTGACTCGGGGCTATTAGGCGACGAGTGTACGTTCCGCAATTCAAGAAACTACATCCGCAGAGTTGAGGAAAACGTCGTATTATTGCCTATTTTCATGGCGCAACCACACTTCGCCTATGCGTAGTTTATGCTGCAGCCTACAGAAAAAAACATTAGTTGTACAAAATTATAATATAAGATTTTATATTCATTGTTTTGTCAGAAATCTCATCGAATTAAAAAAAATACACGCGTTTCTAGGCAAAATGGCGGATAATTTCTTAACAGCCAATAATTAATGAATTTCATTTCAATATGTGATTCAGGCCCGTCTATATTTTTGAGAAAGTTACAATTTTATATTTAAATGTTCGATTACATGCATCTGCATGCTTTGTCCTATTTTGTAACCGTAGGTAACGTCGAAACACGACACACTTCCTAGAAAAAGTTAGATACTTAGTTCATAAATCGTGATTATCGTGAATGATTCAAGAATTTCAATTTTGCTCACGATCAACACGTCTTTGCTAAACAGATACTTAGTTCATAAATCGTGATTATCGTGAATGATTCAAGAATTTCAATTTTGCTCACGATCAACACGTCTTTGCTAAACCCTCCACGTACGAGCCACAATAGAATCTAGTATTTAAAAGTAGCCATTTAAAGGCAATAAACGGTGTTGGCGCGTGTGGGTTTCGATGAAAGTGTCAATGCCCAAGCCATAATAGCCACACTCTTAACTGTACATCGGTGGACCTTATTACAAAAGGCATAAAGTCCACCGATGGGCAGTTAACTGTGTGGGCGATGGTACATCAAATGTTAGCAATAGGACAAAACAAAGATACACAAAGGAGATCGTCAATTCTGGGCCACCTGATATAAACTGTATACAGTTTGTACTACAATGTAAAATAAATACTCATTTTATTACTAAAGTAGACAAAATATTACAAAAAAATCAAACGGGAATTAGAAATACTAAATAAATAAACATTATGTTGATCTTTCCGCGATTAAAATACAGCAAGACAAGTCGTTAACGTCCTTATGGCATTGATATAAAGTTTAACTTCACCTGGACTGAAACGGGTTTGTTTTTTGGTTTGACACTGTCAATATCTACCGTTACATAATCTGCGTTTTGATACTGTTCGGTAAGTTACAACATTGTAATATTAAAATAATATCTAAGCCTACGAATACGGAAGTTTAAATTAGAAATCGACTGTATTAAAACGCCTAAAGATTGAAAATGCGTATTTTTTGCATTTTTGATCGGAGTTTGAATATTAAAAGTGGGTTTCATAATGGCATAATATCATGCTCCTTCGATAACGAAACGCATCTTTTTTTCAATTTTGCAATGTCAGATACTAGTGCTATCGCACTTAACGGTGGTAAACCTTATCCCTTCGCAATAGGTGTTAGGAATGTTCAGTTAATAGTATCAACGATGGTTTGACAGTCGTCTTTGTTTACCGAAATACAGGAACTATAAATACGATCAAAATATGACTTTTTATTATTTCATCATGATTCCCGTTTTGTTTTTAAGTCCGCTTTTGTACATTTTCTTTAAAAAACCAGTACTTTTTTTACATTAATGTATAAATCGTAGGCATGCACGCTTTCAAAAATTGTCCTCGTCAGATTCAAGTTTTAAATGCATGATTTTTCAATTTTCCCATTAGATTTCGAAATTTTTTTACCACCGTCCTGATCTAGAAATTATGACGATTTTTTTAAAGGTTAGAGTCATTCCTAAACGGTCCTAAATAATCTGGGCCAGATCACCTAACAAAAATTGACGATCTCCTTTAGGTTTTTAGTTTTTGTTCTAATTTTCTCTTCAGTTCCTAGAAGTTAAAAACAATTGGGGGTCGGTCGCCTAAACAATAGAATTTGGTGTCCTTATTTAAAATTTTTGTTTTAAATTATTACCTACCTATACCTCACTAGGAGGCTAGGAGAAATAAAAAAAGTTACAAATCAATTCTGTAATATTGTCTAACAAAACGATATTTTATACACAAATAGCCGTAAACTTGACTATAAAACTTCATGATTCTGCGTTATCAAGTTTATTTCTCAATAACCTTGAATTTCGAAGTATTAGCAAATTAAAGACATTTCGAATAAATTGTGTTACAATACTTGTAAGTGCAAGTTGCGGATAAATAAATACAATACTCGATAATTTCTGTAAAAACAACAAGATCACAAAGGAGTATTTACTTTCAGTCCCCATGAAAAAACAGACGGATTTCCGAACATTTTACATGTAGGAATTTCGCAATTGATACCATCCATCAACACATCCCAGTGTACGATATAAGTAATTGAGCGTAGCTGACAGCTCCTCGTCAGTCCTCAAAAGGCAGAGCGACAGAATGTTAATTGGGTTTTTCCACTTGATCGGGCACGTAAAAGTCTTTCTTGTCCTGGTCTTCAGTATCACCACCTTCTAATGCCGTTTTCTGTGAACAAAAAATATTAATTGTTAATTGTTAACGATGTTTTTTTATACAATATCGTTGTTGTTGTTAAACGCAAGTTGAAGTCAACCCCAACCATTGAAACCATATATTTTTCAACCGACTTCAAGATCTTTGATTATTTGCTATTTTGTATATATTTTTTATTTATTTATGTTCACCGATTAATCGAAGACGGCTGGACCGATTTGGAAAATTCTTTTTTGTTTGAAAAAGTATACTTCACAGTTAGTGCCATTGTAACCAGGTCAGGATCTGATGATGGGATCCTGGAGAAATCGAGGGAACTCTTCAACTATTTGAGTATTTTTTACAGCAGCATCGAGCATTTGCTTTTGGAAAAGTGGATGCTAAGTGAAGTCGGAAGTGGTAAGGGAAGCCTCTTTTTTGTTTTTTGTTTAAAATTATTTATATATTAGCCTGTTTTAGTGTCCCACTGCTGGGCAAAGGCCTCCCCTTTTTTCTGCACTCGACCGCTAAGCTGAAGTGGGACTAGGCTGGGCATGCGTACCGCATGCACCCGGACAGGTGGGCTAAGATGGTTACCTAGTGGGAGCCACGACACACCATTGATGGCGCGCACCGGGGTGCAGGCAGACCAAAAAGGAGATGGCGGGACGACTTGGACGCATTTTACACAGAATGGTGGCAAAATTCATACTGTTTTACCCGTAAAAAATTGCCAATCATGCATCGACATTTTGCACTTCATTTTGTAAACATTCAATCTATATTCCACTATATAAACTTTGACTTACAACAAGTTCGGTAACAAAAGCAACCGAGGCCAAATAATTTATGCCGGAAACCTCGAACGGCCGAGTATTTTTAGATAAGTGAATAAAGTTTGTTTGGCCGCTCTTTGGAAAAACGGAGATGAAAAGAGCTTTTAAAAAGCCTTTTGTTTGTAGTAAAATTAGCTCTTTCAGCCCTTTCAGTCTCATTTGTAAGTTGATTATTTTTGTCTCAATTTTAACGCATTCCACTTCATTTCAAGGAAACAAATCACGATGTTTCGGTCTAAAAACACGGTGAGTTATATTTATTTATATATTATTTATAAAATTTGTACTTACTAACATGATATGGAAAGTTTCCGAAGCAAATAAATATTTATTTTAATTTTATATAATAACTAATAAGCAGACCTCGGACAGAGTGAGCCATTTTTACGTCATTAATGTCAAGTGTAGATGTTAATATAGATATGCCTCAAGATGAAATATTAAAAAGAATTCATGAATAATAATTAAACAAAAATGACAGTGCATTATGTACAAAACGAGTAAGTATTATTTATTTATTCAAATTTTTCTTTGTTATTGGTTATTGTAATAAAGAACTATAATTTTTTCTAGATTTTCAATTTTCAACGCACTTCTTCTTGAGTTTAATATCCACTTATAGATGGAAAAAGACCTTTCTACTTCCACTGAAGTGAGCGGAGTGAAGTTGTACATTAAAATACCGTCCACATCTGTTCCTTCCGAAATTTTTTCAGCATAGTCCCTAAACAGATCTAAGTCTGGGTTTCTAGCTATGACGTCTTCTAATTTCTGACTGACAGAAGCAGACGAAGACCAGCTTATAACAGCTCTCACTTGGTCCAACGTTAAAAATGTATCTACGACGGATATTTTAGATTCCTGTAATTTTTTTAAGGCATATTCAATTATATGGAAATTCTCAACAATATATTTTAGATTATTTCGTAAATTTTCAGTTTGTATAATTCTTTTCGCCACTCTTATCGACATTGCGTCTGACGATCTCAATGCCCATAGGACTACTTTTATTTCGTCAAAATATTTTTCGTAATATGCTGCTGCCGCTAGCCAAGTTCCCCATCTCGTAATCACTGGTTTTGGAGGCAGGGGCATATTAGGATATTTATCCTTTAATATGCGGATTCTATTAGGAGCCTTTAAAAATACTTTTTTAACGTTTGAAATGAGCAAATCCACATCTGGATACAGGGAACGTATTTTTTCGGCTACGCGGTTTAGCCCATGTGCCAAACATGTAACGTGTTTCAAATTAGGCAGATAAGTTTTCAAAATTCGGCCAGCCAGCAACATGTATGCAACACCATCAGTACTTAGCACCAGAACATTTCCAATTTTGTAGTCATAAGATTCGCCCCACATATTTTTCAGAGTGTCCATCACGAATACAGATATTGTTTGACCATTAACTTTTGATAATATTTTGCAGGCTATTAAATATGGTCTGTTAAATGAATTCAATGGCTTCACTAAAAAATGCACTATATATCTCCCTAAAGAGTCGGTTGATTCATCAAGATAAATCCATATTTTTTCATTCGAAAGATTATCGTGTATTGAACTGATTTGCTTCTGATACAATTTATCCAAATAAACTTTCCTCAGCCATGATTCACTCGGGAGTGTAGGTTGGTCTGCACACTGGCAGCATAAATACTTAGAAAAAAACTGTTTGAAAGCCGGATTCTTCATTTGTGACCATGGTATGTTACACAAAATGAGGAATCGAATTAAATTGAGATTGAAATCCTCATCAAACTTTCGATAATTGCCATTGTGCATTGGTCCCTTGATGTGTCTTTGCACATTACTTTTTTTAGTTGTCACTTTGGTTTTACATTTTGCACAAAAAATACTTTTATTACCGTCATATGTCATGTCAGGTTCATTTTCAATCCACTTAAGAACTGTTTTTGCTTTATATTTCGGCATACTCAAATTCGGAATAATCTCTCTTCTTAATTATTTATTTTTTATTAGCAAACTCAAATTGCTCACAAATTAAAATAACACAACAGAACATTAGAATGACATTAATGACTTTGTCATGATATTTCAATGTTAAATATGGCATCGTTAAATAGAGTTATTGTCTATCTAAAGAGGTATGATATCATATCAGTTATATTACTTTCATATGGATATATGTAATAATATGCTTATCATTTAAAGAGGCTTGCTATACAATTAATTTGTTTTGCTAGTTATGTAAAGATCTAAATAGAATAATTTAATTCGTTATTCAATTACATCACATCTGCCATTGAATGACTACGTAGGTATGTCCATATTATGCAAACTCTTAAAACAGCTCACCCTGTCCGAGGTCTGCTAATAAGGCGCTTGTAATAGATTATTGCGCGGGTGTGTTCAATAGAAAACATACCTAACACCTTTTCAGAATTGGCAAAACTGAACCAACTTAACCTGGGACGGAAATACGTAAAAAAAAAATTCACGAGGTAGTCTATTGAAGCAGCGGTTGCCTGAAAGTGTGTAAGCTGTCTATATAATAAAATTTTAATGCCATCCTTCCTGGTTCGACCGGCGCCCTGTACGCGAGCGAAGAAAAAAAGGGAAGTTGCTTTTCATTACATACAGACACTGGAAACAAATTGCCATGCTCCCCGACCGATGGTTATCGATCCGTCAGGGTTGGAATTAAATTTTTTCGGGCTTTCAACACCTCGGGAGCTCAAATACCGCGAGCCATCCGGCTGCCTGCTGGATACTGCAACAATGTAGAGCGAGACTCACCAGCCTCTTCTTCTCTTCTTTCATCTCCTTCTGCAGCGAGCTCAGGATACGTTGGGCGAGGAACTCGCTGCAGCGCCGCACGTCCGCGCTCGCAGTGTTTATGTTGTTGTTTACCACCGCGCAGGTTAGCCCTTCAACTGCCTCGCCCCATTCCACTGTAGAAATAAATAATAAATATTAGAGGACAATTTTTATACAAATCGGCCTATTCCAATCTTAGCGGAGTCGCCGTTGACAAGCGTTCCCCTCTGCCGAAAACATTTATACGTCATTTATTGTATGGACTGACGTTTGTCTGAAGTGGCTATGTGTACGTTAGGTACGACTAGCCATACATTTGACGTTCCCCTCCCCCGCAAAAATCTTTTTTGTATAGAAAATGGGTTCACTCCGGGTTGAATGCTCTAAGATTCCAATAGTAAGGTACGTCTATCTAATCTATCTATCTATCTATCTAAATCTACAATAGTAGATGACTATATACAGATTGTATATAATGTAATTAATAAATATCAGGAGTTAGGAAATCAAGGACGGTAAATCCTTGTAACTTGTATACTTGACGAAATAAGATTTACACCGATCTTTCAAACAATTTGCGGCGAATCGTTGCAAATTATGTCAATGATACATGTTTGCAACTTCAGAGAATTAGTGTTGAATATTAGTCGTTTTAGTTATTGCTTATTAGGTTAAATCTTTAGTAACTGGCCACCGTTCAATAACTGGCCACCTTATACTAATAATGAACTCTGTTCACCTATAAACATAAATTACTGGCCGCCCTTCTATAACTGTACAAGTTATACTAAAATTAATTATGTTTGTAGATAAAAGGAGTTCATTTTTAGTATGAGGGGGGCCAGCTATTGAAAGGTGGCCAGTTACTGACGATTTGCTCTATTTAAATAAAAGTAACATTGAACTTACTGGGGTGCCTCATGAAGAGCAGCGTCACTTTTCCCGTGATGAGGTCCATGCGCTTTTCCACTATTTGTGCCACGGAGCGGGTCAGGAGCTTCGCGGCTGCGTTCACATTCTAGGACCAAACCAATAGTGAGGTACAGCCAAATTGATTACGATATTAACCCTTTGAACGCCATACGCCATGGACAAAAAGTCACTCATACGCCAAGATCACTGGCGCAAGCGAGCCAATATAAACCTTACTTGAAAGTATGAAGGTTAATTTGATAGCGTACGCCCGACCCCTATAGTGGCTCTTGGCGCTGTGGGCATGAGAACTCATGACACCTTTAGTGGTCCTTGGCGTTCAAAAGGTTAATAATGGTTGAATGAAAATTGAACAAATAATGAAAGGCCAAATGAAATGGAAAGAGGTACAGAGAAAAAAGAAGAGAACATGATTGTGATACGTTTGAAATAGAGGAAAAGTGAAAAATAGTTCTCTTACGGTAGACTTCACTAGGAGCATAAAAAGGTTTGAATTTGAAAATTGAATCAGACTTTTGTAATTGAAACTAACCGACGATTGACCCTAGCCTGACCTGATGGAAAGTTAAGACAGAGCCTAAGATGTATATCGCTGATTTGATTATAGCCTATTCAACATATAAAACTTTACAAATAAGTACCAAACCAAACCAATCTGTGCCGTTTTTGGCACAAAGATTGTCATGGTCATGATATGATTGATTGGTAATTAGTACAATTATGCACTAAGCACTAGGTTATACAATCCTTTGGGGCATTCCACTAGCTGTCTCGTACAAACGCGTATTTATCTGTATTTATCAACCGACTTCAAGATTTCGGAGGACGTTATCAATTCGTCGGGATCTTTGTTTTTGCTATTTTTCTTGCTAGTTAAGACGGCTGGACCGATTTAATTAGAAACTTCATTTTTCTTTGAAAGAGTATACTTCACAGTTGGTCCCATTGTAACCAGGTCAGGATCTGATGATGGGATCCTGGAGAAATCGAGGAAACTCTTCAACTATTATAGGCACACCTATAGTGATTTGAGTATTTTTTACAGCAGCTCGAGCATTTGCTTTTGGAAAGGTGGAGGCTAAGTGAAGTCTGTTCTTTGTTATTTAAAATTATTAAAGTTGTGTTTATGGATGTTATGAATTTCCTCCTACGAACGCTGTGAAATGAACTCCCTGCAGAAGTTTTCCCAGCGGTCAACGGTTGTTAAAGGGTAGGCAACGCATGTGAATCCTCTGGGCCACTCTGGGGTTGCAGGCGTCCATAGGCTACGATAACTGCTTACCATCAGGTTGGGCCGTATGCTTGTTTACCACCGTCGTGGTATACAAAAAATACTTATTATTATAATTCTGACCATATTTTGAATCTTGTTACAGATAAAGGTACTCCAAAACCTATCAATTTTCTGAAAATTCTCGTTTTTACGAGACAACGGTGGACTTTTCCGTGGAATGCTCCTTTCGGCATTTCCAGGTTAAATAACTACGCAGCCCTTGTACCAGAAACGACTCAAACTGAAGGTTCTCCTGCACTCCAAGTCGGTATCCTATGCTGTGTTTTTAGGACAAATATATCAGGTGCTAACCTCCGTTAGCTTGTGTCGCTCAGGCAGATGCTGAGGAATGGCTACTGGGTCCGTGAGGTCGTCCAGCTTATCAGTGAACGTTAGTTCGGCCAGCTTTCTCATGGAGGGCTAGAAACAGTGAACCCTGTCAAGTTGTGTACTAGTGCTACCTATTAATGGCAGGCGTATTTAATTATTTCATTCGGATCTTAAAACAATTTAAACACGTTGCTCGTCATCCGGCTAATGAGGTAAAATATTTATTTATACGAGTATCTATAGAATTAATTAATGAGTTCAATGACCGAGACAAAAGACAATGTTCAATTCTCTTAAGATCCAAACGGGATAAATTTTATTTACGTAAAGCTGAAAATGGCAATGCACAAAAGCCATTTCAACTAAATTATTTACAATGTTAGGGATAATGAATGAATTATTTATTTCATGTAACTAAGACACAATATTATTAGTGGACCTTATAGACTAAGGGGTTAGTAGGCTTAAAATAAAACAACACTGACAGGGGTATGCAATCCCTCGCAGTGTGACATGTACAGACAGTAAAGCCTATCCGCAATCATGCTCAGGATGCTGTTGGGACTGCGGCGCACCCGGCGCACTAGGGATGCTGCGCGCTTGCGCAAGGTCGCGTAGAAGCAGTCCACGCGCGCCGCTGCGAACATCCCTGAAGCGCTACAGAAACGAGGCAGTCCCATCAACACCCGGAACGCATTGTTATACTGGACCCTAAGGGCCCCATAGGCCCGCTGCGTATACTGCGCCCACAAGTTGCAGGTGTATAGGGATGTGCAAAACGCCCTAAACAATGTCACCTTAACCTCTTTGGAGCACCTTGCAAATCTTCGGGCGATCATATTTGCTTGGACAAACAGGGCCCTTCGTTCCCGTTCCATGTCCATGTCGTCTTTGAGGTCGGTTGTAATGACATGGCCTAGGTACTTGAAATGGCTCACTCTGTCAATAGGTACCATTGAGGCAAATGGGAGGAACCTCATCTGTCTTGCGACCGCACTCAAACACCATGAACTCACTCTTGGTAACATTGTATTTAAGGCAATGATCTGTCACATACCGTTCACAGATTCTTAGCAGCCTGCGCAGCCCACATACCGACGCACTCAGCTGAACCATGTCGTCCGCATAGCTTATGTTATTGACACAAACTCCATCAATATTGCAGCCGACATGGGTCCTGCTGAGCTCCTCGATTAGTCCATTAACATACAGGTTAAAGAGCGAAGATGAGGTCAACCTAGTGTTGTTAGAAGCCTAGTCTTGAAGACTTTTGAACCTTATAGACTCGCAAACCTTGAAGGTTCAAGCTTTGAAGACTCGAGCGTTAAAGGTTTGAGCTCAAAAACGACTCAAGCTTTTTATAAGCTCTTAAGAGTAACTCTAAGACTCGGGCTTCATAGAGAGCTCAAGCGTTAAGAACTCGGGCCTATCGAAAGCTCAAGCCCCGCGAACCTCGAAGGCCTGAGTCAAGCGTTAATAGCTCAAACAATGAGCGCTCTAGGCATTAAGCATCATCAGTGATGATGCTTGATGATTCATCACAGCCTAGCTATCTATACAGACATTCGTCTAACTTCATAGAACCTCCACACAACACAACCTACTCATTTTTGTTCTCGACCGAAGGCTCAGGGTTGTCAAAATTTTGTCAAAGTTGTTTTATTTATTTATGTGATTACACATTTAAAAAAAAAACATTTTTATCTAGAATGTATTAATTGCAAAACGTGGACGCCATCTTGAAATTATGTAATAATCATTTTGAAAATGAATACAAACGCACGGTCGCCATCTTATGTTTTCACTTATAATAAATAATAATAATAATAATATGATTTGATCTTCAATAATATATGAAAAATAATCAATATAAAAATAGCAAATAATTATATATGTTATTGATCTATCTAATTTGTTTAAAGCTTTTAACGCTTTTAAGTGCTCCGAACCATAATAGACTTAAACCTTAAAAGCTTAGGAGGCTTTAAAGCTTGAGGCCTAAAGACTCGAGGTTTCAAGCAGCAACACGAACTTTTTGATTTGAGGCTTATATGCTCGAGGCTTTAAGGTTCGAGGCTTATAGACTCGGCAGTCGCGACTTGAGTCTTGTAGTTTACGCCTCGAAGCTTAAATTCATAACACTAGGTCAACCCCCCCTGCCTCACCCCGCACTCCAACCTGTAGTCGTCAGACTGGGCATCCGCCCATCTAACGCTGTTGACCTGGTTTCCATACCAGGTTTTCTGGCAGATAGGAATGCCTAATACACAGTGTATAAAACATTGCCAACACTCGTGATATATGCGGACTTGCATGCTGGAGGTGTTCGATAGAGAGACCGTCGAACCCGGGAGATTTACCTCTAAACATTGATTTAATAATTTTGGCAATGTATAATATGGAGTATTCTTTTTCACCACTCCACCACGAAAACATACTCTTTATCCCTTCAAAGCAGTGGGGAAAAACGCATTTTATCCACATGTCTTTTCACGTTATCTGGCAGGATGGACTTTAAAACATTTAGTACCGTTTGGTAACTAAAAATTGGTAACCAGCTTCGAAACGGGAAAGAAATTCCAATTCGTAACTGGCTTCAAATTAAGACTTTTTCATTACCGATTTGTAACCACGTTTGGTAACCGGCTTCGAAACGGGAAAAATAAATCCCGGGTTATTAAAAAATGGACTTTTGAATTACCGATTCGTAGCCACGGTTGTTGGAGTTAGCTGGACTGTTTCTTTTCAAAAAACATTTCCTTCACAACTCAAGTAGACGGAGCCCGGCTTCGTGGGGCTCCTATTTCTGGGCGGTTTGCCCTTTGGGCATTTGAAGCTACCTAACGAACCTAACCTACCTACCTATTGATTTAATGTAATTTGTCGGACTGTTTCTTTTCAAAAAACATTTCCTTCACAACTCAAATAGACGGAGCCCGGCTTCGCGGGGCTCCTATTTCTGGGCGGTTTGCCCTTCGGGCATTTGAAGCTACCTAACGAACCTAACCTACCTACCTATTGATTTAATGTAATTTTGGATTCCCATTTTGTAGCCAATCACAAAACTTATTTAGCAAACGGTACTACTCTGGCCCTATTCGTAACTGGCTACATACAGGGAATTTTAGATTCCTGTTTTGTAGCTAGTTACCGAATTTAGTTACCAAACAGTAACACACTGGCCCCATACGTGACCGGCTTTAAACTGGGAATCTTGATTCCCATTCTGTAGCTGGTTACGAAATTTTAGTTACCAAACGGTACTAAAGGCTTTAAAAAGATGATTTTGAATTATATCATTATTTTGAAAGCATTAATTTGGCTATAGCTTATATTTTTCCTGTTGTGGTGTGGTGAAAAAAATGAAGACGTGGTGAAAAGAATGAATCTTTTCGCTGTCTCAATAAGAGCACGAGAGGTTAAACATCATCTTTGCCCCCTTTTAAAATAAATGACTATTAAGTAATTGAATATCAAATAACATTTTTGGAACTAGGTAGTGACCCTGTCTATGAAGCAGGAGGTCCCGGGTTCGAATCCTGGTTAGGGCATTTATTTGTGTGTTAATCACGGATATTTGTTCCTTATATATTTATTAATATATTTATTATTTATATATTTATTAATTGGTACAGTCACCGGAAATAGTATCTTCCTACACGAAGGCAGCAAAAATATGTGACACGCTCTTGACTTATGGCCCTACAAATAAGAGCATGTCACATGTTTATGCGGCCTACGCGTAGAAAGATACTATTACCGGTGACTGTCCAAAGTACTCTAAAATGATAATGAATTAAGTGCCAGGAATCCTATGGGTCGGTTCTCTGTATGTAACAGCTTTCCTCTATAACCTTGGGATTAGTTACAAGCGTATCGTATATCTAACTGCGGCACGGGAAATGATAATGAATTTTGAGATCATATGCACCATTGGTGTAGGTGGTCTGTTTTGGACTTTCTTCATCTCCTGCTCGGTCATGCTGTCCGGCGGGATGAGCGTGACATTCCCGAATTGGATGGAGACATCACTCTGGCTCTTTTGGTGCTTGGTCAGTTCCTCCTTCAATACGCGCCAGCGAGGCTCCTTGGATCCTCTGCGTAAAAAATAAAATAATTACAAACTATAGAGGTGTTTTCAATTGTGTGAATAATGTGCTGTCGCAAATTTGACAACTTAAATAAAAGGAACCGTGTTGTAACGCTTGTAAATAATAAAGGAAGCGATGTAAATATTCACAATGTTCCAGCATGCTTTAGAAACCTGGTCGAAAACGACTGGACCAGTGATCCCGAAACTTTCTTAAGTTTAAATCTCGCGAGTGTCGATAAATTTAGATACCCTTCTTTTAATTTAAAAACCTAGGTAACACTGATTCTTGTCCTTATCAGATGTCAGTCATGTACCTACAGACCGGTCTACCACTACCATACTAACAGGCATCAATCAGTAAAGACATCAATCACATAGCGCAGACACTTCGGTTTCTTAAGTGGCATTCCGAAAACTAGCAGCGTGTCAACGCATGAGCAAACTATAAGTGGCGAGCGACCGGCAGTGCGTTCCACTGGTGCATTTGTTTGCGACGGACGCGTCGTCGAACGTCTCGCCGTCTCGAGTAGCCACTCAGTTGGCATCCTTACCGTTTCTTCTGTGGTGGTCGGTATTCCATGAAGAACGAAATAGCCGCATGTTCGCGCACCGAGCGTTCCACGTCTCGCATTAGAGCGTGCGTGCGGCGGCGGGCGAACTCCATCACCACTGTCTCCAGAATCTGTACACTATTTTACTTGTTTAAGGGTTTCCCCACATCTATCGACGCGGATACGGCAAAATCCGATAGAGAAAAGCTTTACTTATATGTCCACGCAATAAGAGATATCAAGGCACGGTTCGGCTCGGTTCGGCTCGGCCGACGCCTGCCGACGCGTCGACGTCTTTTTCACTCGTATTGCGTAGACATAAAGCTTTTCTCTATCGGCTATTACCGATTGTGCGTCGATAGGTGTGGGGAAACCTTTACAGTTTAGTTAAGAACAATGTTTACAATATAGTATATATGCCGTCATGATGATAATCTTGTTTATGACATCGATTGTGTTGACTAAGAACATTACGAATTGATGAAAATAACTAGTGCCTATAACTACCGATGTTCAAGTTGCAGGTAATAATATCTACTGGTTGTGAACACTCCATTTTGGAACCGGGAATTTCGAGAAATTTCTAGCAATTGCTATAATAATAGAATTTTCCAATTTTCGAAATAATTGTATAGAGACATGGGTAAAAAAAGAAGTTGATTAGCAGAGCTAAAAAAATAATAATCATGACTACTTGCCTCCTCCAAAACCTTGACAGGCGCTGAAGGTAGTACCACCCCCGTGTCCATGCGGATCCTCGCTTGTCCAAGTCTCATCAGGTTATCGCCAGCCGTGGACAAGGCTACATTCATGGCTTCTATAGCCGCTTTCTGAGCGTATTCTGGGCTCATGCCTTTTGTACCGCGTTTAGACTGTGAACAAGACAGGATCTTACAGTTTATGAGATACAATATGTTTAAACAGCTTGAATACTTAATATGGGTCAGCTCTAGCACAACAACTCAAAAATTATTAACAAGTTTTTTGCGAAAACAAAATTAAACCTATCAGGTACTTTTTAATTGTTAAATACAAGGTAATACAAGACTCTGCCATCATGCTAATCGAGGATTTTAACACACAACTCCAAGAATATTTTAGCGAGCCTAGTGAGACATCCATCATACGTTGTTTTGCTGTTCACTGTTCAGTCTTTGTTACACGCTTTACGCTGGCTAACCAACTTCTAGATAACAAATCAAATATTTTTTTTTAATAAATATTTGGATTTGTTAATTTGAAGTAAACACACTACCGCTGCCGCTGTGACCCTGGTAGCCGGGCTAGGGCGTCTGCCGTAAATGCAGTAGACGCTGGTTCGATTCCAGCCCTGGGCACCGGATGCCTTGGTCACGTTAACCTTTGTACAAGGTGTAACAACAGTCCTGGTGGTCCTTTTAAGGGTAAGTGGTATTCTAATGATGAAAAAGTAAGAAAATTATTTTATCTCGGGAATAAAAAATGGTTTTGTATGGAGGGTTGGCCGGCTAGGACGACGTGTCCCATACAACAAAAAAACTTTTTCTTACTCGCAATACGGTACCAATTATGCCCTGAAACGGATAACCAGTTTTTTGTTACATCCTGTATATGGCATCTATTTGAATTTATCAATGATCAATATTACTCTGCGTCCGTAGGAAACAACTTAGACAACCCTACACGTGATCCCCGGGTGGCGCTAAAAGAGTAACAATCTTGGCAGCTGCACTGTCCCATCTGGACCTCACAGCACTCACTGGATTTTCCTTATCATCTGCTTTCCCACTACTACTACCCCAGGGAAGAAATATATCCAGTGACATTTAGCCATACGATAAATAAATAAATTTAAATTTATAGGCTACCAGACACCGTGAGTAATAATGACATTATTTCTCTAGTCGTCCTTTTCTATGTATATGGAGTGTGAGAAGGATAAGTAGAGAAATATGTCATTATACTGACAGTATCTAGTGACCTTATAAATTGTTGTTACCTTTTCAAATTCGACGCCCATCTTCCTAACAAGCTTGGCCGTCTTGGCGGTTCCACCGCGGGCTTCCTTGAGGTTCTTCAGCTTGATGCACTGCAGCTGCAGGTCCGTATTGTACGCGTGCTTCTCCGATTTCCTGGTTTTCTCAAATAGCATTAACATTAAACTTGGACTGTTAGTGTAAGACCGTTATATAAATAATTTTAAACAAAAAAGAACCGACTTCACTAAGCATCCACTTTTCCAACACCAAATGCTCGATCTGCTGTAAAAAATACTCAAATCACCATAGGTGTGCCTATAATAGTTGAAGAGTTCCCTCGATTTCTCCAGGATCCCATCATCGGATCCTGACATGGTTACAATGGGACCAACTGTGAAGTGTACGCTTTCAAACAAAAAAAGAATTTTCCAAATCGGTCCAGCCGTCTTCGAATAATCGGTGAACATACATAAAAAAAATAAAAAAAAAATAGCAAAAAACAAAGATCCCGACGAATTGATAACCTCCTCCTTCGAAATCTTGAAGTCGGTTGAAAAAAACTGTCCATTCAGGCTTTAATTACCTATTCTTTCTCTCTCTCTCTCTGACGTTCATAAGTGCATTGTAATATGCCTAAATTGAAGAATAGATATATTTTATTTTTTATATCTCTTTTGCTTTATACGAGGGTTGCTACTTATATATCCGGAAACAAAAAAACAAACAAACGTACACGGCTGAAAATGGTTTTATTGTTTTTCAAAGTATTCCCCTTGATGATCTATGCACTTTTGCATTCGCGTGAACCTTTTTTTAAAGCACTTCTGCCACTCCGCCTGAGGTACCTCCATAACGTGTTGTTTGAATGCGTCGACAGCATCTTCAGCGGTCGAAAATCGTTGACCGCGTAATTTATTCTTTATATTTGGAAATAAATAAAAATCGTTGGGTGCCAAGTCAGGGCTGTACGGCGGATGACCCGTTAATTCCACATTTTGACCCTCCAAAAATAGAGTTGTTTCGCGTGACGTATGACAGCTGGCATTGTCATGATGAAGAATGATTCTTCGTCGCTGGTTAGTTTTACGAATTTGTTCAAATACTTCCGGTAAGCAAATGGTCGTGTACCACTCTGAATTAACCGTTCTACGGTTTTCTAGTGGCACTGTAGCTACATGGCCATTGTACAATGCTAGCATCGCACATTTCTCGGTCAGCATAAAATATGTTTGTTATAATAATCGCTGTATCCGCGATTACGCAAAATGTACAATAATTAACCAGTCTACGTTTATACGAGCTCCTAGCTAGTACCTAATCATAATTATACCTTGGTTATCAATAAAAAATATATTTAAATCAGTGTTTATTATCAAGACACTCAACCGTCCAGAATCACATCATTCAGGTGTACAAACCCGTACATCCTTTTGGTCCTTCGAACTCGTCAGTGACAGTGTTATAGTGCTTCGGTCCAACCGGCCTCCCACAAGCGGGTCTCACCGTGCGGATTGAATAGGCACAGTAATTCGTCACAGAAGAACATCAACAGTTCATCATCCGAGATATCAAGAATCATCCACAATCAACTCAAGTCCAGCGAGAAGAAGCTCCGACTTGGATAATCATCATCATCAGCAGCTGCAATCATCACTTTAATCAATCTATATCAGTAAACCAAGGAAAGTAATCATCATTATCAAGTATCAATATCAGTGGCCACAGTGTTAACAAATACTGGTTTCGATCAATAACTATTTATCAGTACTACATCAACTTATCAATCAATCAAGATGAGTTCCGAAATGGAAACGATTCGCAATCAACAAAACCAGATCATGGCCAGTATGAATAGGCTATTTGAGAATTATAAAAAAGATGGTCCAAGCCGACGAACTGTGTCTACCATCAGCAACAAGTTGACCAGCCTCGACGGATTTTGGCAGGAGTTTCAAAACAATCATGACAGGTTGGTGTCGTTCCAGAACGAAGATTACACTCAATTTGCCGAGCAAACTTGTAACAAAACCAAAACCTTTTATGAATCAGCTCGGTCAGTATTAATAAGTCATTTAGAGGCAGCTAAACAGACTCCTCCATCACCAAGGACTTCATTATCACCGATGCCCGTCGAACGTCTCACCCTCCAGCAGTCAGAAAATTTCAACTGGGCCGATGAAGGAGTAAAGAAACCAGAAGAGAAACCTGGACGTTCGGAGCCACAAAAAATGGATATTAGTGAGCGAAGCCGTACCATTCAGCAAGACGACGATGACACTCTCAAGGTCGAATTACAAAATCAAAATAAATCGACCATCCGTGTTCCAATCAATCCAGGATTCGCAATTCCACCGATCTTCAATACCACCGACAGATCAAGCGTCGATACTGCCAAGTTATCAGAGAAGATGCGAAAACAACAAAGCAATTTCAAGGCCTTCGCACGCACTGTCCATTACATCGACCTCTCTACTATCAACGAAAAATGGGAGTTGGAAGATTTACTTAAATCAGTTCAATCACGTTGGACAACCATCGACACTCTACACTGGGACATCGATAGTGAACTTCTCGAAGACGACGAAACCTACAATCAAGCGTTCTGCAAATACGAGAAGAAATTCCAAGACATCAAAAAATCTATCAGCTCTAAAATATGGTCCATGGTTCATCGAGAGAAATCGACCCCAGTAATGGACATACCACCGTTTAGCAGGAACTACCAACAATGGACTTCATTTAAGGATCTATTTAATGAAGCCATTCATCATAATCGCTCTATGTCCAATGCACAGAAGATGCAATTTTTAAAGAACAAGGTCAGAGGTGAAGCCGAGAAACTAATTCAGCATCTCAACATCAGCTCTGAAAACTATGAAACCTGTTGGGAAATTTTAAACCACAGGTACAACAACAAAAAAATCATTTTCACGGCTCATCTCAATAACCTACTTTCGTTGTCAACAATGCAGCAACAGTCACATCAACAAATCAAGCGCCTACACGACACCACCAACGAAAGCTTGAACGCCATCAGAAACCTTGGCGTGGACATCAAGACATGGGATCCAATTATCGTTCATATTTTAGCACAAAAATTGGACGCAGAAAGTCACACGGAGTACGTAGAATCATTAAAGAACCCACGTGACCTGCCTACACTGAAGGAGTTTTTGGATTTCCTGGAGATGAAATTTACATCGTTTGAGGCAAGCCGCCGCAAGTTGGACACATCAAAACCATCCCAACAATCAGAAGCAGCAAGAAAGCCGTACTACAAAGCATTTGGCGCCATAAAAGATACATCATTATTTCAAAATAACTCAAGCGATTTTAAATCAAGTTATTATCAGAAAAAACATTGCCCAGTTTGTAATAAGAATCATGGCATATTTCATTGCGAAACATTTCAAAGTGCAAAACCAGATAGCAAACGAAGCATCATTGCGAAGTTGAACTTATGCAAAAACTGCCTTTACAATCATTACGATAAGGAATGTTTTTCAACGAGTCGCTGCCGCACGTGTCAAGAAAGGCACAACACTCTTGTCCATGATGTATACAATAAGAAATTAGATACTTCCGACCCAATTAATAAACGGAAAACCGTCGCAACTATTACGAAAGAACGTAATAAAAATATTCAAGTTTTATTACCAACCGCCTTAATCAAAGTAAGGGCAAATGATGGAGTTTATCATAACATGAGGGCGTTTATAGATCCTGGGGCTCAGATGTCCTTGATCACGGAGGATGCGGCTCAACTCTTAAAACTACCCCGGGAAGATTGCAAGGACACTATGTATGGGCTCGGCATTAATGGAAACACCTGCACGGGCGTCATCCACGCCACAATATCATCAACGCAGTCCGATTTTGAATTTGCCGCTGAGTTATTCATCATGATTAAACTCACTCTTCCTCTACCAAACCAATCATTCGTCAAACCAGATTTGACTTATTTAGAGGGATTGACACTGGCAGATCCAGATTATAATGTGAGCCGCCCAATCGACATTATACTAGGGTCCGATGTCACCGTCAAATATATACAAAATGGCATCATCGTTACTGACGATAACCTTCCTGTAGTCCAGAACACGAAGTTTGGATACATTCTTAGCGGAAACGTACCATCTTATCAATGTGGTGTCGTCGTCAAGGACATGGATGACATCTCGCGTTTTTGGGCCATAGAAGATATCAGTGAAACATCAAACTTGTCATCAGAAGATCAACATTGTTTAGACTTATATCGGGAAACTACATTTCGTCAAGAAGATGGAAGATACGTAGTTCGCCTACCATTGAAGCCAGAGGATGAAATCGCTCTAGGATTCTCAAGAAATATTGCCATAGCCCAGTTTAAACAACTTGAGATCAAGTTTCGAAAAGATCAAAATATCGAAACCGAGTACAAGAAGTTTATTCAAGAATATATTGATTTGGGACACATGCGCGAATGTACAGACGAAATCGACGGGCAACGCAATTTGACACAGGAGTGCTTTTTACCTCATCACTGTGTGAAAAGACCAGACTCATCAACGACTTCACTCAGAGTCGTATTTAATGCTAGCTCGAAAACATCAAATGGGATAAGTCTGAACGACACCATGTACCGCGGACCCAATCTGCAACACGACCTGTTAACACTTATCATAAAATGGAGGCAGTATAAGGTTGCTTACGTCGCGGACATCGAAAAAATGTTTAGAATGATAGGTATAAACATTCAAGATCAAAAATATCAAAAAATCATATGGAGAGACACTGAAGATCAACCGCTTCGTGAATACGCCTTAACGACCACAACGTACGGCACGAAAGCCGCACCTTGGTTAGCCATGATGACGTTAAGAAAATTAGCCCAGGACGAGCGCCAAAATTATCCGGAGGCTGCGAGCGTCGTAGAAGAGAGTTTTTACATGGATGACCTTTTACACGGCAGCCACGATCTCAAATCTGCCAAGAAATTACAAGCAGACTTAATCAACATGTTAAAATCAGGAGGGTTCAATCTGCGGAAATGGGCATCAAACACACCCGAACTATTAAACAGGCATAGCGAGTCTCGAGATCAACAACCAACTTTCGAATTTAAAGATCAAGAAACAACAAAAACGCTGGGATTACGCTGGCACCCGCAAGAGGATAATTTCACCTTTCAACTCAAGATTGAACCGCCGGCAACTCAAACATTCAAGATGAACAAAAGAGAGCTATTGTCAAACATAGCAAGGGTATTCGACCCGCTCGGATGGCTATCGCCAGTTACTACGAAACTAAAGTTATTGTTTCAAAATGTCGTATCAAATGACATCGGGTGGAACGATCAAGTACCCGAAAGGATCAAAGATGAATGGCTCAAAATTTCACAAGACCTACAAAATATCAAGGATATCAAAATCCCTCGCTGGCTAAATAGTCACAAGAATCAAGACCTTGAACTTCATGGGTTCTGCGACGCATCAACAAAAGCGTACGCATGCGTGATCTATTGCCGCGTTATCTCTACCGATGACGCATGCGAGGAAACATCGCCGCCAGTACTGGTAGCAGCAAAATCAAGACTCGTGCCGACAAAAAAATCCGTGACCTTGCCAAGATTGGAACTGTGTTCAGCTCTACTTCTGTCTGCTCTCATGGAGAAGGTCAAACAATCATTAAAGGAAAACAACATCAAACTTGTCTGCTGGTCAGACAGTACAGCAACATTAGGCTGGCTAAACGGCTCACCTAGCAAATGGAAGCCATTCGTAGCAAATAGAGTTGCAAAAATCACTAAAATAATACCATCAAGCTGTTGGAACTACGTAAAATCAGAAGAGAACCCGGCTGACTGCGCTAGTCGTGGAATAACTGCTCAACAGTTATCGATACACCCCCTTTGGTGGAATGGCCCAAAATGGCTCTCATCATACAGCCAAAATCAAGCGAGGCTCACATTCACTACGGATCAAGAAATTAAAATATCAAAACAATGCCACGCGGTCGCTTGTAAACAAACGGACGACGGTGACATTATCAATGAATTGTTATGCAAAAATAGCAATATGACTCATTGCACACGTGTACTTGCATGGATACTGCGAGCAACTTCGCGCAATCAACAAAGCTCTAGTTACTTAACAGCTGATGAGTTATACGCCGCAAAAAATAAAATAATTAAGTACGTTCAAGAAAAGGAGTTTCCGAATGAGTTTAATAACTTGAGAGCAAATCAATCAATAAATGTGAAAAGCAACATTTTGAAATTACGACCCTTTTTGGATCAAAATGGGATGCTACGTGTTCGCGGCCGACTTCATAATGCACATATCAGTTGGGAGATGAAACATCCCCTTATCATTCCTCATAAAGGTCGCCTGACGGACTTGCTCATCGATCAAGCACACAAAGCTGTACTACACGGAAGCGCCAAACTCACTCATTCGAAGCTGAGAGAATCATTGTGGATTGTTGGAGGTAATGGAGCTACGAAAAATCGCCTGCGTCGCTGTATCACGTGTCTTAGACAAAAACCTCCAAAACAGTCCCAAATAATGGGTGATTTGCCTGAATCAAGAACAAATCCATCAAGGCCATTTTATAATACCGGTGTAGATTACACAGGATACGTGACCGTGAAGGCAAGCAAAGGTCGTGGCATCAAAACAACAAAGGGCTATATAGCTGTATTCGTTTGCATGGCTACAAAGGCCGTGCATTTAGAGCTAGTCTCGGATCTAAGTTCAGAATCATTCCTGGCTGCTCTGCGAAGAATGTCAGCTCGACGTGGAGCGCCCCGTCACATTTTTAGTGACAACGGAACAAATTTTACAAAAGCCAGCAAAGCAATCAAGGCACAATATGAAGAGATCAACGCATCGTTAGATGAATCATTTTACAAGGCCATCAGCGACATGAATATCACTTGGCACTTCAATGCACCTTCGTGGCCTAGCGCCGGAGGCTTGTGGGAAGCAGCCGTTAAAAGCCTCAAACATCATCTTCACCGGGTGTTAGGAGAGCAGCATCTTACCTTTGAGGAATACTCGACTTTGCTAGCTCAGCTGGAGGGTTGCTTAAATGGGAGACCACTGTGTGCATTGACCGAAGACCCAGACGACTTGGATTATATCACCCCGGCACATTTTTTAGCAAGCGGCCCAACTCTCCACATTGTGGAGACCGAAACAGACGAGCGGACACGCTGGCGCTTGACACAAAAAATATTTCAAGACACATGGAAAAAATGGCAATCTGAGTACCTGTGTCAACTACAAGCGCGCTGCAAATGGACACAACCTAAGCCAAACATTGAAATCGGCGACGTCGTAATCATTCACGACGCAAACCTGCCTGCTGGCAAGTGGGCACTAGGCCGAATATCAGATGTTCATCCAGGAAAAGACGATTTTGTCCGAGTCGCGTCAGTAAAGACAAAAAATTCAGTTATAAAAAGACCCATCATCAAGCTGTCGAAACTGCCAGTATCCGAGCACGATTTGCGGACCACTGGAGAAGAAAAAAAAGACTTATCCCATTTGATGTTTTCGAGCTAGCATTAAATACGACTCTGAGTGAAGTCGTTGATGAGTCTGGTCTTTTCGGCGTGCTCGACGACCAGTTCGCCGAACAATATCAAAAGGACATTGACCTAACCAGAAGAAATGAAAAACACCTGGCACTATTATGGCGGAATCAAACTTCGGTAATAGAGGCGGAAGCAAACCTACTCAAGAGAATCGAGTCCTCGATGCAAAATCAGCATAAAACTTTTAATCAATATATCATCAGCATCGAGAAAGGCCTAAACAAGCAGGCAAGCGAAATTCAATTATCAACACAGATCAATGAAATAGCCGTGTCGTCAATCATTGCCAATAATATACTCGCCAACCTAAAAAGCATACAAGACACTTTATTGGACACCATCACTAACATAATTTATGGAAAATTCAACGTGCACCTTTTGACGCCACAACAGTTGAAAGATGAGCTAAATATCATCGCCGGTCAGATGCCGAAAGATTTGACTCTTCCATGCGAAAACATCAACAACGATTTACGGAAATTATATCAACTAATGAAGGTGCGAACCAGAATGACCCGTCAGTACCTTATCTTTGAAATCAGAATTCCTTTAGTCTTTCGAGACATCTACGAGCTCTTCCGATTAATACCAATTCCACAACAAGATGGGAAAAATATGATCAAAATAAAGCCCATAGCCGATCAGGTGGCTATAAATATCAAAAAGGAATCGTATATACCGATGTTGGATGAAACCGTACATAAGTGCACTCACTACGATTCCAACACACTTATTTGTACGCTACAAGGTCCAATTTATCAATTGAAGTCTGACTCACACCTATGTATAGCGGATCAAATTACAAACAAGTGCACAGCTGAGACTGACACCTGCCGTAACATATGGACCGAACTAAGCACCATGAATACATACCTATACTTTTGTTGTGACGTATGTACTGCGAGAATTATATGCGGTCAGGAGGTCAAGGCCGAACATCTAAACAAGGCTGGAATCATTATCCTCCACACCGACTGTGTATTAAACGGAGATTCCTTTACCATATTTCCTCAGAAGGAACTATCCAACGACATCAAAACTCAAGCAAATGTGGTAAAGTTCGACGTGCCCTCTATAAACAATGTTATCAATTTGACTGTACCCGTCATACAGAGCGAATCGAATGCCTTTGGAATCAATGAAAAACACTTCAAAGCCATCAAAGACCAAATTGAGCACATGAAGAACGAAGGAGCCGTATCAGGGGAAGTCACCTACCACGATGTCCACCATTATACTGCAATCTACATAGTCATGGGCATCGTAATCGTATTAGCCGCGCTGTATGTGCGTCGCTGCATACGGCGACGTCAATTCGTCGCACGTCTCACTCCCTCGTTCGCCGCCGACACTGCCGCCGCCGGGAAGAACGAACGCAGACCCACTTCGATGTCATCCGCATCCCGCAGCTCCATCCCATCAGCGACCGAGAACAGCCCCAGCGGAGATCAACGCGCCGCGACAATTTCAATTAACCATACAAATGCGACATCTATGTTTAGGGGATTTACCTCTATCAAATAATTATGCAATGTTCTTTGTTTACATCAGTTTAGATTTTTTAACATTTTTTCTTGTATCAAAACAATAATAATTTGAACAGCATCCTCATCTCCTGGCCGGGAATATGTACAATGCTAGCATCGCACATTTCTCGGTCAGCATAAAATATGTTTGTTATAATAATCGCTGTATCCGCGATTACGCAAAATGTACAATAATTAACCAGTCTACGTTTATACGAGCTCCTAGCTAGTACCTAATCATAATTATACCTTGGTTATCAATAAAAAATATATTTAAATCAGTGTTTATTATCAAGACACTCAACCGTCCAGAATCACATCATTCAGGTGTACAAACCCGTACAGCCATTAATACCGAAGAAGCAGGCCACCATTTGTTTCAATGTACTTTTTGCACGAGTAACTTTCGTAGGGTTCGGCTCATTTTGAAACACCCATACCGTTGATTGTTGCTTCGTTTCGGGATCGTATGCATAGATCCAGGATTCGTCACCTGTATAGATGTTATAAACGGCTTTTGAGTCACCACGGTTATATTTTTTTAACATTTTATTGCACCATTCGACGCGAGCATCTTTTTGCTCTTTTGTTAAGTTGTGGGGTATCCAACGCGAACAAATTTTTTTTACAGCCAAATAATTATGTAATATGCTATTAATGCTAGTCATAGAAATACCCAGAGTCGCCTCTATCTCGCGGTACGTAACATGTCGGTCGTCCATTATAAGTTTTCGCACAGCCTCGATATTTTGTTGTACAACGACCGATTTCGGGCGACCTGCCTTAACTTCGTCCGTAAGCATACTACGTCCACGATTGAACTCACTAAACCAGTGATAAACAGTAGTTTTAGATGGGGCTTCATCACCAAAAGTTGAAGTTAGTTGATCTATGCACTGTTGTTGCGTTAAACCACGCCGAAAATCATAATAAATCATAGCACGAATATTTTCACGAGTGAGTTCCATTCTTGCTGCGAGATGACATTTAAAACCCGTCAAAAACAAAACACGAGCGTTAATAAGAAAGAAAAAATATACCGGCCAGTACTTAAAAAAGTTCAAATTTTACCATGGAGGTCAAATATGCTATTTAAGAAGATTGTAATCCCGGTTTCCGGATATATAAATAGCAGCCTATGTATATATCAATATGCACTGACGGTCGATTAAACACAAGACTTTATATACTTGGGATTTATGCTCCTGAAGCAGTACAGCGAACGGACTGTTTGCTTAAGAGCATCGTCAACCGATGGCAGAGGGGGAACGGAGGGTGAAGAAAATATAAATTGGGTACTTTCCTGGGTAAAAAAAATATAATTCTATTTAGTCCGTCAGTTAGATTATCAAAAAATATTGGACACGTATTTTTTATTTTGTCAATGAAACAAAAATTGGTGAAGATATAGCCCGTTAAAGTTCCGCGTGACGTCACATTATACTAAATATTGTACTGAAATGTGACGTCACGCGGGACTTTAACGGGCTATATCTTCACCAATTTTTGTTTGCTTGACAAAATAAAAAAAACGTGAAAATAGATGTCATATACTTCAGAAAAAATGACCAAACCCTCCGGTGTCCGAGGCCAGATTTGAACTGGCGTCTTCAGCTTTCGCGGCTGAAGAAATAATTTGATTTGCTTCAAGATTCAAAAAAAACGTGTCCAATATTTTTTGATAATCTAACTGACGGACTATATATACTTTTTTAGGAAAGTAGCCAATTGTGGGTACAACATTTGACTAATTTTTTTGTTAATATCTAGCAGCTGCCCCATCCCAACCCCCCCCCCCCATGTGTACGCCGCTATGTGTGCTGGAATGGTAGCCGGGAGAAAATCCAGGACCCTTACGTTCGTTTGCAACACTGGAATGCCCCTAGTAGATGGAAATCGAACTGATAGGAGTGTTTTCGCTGGTTCGCTACTCCTAGCCTAGCCTAGTAGAGCAAATTTTAACAATAACGATGACATTTTGGCGCAACCAGCCCTAAGTTTGTTAGGGTAGTTAGTTGAAAAGGTAGGTTTGAAAATTTACTTCATTCTCCTCTGAGCACCAGCGTTCATGTCGTCCGTGTATATCTTGAGCAGCATCGCCTCTTCTTGTATTTTTCCGTTTTGAGCTTGCACGCGCGCGTTCCATTTTCTGATAGCCTGGTAGTTTAATTTCCATTAAAAACAATATGAGACGGGTGGGTTGCTGTGCACCACGCACAGTTAACGCACTGATCAACGTTAAATAAGACACCGCACCGCAGTTGTCATTCCAATACCAAACTGTCATACTTTTCATACAAGAAATTTTTTACGATGGCAATGACATTAACAGACGGTTTTGTGCAAATGGCCGTTAAAGTTTTATAGGCAAATATGATTCGGTCGGCAATACACACAGGTAGCTAAGGGCCTTTGTACATCTCCGAGACTGAATCGATACCGTGGTACCGCACTACACGTTTCGCCGTGGAAATGTACAAAAGGCGTAAACTAGCCAAATAAGTAGTAAGGGATAGATGGGTCCGTCCCGTTCCGTACGAACGCATGTCATGTCAATTTGGCTTATGCGTTTGATGTTGATGATTTTTTATTCCTCTGCCGAAGAAGAAAGAAACTTCTATACCTCCAGACTCAAGCTGGAGCAAAAAGCTTTGGAAACTTATAAGAAAAAGGCTCAAAATCATAACAGGAGTTTTTACAGGCCATTACGCCGTGAAAGGAGTATTGGCTAAAATGGGACTGTCAGATAATACTGATTGTAGAATGTGCGGCGAAGAGGAAGAAACAATGAAACACTTAATGTGTGAATGTTACGCTCTAGCCAGACAAAGAATGAAGGACTTTGGAATCGGCTATCCAGATCCAGATGACCTCATAGCACTGCCCTTGAGCTCCACCACCCAACACATGGAGATGGTTGAAAAAGCTCTTAAGTGTAATAGGGGGCAATTACACAAAAGATCCCTTTGGGTCGAAGTGTATCCATATGGGCCCTCGAACCAAATAAGATAAGATAAGACAAGATACCTCCAGTCTACAGAAATTTTGAGCTTGGAAGGAATAATTAGGTAGACAATTCCGTAAAATGCCTCTATGTAAATACCTATATTTATTCGTGGCTTGTTTCAACTGCCTCTCTAAATTACTTAAAAAGTAGAAACTCACCTCGTTCTCTAGGAACTTTGCCCTCGCCTCCCTCTCCTGCCGCAGCCGCCTTAGCCGGTTCTTCTCATTGACCCTCCACTGCCGAATCATAGTGATCTTCCTCTTCAACTCCATTTCAGCAGCTGCTTCGATACGCTGTCTGTTTTAAATTACTAGTTAGGGCCTTTGCATATGATGCGAAATCGATTCGATACCGTGGTAGCGCGCTTTGCCGCGAAACATGAGCGGATTTCAGGCGAAACAAGAGCGAATACGTACGATGCGGTTCCGCGATGCCGTTTCCGCTCTTGATTCGCTCTCGAGTCGCTGTGGTTTCTCGGCTGAACATGTAAAGCGGCTTGTTTTGTCTGTTACTGCTATTAGTCTGCAGAGAAGTCTTTATTTAATTTAGGTAACTATATATGATTAGGATAGACCGTGGCGAATTGTATCGCAAGACGGAACGGATCAAAAACAATTTTTGATAAATCGCGGATAGTCACGGACATCCAACCAGCGTCCCGTAATTTGACAAAAAAATGCTTAATTTGATCCATTTCGCCCTGCGATCCCATTCGCCTCGATCTAACCTACTTATTCTATACCAAAGATTGTTCTATGCTAAGTACATACTTGATACGTGTCTTCTTTTCAAGCGACCGTGCCGCTCGCTCTTTGCGCATGCGTTCATTGTACTCTTGTAGGTAGTTCATGCGCATCTGGATCCTCAGCTCCTGTTCTTTCGCTCTGAAATGAATGAAAATAGATTGAGACGGAAAATTTCTACATAATTAAAAAAAAAGTGGTTTAAAAGTGCAATTTAGCGGCCTAAAACATATGTAAGATAACACTTTAATGTAGCGATTTATATCCTAGCCGGTCTATGGTTTAACTTTTGCCAAAAAGCCACAATTGAATAGCGGTTTCAGAGATAAATGGGTTCGCTTGTATGCACAATATGCAAACACCCAAATAATAGTAGTTTATCTACACTCAAATTGTAAGTTCTCTAAAACGTGTTCGAAAACGGTAGGCAATGGCTAGCATTACCACGACCGATTTTACTATGATAAGCTTTTTATCTGTGGCAGTAACGTAATTTTAACTTTACATGCTCAACTATTGATGTGTTATGAGTTTTGATAACATAATGTACACCTGCACGCTCCCGCGCGGCCGCCGACAGCCCGACACGCGCCCGCGCGACCGCCGGCACAATCGAGTTGGCCATGGCGGTGCAATGGCGGCTATTCTATGGTTTCCGAATAATGCATTTAGGATAAATAATATGAGTGTAGATAAAGCAGTGTATGCAACTGTACGTAATTAGGCCTTAAAACGTAACAGTTACATAAACTACTATTATGTAACTGTTACGTAATAAGGCCTAATTACGTACAGTTTCATACACTGCTTTATCTACACACATATTATAAATCCTAAATGAAGTGTTCGGAAACCATTAGAATGACCGACATTGCACCGCCATGGCCAACTCGATTGTGCCGGCGGTCGCGCGGGCGCGTGCCGGCAGGCTGAGAGAAGGGCATATTACCGTAGGTAATGAATTTTCATACGTTTTAACCACACTGTCACTGATATTACGTTACTGGTTGCAGTAATGATGGTAATTACATGCGGTTTCCGAACGCGGAATAGAGGATTTATGATATTGGTGTAGATAAACAGCATATTCTTACCTTAAATGCACGTACAAACAGCAACACTATTAAATCTACATCGGTGGACCTTAATACAAAAGGCATAAGGTCCACTGATGGCCGATGGCCAGTGTCACGTAGCAGGTTACACCAGTTAACTGTGTGGGCGATGGTACCACCTCCGTTACGATAGGAGAGGGGAATAAAAACTTAGAAGGCGTTTGTCGTAGAAGTGGTATATATGTTCAAACCAGTAAGTAGCATTTCATGTTTACACAACTACTGCCGTATTCTAATTTTGAAAAACATAAATGAAATGATATTGTTTTTAAATTAATAAATATTATAGGACAATCTTACACAAAACGACCTAGTCCCACAGTAAGCTCAATAAGGCTTGTGTTGTGGGTACTAGACGACGATATATATAATAGATTATATTAAATACATAGAAAACATCCATAACTCAGGTAAAAATATCTGTGATAAACACAAAAATAAATGCCCTTACCAGGATTCGAACCCGGGACCTCCTGCTTCGTAGGCAGTGTCACTACCGACTGGGCTAGGAGGGCGTGTTTTGATCCAGAAGAATTTTTATATATGTAAAAATGTTATTAAAATTAAATTAAATTAAAATAACACAGGATTTTTTTTTACACGATAAATACAATAGTAAAAACTATATTAAGTAAAATTAAAAACTCGACTTATACTTGTACCACCCTGATCTCGTGGTGACAGGTTTGTGGTAGCTCCTCCAGCGCCCAAGACGCGGGCTAGCGTCCCACTCCCTCACAAACAATACATTAGAAACACAATCTATCTCAAACATAACTCCAATACAGTAATCAAACAATATTGAAATTGTATTGGAGTTCCATCGGAATTATTTTCAAGCAAAACCTGATATTTCTGATTCAGACGTTTAAGCGATATCTGTATTGTGTTTTTAATGCATTGAAGTTGTTTTGAAATACGGCTCCTTTTGTGTTGCCAGTGTCACCTATATGACGTAGCTTTAGTGATCGCGTAAGCTTGCTACGATCGCTACGCCGTAGCACGTAGCAACGTATTTATATACCTATTCATAAAAAGGCTCCAGTTCTCAAGGATAGAAATAGAACCTACATCTTCTGCATTTGCACTCTGGGAACGACAAGCGTTGGTCATGGTATAGTCACTTTTTGTTGTAGTTTTCGTAGTTTCAATTAATTTTTCAATTTGCGACGTGACAGTTCAAGTGAAACGTGTTTCGAAGCTTATCATTCACATCACTTATTTATTTAAACTTTATTAAATATGTTGGAATACACCCTTTACTGTTAATTTATGTTATCTGTTCTTTATCTGTCAACTGTAAAAGTCAAATATTGATGATTTACTTAATTTTCTTGGATCTCTTCTCCGTCTCACCGCCCTACTGTATGGTCGTGTGCCTTGCCTATTATTTAATAAATTAGTTCAATATTGAAAGCCGTTGTTTCCAACAACCACGCCGCTCCACTCTGCCCATATCCTCAACAAAATAAAATCTATGAAAATTTACAAATGGCGGATTTAATGGCAAATGGCATTCTCTGCCAGTCTACTATTGGGCCAGACAGAGAGACATGTAAGTTGGTGCAGGAGGAAAATATTTAATTGAATAGAGAATAGGTTAGCGTATGTATTTACATCAAACATCTCTGACGTCGTGAAAGCAGCCTCAACATCATATTTGTCGGAAGGCATAGATGCAATATAGAAGGAACAATTGGCTCCAATTCGCGACTAATTGGATCACAGATGCGACGCATCACTCAAATATACCTGATGGTGTGTGCCATTAGGGTAGTCACACTTTGCACACAATATAGTACAAACTTTACTCGTGGGAACACTGTATAATATAATGAAGTACGCATGGGGCCGGATTCTCACTTTAAAACACATAAACAATATATTAAAATCACAGTCTTTTTCAAGCATAACTCCAACACACAAGAAATAATCAACGAATATTGAAGTTGTATTGCAATAATTTTCAAGCGAATTATAGTATTTCTGATTCAGACGTTTAGGCGCTCGCTGTATTGCGTAGTTAATGTGTTGAAGTTGTATTTAAGTAGGATCGTGACTATACGTGTTTTAAAGTTAGAACACGGCCCACGATCCAACTTCAATACAACTCTAATAGATTAACTACGCAAAACAGCTAGCGCCTAAACATCTGAATCAGAAATATTAGAATATGCTTGAAAATTATTTCGATGCAACTTCAATACAACTTCAATATTGGTTGATTACTTGTTGTGTGCTGGAGTTATTTTTGAGATAGATTGTATTTTAAAATTAGAATACGGCAGGTGGATGACATATGCTAAATAGTAAGCGCAATCACCGTGTTAATTAGTCGTACAGATACGTTCCTATATACATATGTGTTCTGACGTTCGAATTAAATAATAGAGATTTTTAAGGATATAAACGAGAATTTCATTTAAAAAAATACAAATGTATGAACTTTATTATTGACTAACATTAATTTATAGTTAGCAAAATAACATATTTTATATCAAATAGGTACATATGTAAATATCGCTCTAATTTAAACTACCTACTTGAAACTTGAAAGTCACCGACTGCCGGATTCTAATTTAAAAATACATTAACAATACAATAAAAATACAACCTATCTCAAACATAACTCCAACACACAACAAACATTCAACCAATATTGAAGTTGTATTGGAGTGCGTTGGAATATTTCTCAAGCAAATTCTGCTATTTCTGATTCAGATGTTTATGCCGTAGCTGTAGCGTTGTTAATGCATTGGAGTTGTATTGAGTTGGATCGTGTCTATACGTGTTTTAAAGTTAGAATACGGCCCCAAATTACTGCCCCATTCAATGTTCATATAACTATACACCACAAAAACATTTTAAATTGATCGCATCAACAAAGTTACTGACAGGTACTTAAAACTCTAGCAACGAATATCTAAATGTTCAGTCAATACCACAGAAACCATATGAAATATGACGAACCACTTAGCTTCTCTAAGTCTGCACTGGAATCAATCTACGTTGCCGATAGCAAAGGCCCTTATTGCAAGCTCGATATACACAATCATCCGTAAGTGAAACCAGACTTTGTTTCAGAGGGATAAGAGTGAAAATCAAAGATCTTGTTATGGATGTGTGTTCATAACTCAATTGTTCAGGGATTGCTGTTTGCCGGGTTTATTAAATTTTACAAGAGTGCTTCGGCTTTCTGTAGAGTTTCCTGTACGAGTAACAAGTTGAAGGGAATATAATTGACTTAGGTAATGGACCTGTCTTGAGCACTAGACCTAAGATTTATCCTCGGAAAAGGAAAGTACTGAGGGAATTTTCGATGCGGCGATTAAAAAAACCGGTCTGGAAAGAAAATTAGCTTTTGTTAAAAAAATCCTTTTTAGGGTTCCGTAGTCAACTAGGAACCCTTATAGTTTCGCTTTGTCTGCCCGTCCGTCCGTCCGTCCGTCCGTCCGCGGATAATCTCAGTGACCGTTAGCACTAGAAAGCTGAAATTTAATGCTAATATGTATATCAATCACGCCGATAAAGTGGTAAAATAAAAAGTGTTTTTTTTATTTTTATTAGGGTACCTCCCCTATACGTAAAGTGGGGAGTGATTTTTTTTTTCATTTCAAGCCTAACGTGTGATATATTGTTGGATAGGTATTTAAAAATGAATAGGGGTTTCCTAAAATCATTTTTCGATAATGTAAATATTTTCGGAAATAATCGCTCCAGAAGTAAAAAAATATGCGTCCCCCCCCCTCTAACTTTTGAACCATAAGTTTTAAAAATATGAAAAAAATCTCAAAAGTAGAACTTTATAAAAACTTTCTAGGAAAATTATTTTGAACTTGATAGGATGAATAGTTTTTAAAAAAAAATTACAAAATAATTTCTGAACTAAGTTTGTGATTTAACCGCATAAGCAGGTGTTTATTGTACCTGTAATTTCTACAAAATTACAATGAAATGACGTGCTTTCAAATAAAGTAAAAACGGTGAAAATCGGTTCACGCAATAAATAATTATTCCATAAAAATCATCTTCCATACTTTAAGCTCGCGCGCAATAGTTTACTTAATTTTCCGATAGATGTCGCTGTACGTGGAACTCTCATATCATATCCTACATGGCGGTGTTATTAACTCTTAAGTGGGGACACTTACTGTGACGGACGGAAAACTACGGAACCCTACACTGAGCGTGGCCCGACACGCTCTTGGCCGGTTTTTTATACAAGATTTTACCGTCGAATGAATTTTTCTGACATTTACTTCATCCGAGTCGAGAATCTAACTAACCCAAAATCAATGAGATTACATTGTTTTAGATCAGCCCGATTCCATCATTTAATACTGGGCCGCGATTCGAAAAATAAACACACACACTGGACAGACACAGCTCCAACCCAACTCAACTCAACGCTATAACGACATTGACATTTGCTATTCGAACAGATATTCATTCAACATTGGTCTCACATTGGTTACACATTGGTCACACATTGTACCAATGTTATACCAATGTGAGACCAATGTGTGATCAATGTTAGACCAATGTTGAATGAATATCTGTTCGAATAGCAAATGTCAATGTCTCTTGAAGCAAATCAAATTATTTTATTCAATATTTTTTGATTTGCAATTTTAAGTAGTTACACTACTATATATAAATTGCGGCTGCCGCGAAAGCTGAAGACGCCAGTTCAAATCTGGCCTCGGACACCGGAGGGTTTGGTCACTTTTTCTGAAGTATATGACATCTATTTTCAAATGTCAATGTCGTTATAGCGTTGAGTTGAGTTGAGTTGAGTTGAGTTGAGTTGAGTTGAGTTGGGTTGAGTTGGGTTGGAGCTGTGTCTGTCCAGTGTGTGTGTTTATTTTTCGAATCGCGGCCATGGTGCTGTATTCTAATTTAGAATACATAAACAATACATTAAAAACACCACCTTTCACAAACATATAGATTCGCTCGATTCCATCATATAATAAATAATAATGCTGTAATTCTAATTTTAAAATACATAAACAATATATTAAAAACACAACCTTTCTCAAACATAACTCCTACGTACAACTAATATTCAACCAATATTGAAGTTGTATTAAAGTTGCATCGGAATAATTTTCAAGCAAATTCTGATATTTCTGATTAACACGTATAAACACAATCCAACTTCAATACAACTCCAATGCGTTAACAACGCAATACAGCTACGGCATAAACATCTGAATCAGAAATATCAGAATTTGCTTGAGAAATATTCCAACGCAACTCGTTTGTTGTGTGTTGGAGTTATGTTTGAGATAGGTTGTACTTTTATTGTATTGTTAATGTATTTTGAAATTCTGATATTTCTGATTCAGACGTTTAGGTGTCAACTGTATTACGTGGTTAATTAATTGGAGTTGTATTGAAGTTGGATCGTGTATAAACGTGTTTTAAAGTTAAAATACTGCTTCTGGATTGTCATCGGTATTTAACAAATTTTAAAATATCGATTATAAAATCGGCCCCTGAGACAACGTTGCTTTAATTTGTAAAACCATACGATAAATAAACCACTACTGTTCACGAACAAACGTGTTTTTTTATAAATATGTACAACTGGTATATATTAATTATATTTTTCTTTTAAGAGTTTTAGTAAAATAGTTTCTACTAGAAGAATTTATTACTAAAGATACGCAGTTTTATAGAGCCAATAGCTTTTGCCCGCGGCTTCGCTCTCTTGAAATTCGGGGTAACACGGCATAGTCCGCATACCAATTTTTAGCTTTCTACCTTGAAAATTGCGGAATGCTCCATACAAACTTCCACTCCCATTTTAGGGAAGTGGGGGGTTAGAAAGAGATAAAAAGTAGCCCATGTCACTCTCCATCCCTTCAACTATCTTCACTTAAAAAATTACGTCAATTCGTCGCCCCGTTTTGCCGTGAAAGACGGACAAACAAACAAACAAACAAACACACACATACACTTTGCCATTTATAATATTAGTATGGATTTTGCGCCAGACAAATTTCGTGTTGTAAAATCTACGATCACTTCGTTTCAGGTGATGATGAATATCTTATCATTAATATCATCTGCTTCAAAAACTTTGTTAATAAGATTTTGCAAATCTAGAAGTCATTAGCAGATGGTCTAAGAGCTAATAGCCACGTCAGATATGACACAATAATTAAACTATAATTGTACTATGAATTGTATTATACTTCATTTGGCACTACTTTCCCCCAACAGAAACTTCTGGCAATTATATAATCTAATTAATTACAGAATTTCCCATACTGCATCAAACCCAGAACTCTAAGTAAGATTTGTTTTTTTTTCAAGTTATTTGACCTCCACCACCTTCAGCTGCCAGACGTCCGGATCTAGAAGCAAGCATAGTATAGCAAACTAACTTGAAGGGTTTCGTTGCTTTCATTATTGTGTCATATCTGAGGTGGCCAACTTTCCGTCTAAGAGCGATCCGATAAAACTATGCCTCATACAAAGATTATAAGTTATAATATAACTTAAGTTAAGTACTTAGAATTACAAGACCCGTCCAGAAAACAATAGGAAGTATATTATTTAACATTTATTTATTCAGATTTTTTTTTTCAATGAGCTATTTTTAACTAATTGAAAATCATTTTATAAGAACTTGTTAAAAATATTTAGTTAAAAATAGCAAGGTGTTTGAGTATTATTAAAATATAATCAAAAGGCTTCTTCATCCTCCTAGCGTTTGTCCCGGCTTGGAGTCCGCTTGACAACCTAATCCGAATTGGCGTAGGCACTAGTTTTTACGAAAGCGACTGCCACCTGACCTTCCAACCAAGAGGGGAAACTAGGCCTTATCGGGATTAGGTCCGGTTTCCTTACGTTTTCCCTCACCGAAAAGCGACTGGTAAATATCAAACGATATTTCGTACGTAAGTTCCGAAAAACTCAGTGGTCGAGCCGGGATTTGAACCCGAGACCTCCGGATTGAAAGTCGGACGTCTTACCGCCAGGCTACAAGAGCGCTCTAAATATAATCAAAAGTAATTTCCCTAAAAAAACGTTAACAAAAGGCAGATTAAAAGTCTAAATTGGCTTAATTACCCCCCAGCCTTCCTAAAAAATACAAAGTGTCGCAAAATGGCGACGATAATTTCTAATTAAAGTAGCTACGCATTAAAAATACCAAGTTGAAACCAAATTGCGAAAGGAGCAATTTCAGCAAAGAAATATTTATAATATAAGCCACGACCCAAATACTAATTGCCTGTGAATGGAGAGTTAATGGACCTAGTATAGAGCCTTGCGACAAGTCAATATCATCAGATAATAGGGTTACTATATAAGGGTACTTATAATCACGGAAGACTGTCATTTGACAGAGTCAAGATAGGTGCGACGACGAGCGAAGCGAGGAGGAGTGTGTTAGGTGAACTGCGAACTAACAGTGCGCGAAGCCGAGCGAGCGTAGCGAGCGTGCCGCGGTAGCGGCCGGCGAGCGCCAGAACCGATTCGCTCTGTCTCATCATACAGACTTGGAGACATGCACAGAGAAAAATACGCCTAGCAACAAAAAAGAGTAGAAAATAATGCGTCCGAAGAAAAAACCTAATGGTAACATAATCGCATAGGAAAATAAAAAAGTGGGAAAAAATGCGAATGGAAAGTTTGCTACGCGGAATTAACGATTTCGGGGAAAAGATCTAATTACTCGCATTTAGGACCACATGAAGGTATTAAAGCGATTTCCAGCCTGCTGGGAATTAATTCCTCAAAACACTTTTTATAGATCTTATTTGCTTGACCTACTAGTATTCTAACACATCTATTTTATATCCTATTTTAATTTTAATATAATTTTAATCAATATAAAACTTTATTTTTACAACTCTCTAAACAAAAATCGCAGTACAGACGTTAAATTATTTGTAAACGAATCATTAAGTCTAAAATGAAACTATATTTCAAATATAGTTTCATTTTTCAATAAGATTACTCCAACGCGAGGTTTCAAACGAAAGTTGTGGTACTTTATGTCCATCGCTGTCGACAACAAAAATGTATAGATTTTTTAAGATCTAAATTTATCTTCCATCGGATAACTTTTTAAGGAAGCTTCGTATACTTGACATTTTTCACAGTCTTGACCGTAAGATTATTGGTGTTCTCAAAATAATAGTTACCTTGCTACGCATTTCCATTTTAAACAACATAATATGAGTCATAAAAAAATCCAAGAATGAAAAAAACACCTGTTTTTACTTTTTTTGACCAAACGACGTGGCCTTATTTTCGTTTTTTTTTTGAGAACTTTTCTTGATTGTTAACTGATACCTATGTTTTCAGTTTTACTGCCACATTTGAATGTCTTCCTGAGTTCTCCATAAGATTTTGTGACTCAGCGGGCTGTCATTTTCTTTAATCGATCTCTCTCAGCAAACTGGCTAATGCTGGAATGTTTCCCTGAACCAGGCTTTCTTGTGGCAATTTTTGTAAAGAAAAAGGACGCAAAAATATTATAAATAGCTCTTTAGTTCTATCCCATTTCCACAAAATTTTCCACGGTCTTCGCTTTCAGTTATAGGGAATTAATACTGTAGAAATTACATACTGTTTCGCGACGCTGTTCTCCTCGATTAACCATAATTTTAAGATAAAGAATCCAATGCCCATTAAAAGTACGGGATTCATTAACTGATGTATAAGCTTTCAATTGGCATTTATATACAATTTGAGTTTATTTCTTTACTTACTTTTTACGTCTTCAAAACTTTGTCCAGATTTCATTCCGCATACGTTACTTACTACAAAAGTATCAAAAAGTTAAGCGATACCGACAAAAAAGTTACCGGCCTATTAAGCACCTAAAATCTCATATATCATTAAAAATCACCTCATAATCATGTTTCTCAGGTCCGCCGCGTTGGCCTCGGCACTAGCAACTACCAACAAACCTTCGACCTAACCGACCCCTACTGTAACAGCGTTTCCTACGACTATGTTCCCATGCACGACCCCCACCTGGCCTACTACTTCGCCCAGAAGGCTGCCAAGAAGAGAATGAAACAGCTTGGCTTCGCCACGCAGGATGGCAGGGCTGTGTGCTCGTTGAAGGACTTCAATCAGTATAGGAAGTATCTGTACAATCAGTTTATGGATCAGATACATCAAGTTATGAAGGTTATAGTAAGTGACTTTGTTTTTTTTTAACAAATTTAAGCCAAATTTAACTAATAATCGTTTGTCAGAATCTGTCACTTTGACAGTTGTGGTTGTTGGGAACAGACAAAATAAAATTTAACTAAATAGGGCTTGCAAGACGTTTATGGATAAGGGTGTAAAATTATTTGGCTGGCGTATTAGAAAATGTGTTCGACAATTTGAAGGGATGTTTAAACAAACAGCATAACTACATTGGGCATGATTCTACAGGAGATCGATAAAACTAAATTTAATGCTTGATTTTTAGGGACAATAAAGATATATGGGCACAAAGTTAGGGATAACTCTTTGTTTGTTTTAAGGCTCTTTATTTTTCGGAAAAGATATGAAATAAACCTTAATTGTCACTTATGCTTTTTTTTGTAAAATATTGGTTAGTTATGTTGTTCTTGTGCAATAAGAAACATAATTCTTTTTTTCTGAAAATATTTATTTAATGTAAGTTTTCGTTACATTTATTAAGTACATGTCTTTCGTTACATTTATTATATTAAATTATAATATATATTATTATTATTTTTATTATAATTCTTATTTCCGCTGTTTTTATGGTCACTTTTTAAGGATACAGTACTTTTTGAGGCAATTTTTCGACACACGAAATAGTTTTTGGACAAACATTTTTACACCTATCGTAGCCCCTTTGGAGACGAAAATGATGACATCAAAAACGCCAAAATTTTTAGTTATACTGTTTGTAAACATCCCTTCAATTAGAGTGTAAATATGTAAGGTAAGCAAAATAAAACTTTCTTTCTTTTATCGTTTAGTTTTCAGTCAGTTATACGTCACATGCAATCTTATTATACTATCCATTTAGTGACCATCAGGCCGTTGGACGTTCCAAGTTTCTAGTAAGAAATTCGAACTAACCTGGCGGTTAACACCTACAGATAAAACAAAAACTGTAATATTTAATAGCGCTATCACATTCGGTCGTTCGCCACATGCAATAATAACAACGAATGGTGCCTGGCAACTTCGAACCTGAGGCGGAGGCGGAGGCCTACCGGTAAGGTAGGGTGAACATCTAAAATCGAAATATCGTTATCTGCGTCTCTTTTGCTCGTTAATACGAGAGTCAGATATCGAAGTTTCCATTTTTGACTTTCGCGAGAGGCTCGCTGTGAACGACCCAGTGTAATTACGACATAATTTACCCCTTTTCTTTCTTCCTTTTCGGACATATATTTATCTAACTAGAAATCATTATAAACAGTCACAATAGTTTATTTTGTCAAGGACGAGCACCACCGAGATGATCTGACTCTGAAACGCGTGGAGATAGACGTGGCCCGCCGTCAGAACATCTTCAATAGATGTGAAAGAGCCAGAGCACATCTAGAGAAGGTGGCCAAGGAGAACGCCGCGGAGTGGGCTGAGAAGAAGCGACTGTAAGTTCACTTTCTTCTCATTATTTGACATATTGTGTATTTATAGTAAGCATTACAACTACTATTAGACACGGGTTATTTACATACCCCAGGGGTTTCGGTGTGGGGATGATTTGAGACAGAGTAAAGTAAAGATAAACAGAGTTAATCTTGAAAAACATCAGATTATGCCCACATAATAACTATCTCTGCGAATTGTTACCTAATACCTTTGAGAATTCAACCAACCGGAGTCGCCATTGACATGCGTTCCTCTCCCCTCTGCCGAAAACATATGACCAGTGGTCATACACTATGTATGTACTGACGTTTATCTGACATCGCTATTTGTAAGTTACGTACGAATAGTCATACATTTGACATTCCCCTCCCCCGCAACAATTTACAGACTTTTTTTGTTTAGAAAATTACAGACATGGCTACTCCGGGTTGAATTCTCTAAGCCTAACACACTATGATACTTACAACTTCTAGTAGAAGAGCCCACGACACTAAATCTAGTTCGATAAGACTCCCAGATTATTTAATTATTTAATCTTTATTGCACAATACAAGATGGTACAAATGGTGGACTTAATGCCATAAGGCATTCTCTACCACTAAACCAATGGGCTAAACAGAAAGGTTAAGTAGGTGCAGGGTCCATTAAATATGACAGAATTAATAAGATAAAAAAACTAACAATAGATACATAGTGAACCATCAGGAGAACGATGAAGAAAACTTGTCAAAAAAATGCTTGCGCAACAAGCGCTTGAAAGTGAATTTACTTTGAGCTTGCCTGAGAGAGAGTGGCAGAACATTCCAGAGACGGATTGCCTAGACGGTAAAAGAATTAGACATAAACTTGTCGGGGCACATTGTCAATAAGCTTTAGAGAACGAGAAGAACAAAGATGTGTGCCAGGGCGTGTTTCGATCGAAGATAATTTGGGGCGGGTCGAACAATATGGAAGATTATATATTTATATAATTAGTTACGTCTTTAATAGGGGAACACGAAATGGCGACGTTGCAATTCAAAAAAACCTAGCAACGTGATGAAATTTTTTTTTAAATTAAAAATCCGGTTTCTAGTATGATAAGACTCCCAGGTTTCCTTTATTCCTCAAAGCAGGGGAGGGGTAGTACTATAAACGAAACTATAGGGCGAGAGTACCCCTGTTGCAAGAGGCACATTACTCGCGCACTTCGGCACGTTGCTGTTATAAAATAATCAGGCGCTAGGTTTAGGCGTACATCTACAAGTTTATCATGCTGCTGCCACTGATAAGGCCAATCATGGGGGCTAACAGCATTGCATTATCGTATACCCTTGCTACGACTCCGTTTTTATTAGTATTTGTAATGTGAACGACCATGTTAGCTTAAAATTTATAGTTATTAGCGGTGTGCGAGTGTAAAGACGAGTTCTCCAATATGTGTACACATGGACGTTCAACAATATAGACCGTAAACCAGGAACACATTTCGTTGGTTCAGGAACAGCACCCGTTTAATCAATTTAAAAATAATGGTAACCGCGTCCCGATTGAAAGTTTGTTAGATGATAGTTTATATCCTACTAGCTTTTGCCCGCGGCTTCGCTCGCGTTAAATTCGGGGTAGCACGGTTCCCCTTTCCTGATTTAAAACACAGAAGAGAACTCGGAACCGAATATTACTTTAATACGCTACTGTAGACGATATTATTTGTCTTTATAGCTTATGCACGATTTTTTTGTTAGTCACAAATAGTCCGCATACCAATTTTTAGCTTTCTACCTTGAAAATTGCGGAATGCTCCATACAAACTTCCACCCCCCCATTTAGGGAAGTGGGGGGTTAGAAAGAGACAAAAAGTAGCCTATGTCACTCTCCATCCCTTCAACTATCTCCACTTAAAAATCACGTCAATTCGTCGCCCCGTTTTGCCGTGAAAGACGGACAAACAAACAAAGAAACATACACATACACTTTCCCATTTATAATATTAGTATGGATTATAAATATAAAAAAATCATCAGTCGGCTGTATCGCAGTTAAAAGACCGTCAGCTGGTCACGTGCATATACCTACGGTCTTCAGGGCATTAGCTGTCGGTCTTTCCACCTCAATACAGGCTGCTGACGATTTTTCATGTGTGTACCTAAGAGAATATAAACTATCACCTGACAAATTTTCAATCGGGACGCGATGACCGTTTTTAGGGTTCCGTAGTCAACTAGGAACCCTTATAGTTTCGCCATGTCTGCCCGTCCGTCCGTCCGTCCGCGGATAATCTCAGTGACCGGTAGCACTAGAAAGCTGAAATTTGGTACTAATATGTATATCAATAAAAAGTGGAAAAAAATGTTTTATTAGGGTACCTATACGTAAAGTGGGGAGTGATTTTTTTTTTCATTTCAACCCTAACGTGTGATATATTGTTGGATAGGTATTTAAAAATGAATAATCATTTTTTGATAATGTAAATATTTTCGGAAACAATCGCTCTTGAAGTAAAAAAAAATGTGTCCCCCCCCCCTCTAACTTTTGAACCATATGTTTTAAAAATATGATAAAAATGTCAAAAGTAGAACTTTATAAAAACTTTCTAGGAAAATTATTTTGAACTTGATAGGTTGAATAGTTTTTGAAAAAAAATTACAAAATAATTTCTGAACTAAGTTTGTAATTTAACCGTATAAGCAGGTGTTTATTGGACCTGTAATGAAATTACGTGCTTTCAAATAAAGTAAAAACGGTGAAAATCGGTTCACGCAATAAAGAATTATCCCATAAAAATCATTTTCCATACTTTAAGCTCGCGCGCAATAGTTTACTTAATTTGCCGATAGATGTCGCTGTACGTGGAACGCTCATATCATATGCTACATGGCGGTGTTATTTTAACTCTTAAGTGGGGACACTTACTGTGACGGACGGAAAACTACGGAACCCTACACTGAGCGTGGCCCGACACGCACTTGGCCGGTTTTTTTTTCATAGTGGTAAAATGGCTGCCGTTCCTCAATCCACCAACGGAGCGGCAACTGACCTTCACGAGGCTTTTTTTATATATCGCCCTTAACCACTTCACAAGTTATCGCCTGGGACGCGATTGGTCATGAAATTTGTTCCTGGCTTACGATCCAATATGTGTAAAACTTAAACCCATACAATTAGGATTGTGTTCATATATTTTTGAACTTCCGTGTGTATTGATATTGGAGAATTCGAGTGTATGTTAATGTCGGCTTATCGGAAACGACATCCAAAACAATTCCAACAAAACATACAAATTCCTTTGCGAAAAATAAGAGCAATGCTACAGTCGTTTGTACATATGTTAATACATTTCATGTCTCATTTTCTATTTGAAAATAACACCCCTTGGACTGACTAAAACTGCTTCAACAGATGTACAATAAAATGAGAAGTTTTAGTTGGATCGCTCACCGGGGATAGTTTTAGGTAATGCCGGACCGTGTGGATGAGGGGATTGTTGCAAACTTTCGGCATAGCGTCCAATTTTAATGATGTTTGTGTTAGGTTAGGTTAGGTTAGCTTGTTGAAGCGAAATCAAAGTTTGCCTCATAAAAAAACAATTACTAGGTGCTGTATCCTAATTTTAAAATACATAAACAATACATTAAAAACACGATCTATCTTAAACATAAATCCAACACAATAAATAATCTACCAAAATTGAAGTTGTATTGGAGTTGGAAATAATTTTCAAGCAAACTCTGATCTTTCTGATTCAGACGTTTACGCGCTAGCTGTATGCGTATTGCGTAGTTAATGCATTGGAGTTGCATTGAAGTTGGATCAGGTCTAAACGTGTTTTAAAGTTAGAATACGGCCCTAGGTGAATACACCTTATACAATAATACAGTACGGTATTGAGTAGGTACTTCCCTCTCAAATACTCTAGGACACTTACTGTGACGGACGGAAAACTACGGAACCCTACACTGAGCGTGGCCCGACACACACTTGGCCGGTTTTTTTTTCATAGTGGTAAAATGGCTGCCGTTCCTCAATCCACCAACGGAGCGGCAACTGACCTTCACGAGGCTTTTTTTATATATCGCCCTTAACCACTTCACAAGTTATCGCCTGGGACGCGATTGGTCATGAAATTTGTTCCTGGCTTACGGTCCAATATGTGTAAAACTTAAACCCATACAATTAGGATTGTGTTCATATATTTTTGAACTTCCGTGTATACTGAAATAATGATTGAAATCTGTCTCATAGTATTACCCCTTCGTTCAGTAAGTGGTCATATATGACCACATAACTAAACGTGGTCAGACTTTGAAAACTTTCATCATTGGAAAATATGTGTGCAAGGAAAAATGTCCCACGTTGTCTACATAGAGCATTAGTACTTCCTAAAACTACACATTATACGCTATTAGTGACCGCTAGAAGTCCTAGTAGTGTCCTTGTAAATCGAGAAAGTGGGTTTTTTCCCTAAACTTGTCCACATATACCCAGTGTTTAATTTAACGCTTGATAATTATTATTAGAAACACCAGACAGATAACATTCCATACATTAATAGAAAATGACATGAGAGGTACGTTTTTAGGGTTCCGTAGCCAAATGGCAAAAAACGGAACCCTTATGGATTCGTCATGTCTGTCTGTCTGTCTGTCTGTCCGTCCGTATGTCAGAGGCATTTTACTCGTAAACTATACGACATATCTGAATAAAATTTACACATAAGGTGTATTTTGTATGCAGCTACTTAGTTATGTAGTTAAATTTGAAAAAAAAATATTTTTAGGGAGGCGCTCCATACAAGTAACTAAATTAAAAAAAAAATTAACCAAATATCAACATGTGACACATCAGTCGATAGGTCTTTCTAAATAACACTGAGGTTTCTTTGACAATTTTGTGATTAAGTGAATATTTCGCTTCGAAAGCCAGAAAAGTTGTGTAGCCCCCCCCCCCCCCCCCCGTAACTTATGAACCGTAAGTTCAAAAATATGAAGAGATGCGCCTTATCATATACTTTCTACGAAAATTGTTTTGACCATTATCGGTTTAGCCATTTTTGAGTTATCTCCAAAAAACTTCTTCCATAGGCATCAGATACGACCTTTTGGTATTAGTTTGGTTCTTATTCCATTGAAGGTACGGAACCCTCCTATGCGTGGTCCGCACACGTGACACGCACTTGGCCGGTTTTTTTATAACAATGCCATCCAAAATAAGTACTAAGTCTTGTAATAAGGTTGTTAATTGTGAAGCATTGTTTGGATTAGTCAGGGCAGTTAGATACACGAGAAGTGTTGCGTGGGAACTAAATGGAAATAAAGTGCGGACATTAATCAGTCTATTGTGGGCTCACATTCGCACTTCGTTAGGGTGGTTAAACCTATTTTCAGGCGGAAAATTTTAATGCAGGGCAATGTAGAGCAAATGTAGATCACATTGAATATTTTTTTCTTGTGTTTTGTTAATTATCTGT